>JACJUM010002819.1:16445590-16757437 GCA_020976665.1 Heortia vitessoides | reverse complement strand
GATATTACGAAACCTTCCGCGTTCGAATTATAATAATGTAGAAAGTCAAATGTAATCTGGGTGTTTTTGTTGCAGGTGCTGTAATCAATGGCAGACAACGTTCCGAGTTCTAAAACATATTAAAAGTGTTTCGTAGAATGTTTTTAAGTTATCAAAAACGTAAAAAGTGTCGCGAGTGACAGTGCGCTCCTGTGGTATCATTGAGATGGATGTAAAGTGACACGTGTAGTTTTAACGATGGGAACAATCAATGTTTGTGCAATGAACGTGATTGGATTGGTCCTAATCGGCTGGTTCTCCGGTAAGCTGTTTTTCATAATAGTATTAGATGTAGCAGTCATCGCAGTGGCACATTAAGGTTGTATAAATAAGAAATGATACTATATATTGCAAGCAAAAGAATACATAATTTAAAATTTGTACACACGGAAAATAGTGAAATACTTTCAGTTTATTTCTCATTCAAATTTCATACCAATTTATATTAATCCAATGTTAATAAACATAATGTACGTAGGTACAGAAAAAACAAATCCATTACCTTCCGTACTAGTACAAGGCTGTGTTAGGGCATGGTAGTGATAATTGTCATATTCATAGTGTAAAATTTTAACGAGTTTGGCGCGGGTTACAAAATATTAATTAGGGAGAACTTATTGAGTGTAGTGAAAAAATTTATAATATATAAATGTAACTAACCAAATATTGACCATGAGGTACCGGTAGAAAAGAGGCAACTGAGGTACCGGAACCAACAGGTGGCAGTATATCTAACCGAAACAGTATAGCTCAAATGCACATGGGCGGGCATGGGCAGCAGCATCCACGCCGCGAATGCTGCGCTTTGCGATTATTGAGTGCATACAAAACATTTTGTTTAATTTTATTGTATACAGTTTTTTTAAGTCTGATAAAAAGGCAGTATAATAAAGTATGTAAATAGGACTTAAGGATTGATTTTTGTAGATCATTTAGTCAGATTGCTTATAATAATCTGAAAGCGAAGCTCATCATAATCATCGCTCTTCTTTTGTTTTTGTCTAAAAAGATATAATAATGTAAACAAAATAATCTATTGTGTAGTGACTTCTTAAAAATCTGTTTTTATTACGTTTCTGGCATGTCAGTGATGCAAGATATATATAAACACATGTTTTTAGCTGTTCTAATTCCAATATTTAATAAGTTTTTGAACGGCACACAAATAGACATATAAAAAATATGCACTGATAGGCAAACAATTATGCATATATCACGCCTGAAATAGAGTTCGATCACCAACGTTTGTTGACGCTTGTGAAATCGAAATAATATCACTAAATGCCAAAATTTAGTCATGAGGACATTACCTCAGATTACCAAGTAACTTTTTGACGTAAGTTGAACAGTGGTTACTTTTTCGACTGTCCGAAATTTGTGGTTGTGTGATGAACAACGCAATTTCTCTAAAATAAACAATATTCAATGCAATATCAAATGTCAAGTATATTCATACAATTTTGACAGAAGTACGAAGCATCGGGATTCCTCATGCATGGTTGGTAAGGATTGCTAAGCCACCGTACGAGTTATTATGTAAAATTGAAAGCAGCGGATTCAATTTGGCGTATAAGAGACCAGTCAAATTTTTTGAGCCATCTCGCAGATTTACGGGCCCACGGATAAATTTGGTGCGCCACTCCAATACCGAGAATTGCCTTATAAATTCAAGGGGAGGGGAATTTGTATCGCTCACACGGCTTTGAATTAAATTATTGCTGATAATAATTTATCTTGACTTTATTATTTAATACTTAGTGGTGAAAATCGCGATTAAGTCTGCCCGTTAGTTCTGATAAATTGTCATGATGAATGGGCAACTATGTTCGGAGTTTTATGAATATTATATAGCTATAAGGTTTTAATTAAATTGATATAGGTATCAAGATTAAAACTAAGAATAGAGTGGAAATTGATATTTTATGGTTTAATTTAGATAAATAAATATAAAAATAATAAATTGTATCTGCTCTTATTATATATTATAAATAGAAAAAGCTGTAACTATTTTATGTATCTTCATAATTGATTCAAAAATAAACCGTTGTTTTTGATTAAGTAATATTTAATATACTAGAAATAGACATCATGCAAAAGTCACCTGCATTAGTACCACAATCTTATTTATTTCTTCTACTAAACAGCAGTGTTCAGATTATTGTATAAAGGGTAAGAGAGGCAGTGAAATTACTGGGTAATAGGACATAATATCTTTATATAACAATATCATCAACGCGCTATTGATAGCCTTGTTATTGGTACCTATTACTTACGTCAATAGGCTGTTTTGTCGCTTACTATTGCGCTGACTGTACGATTGTTTTTTGACCTGGTCTAAAAAAATGTTAGCATTAAGCATAACTATTAAGACGATGCTATATTTCAAATTTCACTATACTTAAAAACATTTAAAAGGAAAGTTCAAAAACCAATTGTACACATAACGCAATCAAACTGTACTAATTAGATTAGCAGAGTTTCACAGCGGCACAAAACAAAGAACATTTTCATTACTTCCAATTCATAGGCAAGGATAAAATAAAGTGCAGTCCCACTGTAATTGCCTTAAAACCGACATCCCAATACTGAATATTAAATAATTAAAACGCTATCCCGAATGAAATATTCAGCGAGCCCTCAGAGTTCTAATTAAGAAACAAAATAATGAAAAAGACTTCAATTCGGTATAAATTAACTCGTTTCTTAATCCCCGGAAGGAAAAAAGGCTTTTAGCTGATTAACTTTTCAGCACTGGAAGGACTCCAAGCGTAATAAATCAAGTATAATACAATTAGAGATAATGTTTGATTAAATACAAGCGTTTAGTGTTATTCGAGTTGGTCCGTAACAAGATTTGCAGGGGATTTATAGCCATCGACGAGCAATGCCCCTCAACCGTAAATTAAAGCGTTTGTGAGTTATTGCTTGGATTGAGTCGCAGACTATAGGAACTGTAGTAGCAAGAGTCATTGGAAGAATGCATTTGCGTCTTGTCATCGTGTTTCTTATAAAAAAAAACGATTTACAAACACTGTAACAAAATGGTTTGGAATGTTATCATTATCATCATCATTCCAGCCAATGCAGCCTCTCTAAAAAGGAAGTTTTTTGCCCATAATTGCCATTATTGGGTAAGCCTATTGGCAAACGCAGAGTGTAGCTTTCGGGACGGATATGCTGCTGCGCATCCCCGCCCTGTGTATTTAAGCTGCACCTTTCTGGTTGGATTAACCGCCATCTGTCGGTTCTGGTACCTTAGTCAACTCTTGCGACACCTGATGCAGTGGGAGGTACTACTATTCTACTCTGCCGGTACCTCACCGCTTATCAACACTAACATTATGAAGAGTTGATTGGTGTTTTTGTTGAAACAATCTAGCATTGAAGAATTATCAAAACTATTTTGAAAATTCTTACACTAATAGAAAGCTACATTCTTCTGGAGTGATATAGACTATATTAATTATACAAAATCATTATCTATTATGTCCAACAATGGACGTCTTATGGCTCATATGATGATTTTAATGATTAGAGATCTCTTTTGCATTTTTTTACTTATGGGGTTTGTATTTTTGAACGTTTGTAACAAATAAACTCCAAACCTACCAAACCGATTACAAAACCTCTTTCACTTAAAAAATATTACGCATAATCAGCAAATAATATAAACTTTATTTTATTCCCATGTTTTTACGAAAAATTCGCGATACCGCGGATTGTTACTAGTATCTATGAAAAACTAAGTTCTAAGCCGTTATTTAGAGCTTGTCTTTTTGGCGTTAGTTTGCCGATAAGATGACAACTAGAATACAAACGTAGACAGGCCGTTTATCGACATATTTGTAACATGCTTTTTTTAATACTAAATCGACAAACAAGCATACGGTCCGCGTGAACGTAAGCGTGACTGCAGTTTAAAGACACTTAATATCACAATACTATTACAATATCAATGACTTAAACTGACCTACTAAATTACTCAAGTGATTAAAAAACCTGTATGACAAATCTCAAAAAGTAAAAATTGTCCGCGTGATAGTAAGCGCCACTGGAGCCTAGAAACGCTTAAAATATAAAAATAAGATTTGAAGATAGTATGTCAAATTACCCAGTAATTTCACTGCCTCTCTCACACTTAAAATCGGAACAGTTCATATACTCATCCTTTCATTTGGCGGTACGTTTGGACGGTTTTGATTTGCGCTATCGGGTATAGTGCAAATGGTGGTGATCATATTGTGTGCGCCAAAGGTCGTGGGCTTGATCCCCAGGACAACAAATTGTACGATGATATTTGTGTTTGTTCTGTGACCCAGTGTTAAACATATGTATTTGATTATTTTATTTGTGATTCCTCTGTTGTGTGAGGTCCGAATCACAAATGCTTTACTGAGATAAATCGTCACTACTTTCGGCTACTCGTGAATTTAACAGAGCATATGGAGAGGTAGATTCAATTTCTATACGATATCAAAAATAAGGAATCAACAACGATTGTCCGATAGCGAATGCTTTTCCGAATACCGGACTCAGTTCTTACTTGAGAGATGTTAATAAATAGAATTATTAACCTAAAACAACACTGTAATATTCATGAATAACTCTTTAGAAATATTTACCACTGCTAATATTTCTCTTCAACGATAATTACTTAGCCAAACCCTTTTTTAAACTAAAGTAAAATCTAATTCAAACCACTTATTTAGATTTTTTCTAGAAAATGCCACGAGTTTAATACCTCTTTGATAACCTCCCGTTAGCCTTAGTAGTAAAACTCAAAGGATATTCTAAGTAAGCTTAGTAAGACGATACAGGAGCAGTATGTAGTTGGGGGTGTTTTAGTTTGAAATTAACTCTGTTAAAAATGCACGTTTGGTTTTATCTGATTACAATTTATTGGCATTACGTAAACTGTATTTATAATAGAGGGTCCAATGGCGCATTTAGTAGTATCTTTATCTAGTGATCAATCAATCTCCAACCAGGACAAGTATTTTTGTGTTGTACCTACTTCAGTATATGTGTATTTGGTGTCGAAAAAATGTTTTTAAGAATTCTATTTGTCATACCTGTTTTGTCTGATATCGATAACATGAGTGCTTTAAGCTACTCATCTTTAAGTCAGGTTAATGTATGAGATGTTGTGAATATATGGGCGAAATAATTTGAGAAGCTCATACTTTACTTATTGAGAAGGCCTGTGCCCAGCAGTAGGCGTTCTATGGCTGCTAAGATGACAGTTTAAAAGAAGCTTTATTCATTCATTCATAAGATACAAGGTGTTCTTGACCTACTGGCCACATGGTACTTTGTTTTCTTTGATAACAGACACGCGGTGTCAATTTTTAGCTATGTATGCGCAATTCAGTGTATATGTATACTGAATGGTGTAATACAAAGGTGTATTCTTCAATCTCTTACAAAGTTGTATTCGCATAGCTGTGTCATTTGATGTTTGCAAGGCATTATAAAATCGACTGAATTTGTAACACAAAGTTATGTAAATATGGGCAAATAATTAAATAAAGCTGCATATACTATATGTGGCTGTAAATTACAAGACAATTGATTTTTTGGAGCACATTTACGGTTTCTTTACTGATGTGTTAGTTTGGTTTAGAGAACAATGAAAATATGATATATCTTGTTGATTTATGCTTGTTGTTTGCGTGTTTAATATGTATTTTATTTGTGATTCCTCTATTGTCTGACGTCCTTACCACAAGTGCTTAAATGGACTTATCTCCGAGTCATTTCGTTGTATGACAGCAACAGAGGAATCACAAATATAACACTTAAATTTTATACGCAAGAAACAATCATAAATATATAAATATAATACACTAGCTGTGCCTCACGGCTTTAACCGCATTGAATTGTAGAACTTTCATACTTACCAATAAAATGGGGATGTACTTTCTTATCCACTTAAGGTATGATTTTTGAAAAAATATTTTACACGTGTTTCATGACTTTCAATGAAAATCCTGTATGTTTACTCAATTTGTTGTAAATCGATTATAGATGATAAATTCACACAACTGCTCATACATTGACCTGACTCCGTGCTGAGTCGCCTTAAGCACTTAAGGCCGCCAGATAACAGAGGAATAACAAATTACTACTTAAATACATATATTTAACACTTAGACACAGAACAAACATCAATGTATTGCGTTTATTTATACAAATATGTATGCCACGTTTATTTATTTTGTATATATATTGTCTGCGCCACTATACTCGTATATATATATTTTTTTCTGTTTTGTGTGATGGTCGACTGGGAGATAATGCCATCTGGCATTAAGTCCGCCATTTGTCCATTTTGTGCAATAAAGTTAAATAAATAAATGTCATCATATAAATATTTGCTCTGGGTGGGAATTGGGGATCCTCGACCCTTGGCACAAGATAAGATCACTACCATCTATGCCATCGCGCCAGTCATAACAAGGTCCGTCATACCGTCCGACTGAATAACAGTATTAAACAGTGAAAAACAAACTCAAACTTTTTTTTTATTTCAGTTATCGCAGTTTCTTTAAATGGTCGAAAGGAATAATACATTTTTTTTGTGTTTTTTTTCTATACTCTATACAAATAGGTAATGTTACATTTCAAACTACTGATAACCCTAACAACCTAATAGGATATAAGAGTCGTTTAAACAAAAAGCTCATTGAGCAGCCTACTTTAAACTAGTTTTCCGGTACCAGGCGAGTCTGAAAACAAAGTTTACAGCAAGTTCATTAGGCGAGCCGATCAACACGTAGTGGTTGATGTCAATAGAAACTCCAACGGCGTCTGCGCTAACAAATCATCGTCTTTAAAATAAACAGGGCAAGCAATTCATTTGAATTTTGAATATTTTTATTATTTAAGTAATGTTTCATATAAAAAAGTTTACTTTTGATACAATTCTAGAATTTTTCTAAATGTATACTTGTAATACTGGTAGATTTGTTTATTTTTATTCATTCACATTTGTAATATAATACTCATATATAATAGCAAATTTCAAAAAGAAAACTGACTAAAAATAATAACTTCAGGTATTTATAGTATATTTGTAATATAATAATCATATATAATAGCAAATTTTAAAAACAGAACTGACTAAAATTATTAACTACAGGTATAAATACCTAAAGTTATTATTGTTAGTAGTTCAAGTCTAGTTAGACTTGAAGGACTGTAATTTATTGATTTACTTTTAATGGTATTTCTCTAGTTTTTTTTACGATTCCAATTATAGAATCTAACTAGATCTATAACATTGCAAGACGCGTACAACCGCTTTAATTATTAATCGCATAGCCCATGTTTATCAGTGAAAGTCCAGCTAATATAATGATGGAAGTAAGTTAGAGTTTAAACTACCTTAATATTTATTTAGCCTAATTTTTATTATTGTATTTAAGTAAAGGAGACTTATTTTTTCTCGTCCGTCGGTTATCTAGCAACATCTAACAACTGGTGCTAAAATTAGTTCAATCATTTCGGAGATCGTGATTTAGATAGTTGGAATAAAAACATATATGTTTTGATATGAATTTTGTATGAATTATTATTTATTATTTATATAATTTTTTTATGTCCTACAAACTATCACTTTAACTGTTATACTTTGTATATACCTGTACAAAACAAATCTAGCACACGATCAAATTTAACAATATTCCGAAAAGCTGTCTACAATTTGTGCTTAAAAAATTATTAAGTCTGTGTATTTACCATCAGTCTAAGATCCTGTCATTCATTCGATCAAAAATGTCCAACAGCACTACAAGATCACAAAATACAATTAGCTACTTGATAGGTGATTCGAATATTCACAACTAGAATTTTAAATTTAGTGGAACATAACATCTTTGTCCCTCTCAAGCCCCTCTCCAGCTTTCGTAAGGTGATGAAAATGTACTACATAATGTTTGAAAAGTATTTATTATCATAAATAGTGAACGCAAAAATGTTATGGTGTGACTATTTAACAATTGATGACTATTATTTATTTTCACTTTATTTCTACCACCTAGGCTCGATGGTGCAGATGGTGGTGACCTTTCACCTAGAGCAAATATTTATATGATGACAATTTGTATTTGTTCTGTGTCTGGGTGCTAATTATATGTGTTTGAGTATTATATTTGTAATTCCTGTGTTTTCTGATAACACAAGTTCGTAAAACTGTTTATCTAGGAGTCATCAAAAAGATATCATATTTAAATTGCCAACAGACAAATGAGAATCAAATAAACAGGGCGGAACGATAGTTCCGCTTTACTTCCTAAACACGTATAGTTTTATGCAACACTCGTAAACTCATGCCTGTGTATTGGACAAGGTAAATAAAATGGGGATCGTACTATTCCACCAACAGATTGAAATATCTCACCTGCATTGCTAAAGGATGCACTGAGAACTTTTCTACGAAATAGAATTTTCGTGTTTGACTTTATCGTTTGCAGCTTTTATTTTAGTTTTATTCGCTATTGCTTTTGGCATGAGCGTCGGGTATTATCCATTGTTCATATAAATAAATAAAATAATAATTGTCCCTTGTTCATATAAATAAATAAAATTAGTTAATGCTATAAAATTTCATTAAATGATTTTGATACGCATGTATAACAAGAAGACAATATTAAGCCATTTCAAAATTGTATACATTTTGGGTAAAAATATTACCTTATTACCGTATTTTTACCGTACATTATACCGTAATTTTACCTTACGCGTTCTTTAATCTTTTGTAAGTGGGGTACTGACAAAGTAGATTAGTATTTCCTTCTACATTAGATATCGTAAGGGGTGACTGAGGTACCGCAACCGATAGATGGTGGCATATCTACCCGAAACAGTGTAGCCCAAATGCAATAGGGAATGGACAACTGCATCCCCGTCGCGTAGCTACGCTCTACCACCACGCTTGACCAGCGCTACAATTACGGGTGTAATTCCCCTTTTTTGAGGAGTTATTTGTCTAGCAGTGGAAGTATTACGGCTGCTATAATTATTTTTGTTAGTTTTGACGATTCAGTTACCTTGTTGTGACTCTTAAGAACAGATTGTGGAATGTAACCAAACGTTAACAGTATTAATTAGATGTGATGTGTGTGTGTAAGTCACACATCACATCTAATTAATTTTCCCCAATCCCAACTCCAGAGCGTATTTTTGTTAAAATAATTATATGAAAAAGAAAATAATGTTACTAGACTCTACTGATATTTGAATCTTATTTGGGAGCAGGAAAATTAAAAATCTTAATCTTGTGTTGAAAATATACCTCCACTGAAAAACATTTACAATCGGTTAAAACTAGGCTTGGCTTGGCTTGAATAACGCTATATATATAATAAATAAATTAACGCTAAGAACGCACCATAAATCGCAATGTAACATAACGCATTTGCTTTTTTCTAAATAGTAAAAAAAGGTCCACAACTATCTATACCAGTTTCCGTGGAAGGAGCTTTTACTGTAACAAAGGGGTGCGCAATGCATTTCTCATTTAAAACTACGCTTAGTGGTTCTCGAAAGGAATTTAACCTAAAATATGGCTTATAGGAAAATGTTCTAAACACAATAAAGATTGTTATGTGTCCGTAATTGAGATGTACAATTTTGTTCTAAGTAGTAATTTTTGTATGGAGGCATACATAGTTTTGTTTAATTATGAAAATAATGTATAATAATACTCGGTTTAAGAACAAAGTTTCTAACTTTATCAATAATAATTAGTTGATGAATACATTAACTTCTTATTGTTGAAAAGAAGAAAAATAAATTCTTGAAATATACTTAATATAACTTAAGATTCCTTATTTAATAATGAATCTTTAACAATAATACTCAGTATTTACTTTGAAACTCAATAGAATATTATATTTTTTCACACACATAACAAAAAGCAAAAATGTCCCGAAGGTCGAAAAGTTTGGTGTTAAAAAAAAGCGATATCATTCACGAGAGTCCGATAAGATTATTCCGAGGCGACGTCTGTGAATCCAATAATTCCTTATATTGAAGAAACTTCCCTTACAAAGTTGCCGGTTCGAAATGATTTTCTTTGACCCGGATTTGCCCGTTATTAGTATTATTCGGAGTTGCCAATATTCTGGGATTCACCCCGGGTCTAAAATTACTCCCCTTTTTAGGGTTCCTTATTTGAATCGGTGGCGATTTATTTTATAGCGTAATTGTTTTTCCTAATTTTTTGTACATTTACATAATTTCTACAAAATTTCTACAAAACTTGTTACCATCTTAAAGTCGCGGTTCACTTACTTTCTTTTTGTTTGACGTTTTAGTTACTACAAAACAATTATTTTCAAGAGCGATAATTAAGTTAATCCTTTTTCTTTGTTTTTAAAAAAAGATAAGGCATTAAGCTTATATCGATTCCAGACTAAAATTTAAGTATTGTACGCGATTTTAAGGTAATTCCAAGGACTTAAGTCGAGAGTATAAAACCAGCCGTGCATTGGAACGTATTTTTATGAGCTAGGAAAGAATAATTGTTAGTTGATAGATTCCCTACTCTTCACCACAATTTTGCCTATATCACAACAATGTTGCATAAATATGTATATGGTCAATACTACAGCGTTCCTGATTCAATATTGGACAATAGGCCGCAATGAGAATCTTAGAATATTCGTAGTGGATCTTGCTGTGGCATTTGAGATAAACAAGATTCGTCAAAGAACATTATTAAACTATGTTAAGATCCATCTGGTGCCACCACACTGGTTTTAGATTCTAGCACAAACAACAATTTTTATTATTCAACTATTTATATAAACGCTGCTTTGGTTAACTTTCCTTGACAGCCAGTCACATGTCGCAAATTTTTGTTACACAGCTTTCTACGGATGCGAAGAAACGAGGTAAGGCTGATTGGTCTGAAAGATTTTAGGGCAGTGCAGTCGCTCTAACCTGGCTTTGGCATGAAGATTACTCTAACTTATTTCCATTGCCTGGGAACGTAGCTGTGCGCTAAAAAGGAGCAAGGGATTGTTTTTAAACTCTTTATAAGTGGATTTAGCCCCCACTTGAGCAGGACCGGAAAAACTCTATCCAAACCTCGAGATTTATAATATCGAAAGCCATTTATAGCCCAGTTTTTGTGATTTGAGATTGTAGATCTACTACCTGGTGTGCGTGTTCCTGATTTTTCCAAGTTTATACCCAGGACCTACCCAGGACGTACATTTAAATTATGAATATTCGAGATTTTTCTGTCTATGTTATCTAATATGCGTAACACATGTAGTACATAATACATACATACATAAATCACGTCTGTGTCCCATCAGGATAGGCAGAGACAATGGATCTCCACTTGTCACGATATGGCATACCTCTTTTACTCGCATTAATCCTTTCGTACAAGTTCGTTTGTTTTTGGTATTTCTGACCTGGCCCTTCTTTAATACCTCTTCTACCTGGTTAAGATATGTTCGCCTCGGTTGTCCTATATCATCCCTTCCATTCACTTCCGCTCTATATATTTGTGTAGTCATTCTACTTTTATCCATCCCTTCTACATGTCCAAACCATATTAACATTCCTTTCTGTATTGTTATCACAACATAATCTAAGCAATATTTTGGCTACTAAGTCGAGGGCCAGAGATATTTCTGAAACCCGAGTTATACGAATGTATTTAGTTTATTTTTTTTAACAAACTTTTGGCGCTTTCTTAATAAAATCTTCTCATCTCTTAGTAGTGTTAAACTAATGTAAATAAATAGTTCACTTAGCTATTTGTAAGTCCTTCTTGGTGACACTTTTTTTTATTTTTATTTTATGAAGTCAACAAACAAGTATACGATCCACTTAATGATAAACGTGACCGAAGTCTATAGACACCTGTGTCGACTCAAAGATATCACTAGCCAACTTTGTGATTTTTACCCAGTGATTTCACTGCCACTTTCACTTTCAAACCGGAACACAGCATTACGAACTAGATGAGAGTGAGGTACCTACGCGTACTACGGTACGGAGGTTTATTTGCGTAGGAAACCTTTTACAAAGGATTGTAAAAGGTCAACCTCTAAAGGATACCAAACATGAGCACTTGGTATATGAATATTATAAAAATATTTATATTGATATTATAAAAAATAATGCGCATATTGTATATATATTAGCCGTGAGGTACCGGCAGAACCAGAAGAATAGTACCTCCTCCTGTACCGGGTGTTGTGCGAGGTGACGAAGGCACCAGAACCGACAGATGGCGGTATATATCCATGCAAAAAAGTTTGATAAGGTATCTGTAGGTATTGTCATAAATTAAATACAACTCAGACAAACAACCTACAAAAGACGTGGGACACACCACAAACTACAATCAAATAACACATCCATGCATTTGAAAGGATCTTTTAATGTATTTTATTAGATGAGATAAAGTCAACTATATTCAATATATTTATTGAATAAAATTTTGATTAGAAAATTACCGAATTATGGTACCGAATTTTGCCTATGTTCTATTTTGTACCGAGAAACAGTTATAATGTTTAGTTACTTGTGGCTATTTTACTTACGGTGGGGTACCAGCAGGGTATAATAGTACCTCTCCTGTACCAGGTGTCGTACAAACCAACTGAGGTACCGAAAACGATAGATGGAAGTATACCCCCTAAAAACAGCGTATCTAAATATAACCGGATGGATAAGGGCAGCAGCATGTCTATCGCGAAGCTACGCCCAGTGACACACTTGCCGGTATCACCTTTCGGGAAGGTCTACGTCCAAGCGTATACAGTACAGCACGTCTTGCGTCACAGCTTGTGAATATTGTATGTGATAATAATATTGAATTAAATGCGATATAATTATGGTAAACTCCACAAATAAAGTGATTAAAATTTATTTGTGCAAAATTATTAGAAATCTGAAGATGGATATTATTCAAAAGCCCATATGTGCGTTGTGCATGCAAAACATCGAACGTTACTTAACCTGTATTTTATTTAATTCTCAATCCTAATATCGTATGATATATAAATCTATCAAGTTGCAACAAAATCCTGAGTTTGTATCTTTGTTTTGCATAACTTAAGACACGCTCCACATAATGAAAACGAATTAGCCCGCTAAAACAAATAACTGACCTACCAACACTCAACACAAGTTGTGCTCTGGCCCGACATCGTAATTTTCCCGCCACAAAACGGGAAAAAAATAATTTATTAAACACCTGTCCGCCTTTGAACCCCGGATCGGGAATAAATTTCTACTTCAAAGAGTGTTAGATAAAAGGTTACCTGATAACGCTGGTTTTTGTTGTGTGCGTATTTACCTTGTTCTTTTTATCTTCACTCTAGCTTATTATTGGCACGTTTCTTTAGCTTTTACCGTATTACTGATATAATCTAAAAATTGTTATTAAACCTTTTTGACTAAGTATTAATGTATTTGTAATCATTACTATCTATCAGTGGCGTCTCACCTGTTACAGTGGGTTCTGATATACTGATAGACATTGCTGATTTTAATTTTTTTGCTGATGCTATTACATTATGTGGATTTATGGATGGAAGGTATGTAGAATTCCAAAATATACATCAGCCATGTCGTAGACGGTTCGCACAGCGATTTCTAAATTTTACAGGACCATTTATTTATAATAAAATTAACCAAAAAATAGATATTCATGACATGAATAAATACACTTGCAAAACAATAGTAAGAGAATGGCTTTTGACATTGGACTACAACAAGACAGAGGAATTGCTAACAATATTATGCTAGACTGGAGTATTTATGTAATGTGTGTGTAAATAATGTCTGTAATGTCACATCCACACCTACATGCACACTACAGAACATAGGTGCCTATAAGAACAGGCTAGACCAAGACAACTAACCTTTTTAGTTACCTTTTGTTGTTGAATAAAGTTATTATTATTATTATATTATTATTATTATACTATTGATTTTAAATTACTGTTAAGTAAACTTAGAAGAAAATATTTGGAATGATATTTAAAAAATCTGTATTTGCATTGATTTTCATATTAATATTAATTGGCGAAGCCGATAGCGCAGATAGTAGAGATCCTATCTAATGTACCGAGGATTGTAAGTTCGATCCCCAACCAGGACATATGTTTGTATGAGGATATTTGTATTTATTCTGTGTCTGGGTGTCAAGAAGTATTATATTTAGAATTCTTTTTTGTCTGATGTCCGTAACACCAGCCAGGGCTTTAAGCGACTTACCTCAGCGTCAGGTCAATATGTATGATAGTGTTTAGGTATTTATTATTATTATACTCTGATGTTACCCATAGTTACAAGAGTTGACTATCATGTGATCTACTTTAGGGTCACTGCCATGTGTTTGCTTTTTTCTTACTTGCCTAATGCTGGCTGACTCTGATGTTAGTTCCAGCGTCACCGCGGGAAAGAAGCCGAGCTTAGCCACCTAGATACAAGACAAGCACAAATATCATCATTTAAATATTTATTGTCCAGGGAGGGACTCTAACTCACGACCCCTGGCGCATAAGATATGGTCAATACCATCTGCGCCATTCGGCCAGTCATTTAATTGTAATGAAACACAGCAATAAAAGAATAATTATGTTTAAAAATAAGGATTGAGACGGTGTTTCGAGCAAAAAACACCTTGATCTATAAGTGATTTAAAAAAAGTTTATTAGTTATCATCATAATGGTCTATCAGCCATTAGAATTCAACTGGTGGACATAGGCCTCCCCAAGAATGGGGTAATTTTGCCCATAATTTCCGCGCTGGTCAAGCATGTTGGCAATCGTAGTGGGCAGCTTTTGCGACAGGGATACTGCTGCCTATTCCGCCCCTACGCATTCTACCTACACTGTCTCGGATAGATATACTGCCATTCGTCGGTTCTAGTACCTTAGTCTCCTCTTACAATGCCAGGTACAGTGGGAGGTACTATTCTACTCTGCTGGTCCCTCACGGCAGCTTGTTTCCCTAACAATCATTAATGCCATAGACAAAAGTCGTAGCAAGACCGCTTAGATCTTTACAAAAAAATCCTTTGATTCGCTCTTTCGAAATCTTCCTCTACCAACCACTCCATTAATCTAGCCTTATGCTTGTTACAAAACGGCTATAACTTACTCTAAATGTACTCGCAACATAAATCAACTATCAGCCCAATAGTGTATATCTGATAAAGACAGTCAAATAAAACCTGTTTTATTGTTCGAAGATGAAGTCTAAATGCCGTTACAATACTCTCACACGCCCCCCTAAGCAATCACTCTAGACATATGAATCTGATAAGAATTGGCAGGTAAAAGGTAGAGTAAAATGATATGGTAGGTAAATAGAGTAAAAAACCTTGAACCCGGTATTTTATCTACCCGTAACAGTGTTTAAATGCAACAGCGCGGTGATGGGCAGCATTTGAGCTACACTCTGAGATTGCTACCACGATTGCTCAGCGTGGCAATTATGGTCTAATTCCCCTTTTCTTGGGTGGCCTATGTGCAGCAGTGGACGTTTTATGACTGCTATGATGAGTTAGGATTTTATTGTATAAAATATGTTATTTTCTACAGGTAATTTAAAAATAGAGTCCAAAATTTGCTCTGACTATTCTACTTTTTATTATTATTATTGCCGTGAGGTACCAGCGGAGTAGAATAGTACCTCCCTCTGCACCAGGTGTCGTAGGAGGTGACTAAGATACCAGAACCGACAGATGGCGAGATATTCATCCGAAACAGTGCAGCTCAAATGCACAGGGCGATGATGGGCAGCAGCATCCCCGTTATAAAGCTGCGCCCTGCGATTGCCAACACGCTTGCCCAGCACGACAATTATGGGCAATAAACCTCCTCTTTTGGAGAGGCCTACGACTAGCAGTAAACTTTTGACGGTTGGTATAATGATGATCATGATGATTCTTCTTTTTACTCTACCTTTTATTATAAATATGGAAAATATTAGGTTTGAAAATATTAACCCTTTAATATTTGTATCTTTTAAGATCTGCCAATTTTTGCAAGATAAAAAAGAATTCTTGTCTTGCCACATTATTTATGTATTGACTTGAGAATAGTTCATTTTTTGTATTAAATTCATGTTAATAGCAAATTATTCGTTCTTCAAATAGGTCCCATTTTCATGACCGGCTATATAAAATATTCTGACAAAATCTATGTAACAAAGTCGTCGGTCGCATAACATACATCGTAATAAATCTACACAGAATCGCTTCCGAGTCCAGTGCCGCTGAAATACTGCCAGAATACGCGCTGCCTACAGCCTACAGTCAGCTCTACTCAAACTACGAAATAAAGCCCTAATGCAAAAATAAATGTATCGAAGTAGTTTAATTTTAACAATATTTAATTAACAGTGAATCGTTTGATATTCAAAGCCTAAAACATTCATGCAAATAAAAAAATATATTTTTTAATATAACCTTTTGTTTCGAAAAGTAACTTTATAAAGTCATTAAATAAAAGTAGTGAGACCGGTTTACCAAAATGTGTTATTGATACGATTTCTGTAATATATATCTATTATATATTTGAAGAATCTTAAAACGTGTAATTTTTCTAGTGCCTCGTTTGATTGTAGTGTCCAAGTTAAGATTGCTTTTATGTAAATAAACATATTTGTATCTGACCTGTTCATATTTTTAATTGTACTTTCTACAAATGCTATATTTGTAGATTTCGTAGCTACTGAACGAATTTAGGAGTAAAAATGTTGGTGTACAAAAGACTGTCGCATTTGCCATCACCTTACATAGTCTGATGCTGCGAGTTACCGGCAGAGTAAAATAGTTTCTTCCCCGGTATCAAGGGTTACCAGGAAAGGTACCAAAGCCATCAGATGGCGGTATATCCTTTCAAAACAGTGCAATTTAAATACACAGGGCAGGGATAGGCAGCAGTACCCCCTTCGTACCAGCATGCTTGCCCAGCGTGGCAATTATAGACATAATTCCTCCTTTCTCAGGGAGGCCTAAATCCAGCAGTCGATTCTTCTAATGGTTGACATCATTTTTATATATCAGAAAATTCCGCTCTGCTCTTTTTCGCTTGACTTGGCGACTGTCGACTTTTGATTTTGCAACATTTTGGTTCCATCGGTCACCAGAACTCTGGTACTATAATATATACTAAATATCTTATCGTATGTATGCATACAATTAGTTTATTTTTCTATCCTTACATCTAGCTCATTCTAATACAGCAACCACATTTTTGTGTGACATCTGTTACGTAAACTGCTGAGTTTGTACAACAAAAATTAAGGATTTATAGAAATCTTCCTCACAAATGGAAAATCCGTTGTGGAGTTAAAATTATTAGGATAATTTCGGTTAGATGCGGCGTGTCTCTATTTTGTTATGTATTTTAGAATAATGAATTTAGAAATCGAACGTGAATATTTTTAGTGTTAAAAGTTTGGGAATAACGGGTCAGCATATAAAGCTGTTATCGACAGAAGCGTCTGAAAAAAAAGGCAATGGGATGTGTCATCCGCTCTTCGGTTCTGACATTGCTGATTTTTATCTTTTTTGCAGATGCTTATATGATGTATATGCTCTGACGTAAAATGATTTATATATCTATTATAACTATTAACTTCGACTTGTTTAAGACGAAAAAAAAATTTTTCATGTTATAATTAAATCTATATTTTGACACAATTTTTTAATTTACTTTTGCATTTATGAGCTTTCTACCTAATATTCTATTTTCATGTCTTATTTTGATTATCACCTTTTTGCTTGTTTGATATACTACACACATATATTTTTTGTAACTTATATTATTATCCAGTACGATACATTCTATTTTTAAATATATTTTTGTAAAAATTATTTTAACAAAGATTAAATTTTGTATTGGTTGATTACCGCTACATCATATCAGACACAGTATATTACAGTTAGCCGTAATACTAAAAGGAATTCGGTTTTTTGCCCGTGATTAGTATAACCCAGCTTCATGTTAGTAAAAGCTGCTGCCCAATCTCTCACGCTGATTCATTTAACCTCAGCCCCTGGGAAGAATGCAATATTCTATTTTATTCTATTAGCACGAATTCTCCTCCTCCATTTCTCCATTCCTATGTACACAAACCAACCGATAAATCTACAACTAACAAACTAACAAATTTTGACAGATATGTTATACATCAAATTAGTTAGCTATTTATATTTCTGTATTCTAAATTTTTATATTAAAAATACAGAAATAAAAATATCAAATTTTTATATTTAGAACACAAAAATAAAAATAGCAATATGATTATTTAAGTTGTCCATGATTGGTCTTAAAAATCATTATAAATAAAATACGTCAACAACCTGATAATGGTGAGGATTGAACTCACGAACCTCAGTAATAATAATAATTAGAGGAATCACAAATATAATACCTAAATACATATATTTAACACCCAGACACACAACAAACACAAATTTCATTATATAAATATTTGCCCTGGGTAGGGATCAAAACCTTTGGATACGACCATTGATACATAAGATAGGATCACTACCATCTACGCCATTACCAAGTATAAGTTATAGCGGAATACTACTGCGATGCTTACGAATTCAAAGAAATTAAATTGGAAATATTCTACCATAAAAGTATCAAATAGGAGTACATGACGTAACTGTGGCAGATTTTTTTTATTACACAAAAATAGGTTTTAACTAGACCCTATATTTTGAGCAACAAAAATGAAATAATATATTGTGTTTGTGTACGTGCTAGTTAAAATTGTTTGGTGAGCTTTGCAAATGGCACCATTCAGTACAATTCAATTGTACAATTCTAAATTTATTTGCCTTTGCTATTTGATTGAATTCGTTAGACTTGCTTCGTTGTGACGGGAATTTAAAAATATAATTCACGTCGTATTCATAACCAATGGATTGAATAGGAATTTGCTTTGTTAAATTAAATGAAATTTCCTGCTTTCTAAAAAAAATAAACTGTAGATGAATTAAGTTCAAATTTTAAACTAAAAATTCAATGCTCACGCAACGTCAAATATTCTTGCGGTGCAAGTATAATTTTGAATGGTATAATAATACTGTCGAATCCAACTCGGCTGGGCAGCGTTCGGAAAACTGCGAAACATCTTTTCGTCCGACATACCTCAATGTCTCAAGCTGAAAGTTTTCGATCAATGTGTGTTACCACCGATGATCTATGGTAGCAAAACGAGATCTCTTACCATTAGCCTTCTAAGCCAACTCAAAATAGCTCAACGAGCTACGGAGAGGGCAACGATCGAAGTCTCTTTTCGCGATCGAGTCAGGAATGAGGAAATTCGTAACAGAACCAAAGTTACCGACATACCCCGGCGGATTAGTAAGTTGAAGTGGCAGGGCAGGGTATTTAGTACGTAGAACCGATGATCGATGGAGTCGTAAGGTTCTGGAATGGAGACCACGAACCAACAAGCGCAGAGTAGGGCGTCCACCCGCAAGATGGACAGACGATCTGACTAAAACCGCACGATCCCGCTGGGCACAGGCCGCATACAACTATTCCTATTAAAAATTACTTGGGGAGGTTTATGTCCAGCAGTGGACGTCTTGTGGCTGATATGATGATATAATAATGTAAGAAAAGAAGGGGTATAATGCGAGTAAAGTAAGCAAGAGAGTAACAAGTGGAGATTCGTAGTCTCTACCAACCCTGATGGGACATAATCATGATGAATGTATTTAGAAAAATAACCAAAACATGCATCAACATCATTGCAGCTGTAAAATCATTGGCTTGTTAGCAATAGCTAAATAATTTCACGACGAGCAATGCATTACGGATATATCCACCATCTGTCGGTTCCAGCCCCACACCCGCCTCTTACAACTAAACCATACCATTTTACCCCGCTATACTTTGTGAGTCACGTCACGTTTACATACACTTTTGTAGATTCATTTATAGTCACATAGTTAGTTTCAGTGTAATTGTTAAAAAAGTTCTTTTTGATTCATTAAGAGTTTTTTGCGTGAAAGAATACAGTGTAAGTGACAAATATATGTAAACATACAACCATCAATAAACAAATACGATAGACATTTCTTTATATATATGTATATAAATGAATTCCCATTTGATGGCACGTAAGTAGCTGGACCGCTTCCTATATTTTTATTTGTGACAGGGGAAGGTTCTTATAAAAAATAAGAATATTGAATACTGAACGACCATATAAACCATGCAAATGTATACCTACTTATGGCATTTGACATATCAATCAGTTGTTTGATAGTTGGCGCGATTGACTTACTGCGCAAATTCTCGCAAATATAAGTTAATATCTAATCGGAAAAGTATTATTTTTGAAATACACCACACATAAAGGCTGGATTAAAAGAAAATATATCACCAAATGGGTATGTAATCGTGTGATACGAAATATCAGAAAATGATACGCAAGATTTTGCCTCGACACCGTACAAATCGCAATTCGTTGAATCCGGATAATGGATGCATACAATAATAGCGTTGTTACCCCAAGTCACGATGCATATTACGTTCGCGGCCGGACTGAGACATAAGAAGTTGCTAGAGCGTGCACACTGCAAATGCGTTTGTAAGTTTGATGTTCTGAATTCGGGAGCAGCTCTATGATTGTTACAGTTGTGTAATTGAACTTCGGTATTGCTTTGTACCTACTCATTTTTAATCTTTAATTTGAAATTATCTTAAGAGATAAGATAATTACTTAGAAACAGATGTTTTATAAGGTTGTGAGTTTATAAGTTTGGTTCTGTTTAGGCAGTTAATTTGCAATGGTTTAGCATACAATCGTGGAATTGTGTATGGCCATGATCAAGCAGTTATTCCAAGGAGGTCTACGTATTACCTCCAAGCAGGTTATATTATTATTAGTAGTTAAGTTTCAACTTTATTGAATTTTGAATAAGACCATAGTGTATTTATTAATTCTAGCTTTTTGTTGCCACGAGGACTTAACGCTGCGGTGACGCTTACTATTGCAGTATGTTCGTTGGTCGACTTTATCAAACTAAACACTAAAACAATGAATATTTACGTTATTATGTCATGTGTCTTTTAAAAAGTAGTGTGTTTAATGTTTATTTTAACTAGTTAATACATATTGTTCATAAATAATGTATTAAAAAATACTTTATTCACTTTTTCTTAACATTAACTTAGACGGTGTAATTCACGTTTATCCGTTCGGGATATTGTGTTATTTACAAAGACGGGCCGATGGCGCAGATGATAGTGTTCCTGTCTAGTGCGCCGAATGTCGTGGGTTCGATCCCCAACCAGGTAAGTATTAATATATTCATGTTTGTTCTAATCTTAGGTGCTGAATACATTTATTTTAGTATAAATAGTGATTCCTCTATCACTCATCACGGAATCAGGAAATATTTTAGGAATTTATTTATTTATTTGTACATTTTCAGTTAACGCAATAACATAAACAATGATTATGATTATTTCTGTAAATATTTTAACTAGAGAAACTCTTTTTTCTTACTTTTATCCTTGAAGCATATAAATTAACATTATTGTTCTGTTAAATATCTTCTATTTATAAAAAATTTGTGCTGCAATAAATAAAAATCCACGACAAATAAGATAACATCTATGAAAGTATCAAATTTTTACTAAGGAAAAGATATTCAATGAGCGATTGATTTACATGAAGATGATAAAGATACATGAATCATAGAAAAAAATTAAAGGTTCACCAATAATGAAAATAGAATCAATCCAGAGTGTGATTTCGTTTGATATTCTTGTCGGATTCCATTATAAACTGGTTGAAAACGAGCAAAATTTTGATAGTCGCACACACCGGCCCGTTGTGGGGCATAAATTACTGTGCAATTGTTTCCTGCCTCGCTATTGTATCTCCATCGGCTATTTTGTTAAAATGGCGCCAGCATTACTCTTTCAGTGGACAAAAGTAAATTTTATAGGCCATTTAATGGCTTTTAGGCAATAAAATTACTTTATTTATTGCTCTTTGATTCCACAAAAGGTGTTGGACAGGTATGGTTGCCTCTAATTTTTAAATATTCAGCTTTTTACGGAATTAAATGTATTAAATATATTGAATGAATCGTCTCAGCTCTCACTCAGGCTTGGAAAATTATAGGTATGATGATGGCTGAGGTTTGGAAGGCATTTGGATGGCATTTGAATGCAATCTAATTACTTTAGGATTAAGAATGTACTACAGAACTGAATCTTAACAAAAATTGATTGTCTATAAGCTAAATGCTTTTTAATTTCTTTTTTATGTTTGACAATTTATCAAACTAGCATACGGTCTATACGGATTCTATCATATTTACTAATTTTTTCACTGCCTGTTTCAAATCAAAATAGCAATGCGAACCCCGCTATTTGGCTATAGAAATGGGTGAGAGTATCAACGCTTGTAGAAAGTTTGATCATTAAATAGAATCCTTAATGTTTAAAAGACAATCTTAATTTTAAATACTTCTAATGTAAGTGTTTAAATTATACTAAATAACTCCTTTTTAGGTGATTTTTGGTGGTGGTAGGTTTAGGTATCGCCCATTTATATCCGTTTTCCTCTATTTTATACAGTTTTTACCTTCCGCCGATATAATGTCATCTGCACATCGTTTATGTGGTCTATCCACTTTTCGTTTTCCTTTCATACAAATGTTTTGAGGTGAACTATTATGAGTCAGAAATTTCATAATACATCTTAGCCTTACTGATTCTTGTTTATAGTCTATATAGTTAAAAAAAAGTCAACAAGATGCGTCAAACAAAATAACTAAAATTGCCTTACATATGACCTACAGACTAATGTGGTGTAAAAATGCTATAGTAAAAAGGACAATAATAGGAAAAGAAACTTGAGATGGTTTTGACATGTAAAAAGGGTAGATGAAAATAGACTGACTGCACAAATATATAGAACGGAAGTGAATGGAAGAGTTAGTATAGGACGACCTAGGCGAATATACTTTAACTAGGTAGAAAAGTTAGTGGAGATCCATATAGTTTCTGCCTACCCCAACAGGACTGAGGTATGTAAGTTTGATCTCAAAGACAATCAGTAGTAAGTCTTATTGAACATTTTTTTTCGATCATAATACAAAATTCTATGCATATAGTTTTATAATATCGAATCTAGTACAAGAATATGTAGTTATGAAGTATCCAAGTATTTGATATATGAGCATGTAATAACAATGTTGAAGTGGGTAAGTCATACAACACACAGGACTGTACGGGGCCGTAAAGTTCTTGAGAGACCACGCTCCAGCAGGCGTAACCTAAAACATTCACACTAGGTGGACAGAAATTACAACTAACAGTGAATGTGCGATGAGAGAAAAAGAACGGTTATTTAAATGAAAAATGACAGTTTACACGATCGATGAGCTTGAAAGTCGATTCTTTATAAATTACCGTGAAATCCGACCTTATGAGTTCTCCATACAAACCATTTTACAGTGTATGTACGCGAAATTGGGGTAAACGGTAGTAAATTATAAATTGTAGTATCAACATAAATATTGTTTTAAAAATTGTAAACCCGCACACGTAGGTCTTGTTAGCGTGCAATTGTTTCCTGAACCGCACCATTGTGTCACTACGCTAGAATAAATCGGCCATTTTGTTAAAATACCCCCACCATTAATCGCTTTGCAGATAGATTTAGTTCGTCGGGCATGCAATAGCGTTAAGCAGCTTTATTTAAACAGCAACTTCTATGCGTATTGCAAAAAGAGAAAGATTTTTTTTAGTATCCGTTAACTGCATTGTTTTTAAACAGATTTTGATAATTTTGTAGTTAGACCTCATACAAATCGTCGTCGGTTTTGCATTGTAGTAGTGTTCGCATTGCTGTACACCGAAGGGTGAAAGAGGCAGTGAAATTACTCGTTAATGTGACATAATATCTTCAAGTCACAAGGTTGGCAACGCTCTAGTAATATCCTTGTGGTATTACGAGCGTCAATAGGCTGAAGTAACGCTCACTATCACGTGGACTTAATGTCTCTTTGTCTATTTAAAACAAAAAAGTAGTGTTTAGTGTTTCGTTCTTTGCTATTTTTTATATAATATTCTAGTGCTTATTTCATATCCCAATCAAAGTTTACACAATATTTTCTGCAATTATCACAATCTACAATATTTTACTTTAAAGTATTATTTTATGGACATTTCATGGCTTTAATAGCAGTGAAGCTGTTAAATGTAAGCAACTTTCCTTTGAGTGTTTGTTACATTGAAAAGATTTATGGTAGAGTATTTTTAGTTGATTTCTAAATGTTATTTGAATGTTGAAATACTAACCGGGATCGTTGGTCTATATTCTCCAAAGGTCTTGTCTTCATGTGTCATCTGTTCGATCCCCACTCAGGACAAATATTTATATTTTTTTGTTGTTCTGTGTCTGAGTATTAAATATGTATACAAGTTTTATATTTGTTATTGTTTCTATTATTATATTATATTTGTACTTTTTGCCCGATATCTGTGTAATTTGTTAACCAAATGAACCGCCTAATATAGTGAGCAGGAGTTGGCTATGGCTAGATGAGGAATTATTTTAATTAGAATGTCATGTCTTCGCGTACCTTGTCTTCCGTGGTCTCATAGTCTACTGCGCTATTAGCAAAATGTGTAAGTAAGTATAATATGTAGAGGCACGGTCTAGTTAAAATCTCAAGTCATATAAAATGCTCACGAGAAGATTCTTGTGGTCTCATACGTACCATTGTTTCAATTGTTCGTTTTTGTTAATCAAAAGCTTTATGAGCATGGACTACGACCCATGCTGGACCAATACGAATTGACAAATTTCAATTACGATTGCAAATGTAGACTATATTACGGAACTTATTAAATTACGGAAGAGCCTAAGCCTTAATAGTTTTGCGTCATGTACTAAACCAATACGGTTAGCAAGCAATGAAAATAGCTCAACTACAGCGGTCACTGAAGTTAAACTTTCATTAAGGTTGGGTTATTCATAATTGAATACAGTACATAATAAACGGCTGAAAAAACTCTTTGAATAATATAAAAATACTTTTTGCTCTAAATTAGCTACTAGCACAGGATCCGTGGCCTATTTTTTCACTAGATTACTCTACCACGGAATTTGTAGGACAATATGACCGTTACATTATATCATTATTCATTTTTGGTGATCTCGTAATCAATAATCGTAATCAAAAATCATAAGATTCAATAAAAACAATTCAGTTATTAATAAATATTGAAGAATCTGTTAGCTACCACAATCAAAAATTTTCGCACAGGAAATTGTTGGGCGTTTTATCATAATGAAGCTACTCACGGAAAATTAGCTTGATATAAATCAAGTGAAAAAATAGGCCACGGATCCTGTACTATACGTCAATTATACGTTGAAATTATGTCACGGGATTTTCTGACTAATTTGGTTGATATAATTATTAAATTAAGGACGGATAAAACGCGTTGTCTTACTACATGTATTTTTTTATGTTAGATGTATTCAAAACATTTTAATTAGTAAACTGTACCAATCTTACAAAAAAATACACAATTAAGCAACGAAAGGAACGTGCCATGATCAAACAATAAAAACTATCATAATAAAACTGAAGAACTAGAACGATGTCCTTGATCTTTACTATTAAAGAAAATAAGATTGTACTTCATCGGAAATACGCAGACTAAATTATACACAAGCTACAGCTAACTATAACGTACGCCAAATATAAATACAGTATTATATTTGAAGAAGTCCCACAAAAACCATAGCAAAAAGCACGAGCATAAATATGATCCGCCCCCAGAGAAACATAGTGGGATGACAATGTATGTAAATAGTAATTTTGTGACCTATTTATCTGTCTCTCGACTATATTTCTGCGTCGACGTCAAATGACGTGGCATTGTTTCCGAACGCCGACTGTAGAACTCGAGATGTATAGAATAGACAAAGTACTACTGAGCTGTGTTTTTTATAAGTTTCTTTTAAGTGTGCGGATTTTATATTATCATCAACATCATCTCTACATAATCTTGCTATTTATGAACAACTTAATGCTGGAATATACAAATATACAGACTAAAATCTTAGTACCACAAAAGGGTTGTTATCTTGTGCCTCGCGTGGAAGACCGCACGAGCAAAGCAAAACCGAAATCTACCCGAGGGTGCTTCTGACGCTAGATCACGGCTGGTAGTAGCTGTGGTTGGAGACAGTAAATCATTTCATGCAAAAGAGGAGGACAGAGTAAGAACAGGCGCACGGCTGTGGTTTGTGTTTGCTCGAGGAACAGGAACGGCATGCGTTCGCCGACTAACGGAGAGTTCTCCTCTATGAAAAACATATGTATAAAGTGTTAGTGATTGTGGAGTGCCAGTGAGAAAATGAAAGTTCAGGCATTCAAAGCAGGTTTTACTATGGAAAAAAATTACCTTCGCCTAATAGTAAAACGGTTACGGAGAATTCTTTGCCATAAATTATGGGCAAAAATGCTTAGTTGACTGGATTAATCACCTTTCAGAGACCTAATAAAAAAGTAAATTTAATATAAATAACAATGTTAAATAAAATTTATATAATTCTTTTTTTTACCATTGAATCACTGAGGGGCGTATTTAAAGACTAGTTAAAACTAACGGTCATCGAACTTAATCATTTAAAAACTTGACGGCTGTGTAATGTGTAATTTGATTATGATTTATAATTTTACTACATTATGATTGATAATTATATATTTTAATTTAATATGATATATTATAATTTCTAAAATATAATTAAATTTTAAAATATTTATGTTATTGTCAAGGTACTCTTCACTTGCTAATAAAGTTCGTAATTAGTTGATTTAAACCTGCTACTGGCTTGACTTTGGTAAATAAATTAATACAAACTGTCATTCTTTAAGTATATGAACAAAAATTGGTTGTATACCCTACAATCACTATTTTTTGAATTGATGGCTATGGGTTGACCTGGTTAGTATATGTTTTATATAAACCTGATATGCTTTTACAATACGATACGAATTTTTAATTATATTTCAATAGAAATCTATATTCATAATTGAATTAAGATTAAACTAAGTTTCAACGAGACAAGCAAGTACTGTAGTTATTGTTTCTTTGACGTGAGGCTCAGTGAAACCAGGTGATAATAATAATAGAACACTTTATTTTACACAAATAAAACCTTCGTGACGATCTCGTTTAGGGCAAAATCTTCTAGGCAACCTTTGGACGGATGTATAATAAGATTATATGATATAGCAGTTAGATGTGTACTTCTAATTTATTTATAATAAGAAAATTAAGTCTACATAACAATAAATACATAAATACAACCTAATTTTTACAGAAATAAACACTTATAGATTGAAACGTTACAGTGACAGGAAACAATACAGACAGTACAATACAGACAAATAAACATACTTTTTATAATACATAGTCTACCATCTAATCAACAAAGATCAATCATATGGCTCTACTTTTTAATAGGCTCGGCTGTAAAACTGACAAGCATATAATAACACAAGTTTCGACCAAAAAAAATTCTTATAACCTCTTGTCCACTTCCAGTACATTCTCACGTCTATGACCCACTGTGTGCTTATTATCTTGTTGACGTATTTTGACCAGCGGTATGATGCACGCCGATTGCTTTACGATTGTTTGCCCCGGGGTTGCTCGACGTTACATTCTACGCTGTCACGACACTTCGCGGTTATTGTGAAAATATTCTGATACAGTAAGTACATAAACGTTTCTGCTTACACGGGTGGGGCTTGCTATTAAATATTTATCATGTTACAAAAGATATCTATAGCTCTGGGTTTTTAGAGACAAATGTATTGGTAATATATAGTAACTAATTTTTTTTTAAATTATAAGAATATAAGAGTGATGTGGTGTGAAAGATAATTTCGTGGTAATAATAGAAAAAAGAATCTTGAGATGATTTAAACATGTAGAAAAGATGGATGAACGTAGAATGACTGCACAAATATATAGAGAAACGCAAGGTAGGTAGCACCAAGAAAAAATGATCGAGTATGAAAGGACTTATGCTAGTAAAGGAAACAAGTGGTATACCGAGATCATTGCAAGTGGAGATCCATAGGCGTGTTATATGTATGTATGTATGAATATTTAAAAAAAAGTCTATTTTCATTGACTTCTCAGCTATGCGAAATGGCACACGAGAGACCACCATGACATTTGGGCATTGGTCACATAACACGAATAACATTAGCCACGAATATATGGTTTAAAGCTATACAATCATATTAATTGTAAGAAAGTATATCGATTCGCAAAATATATAATAATTTTTCGATATATATGATGATGATATTGATTCTCAAAACTAAAATGAATTATAAGTTATCATTATCATCATAGCAGCCAAAGAACGTCAACTGCCTCCCCAAAAAAGGGGCAACTTTCCCCAAAAGTGCCACGCTAGGCAGGCGTGGTGGCAATCGCAGGGCGACGGGAATGTTAATGCTGAGTATTGCTGAGCCTTGCGTTGTTGCATTTGAGCTACGCTGTTTCAGATGAATATACCGCCATATCGGTTGCGTTACCTCAGTCATCTCTTACGACTAGTACAGGGGGGGGGGGGCTATTATTCTGCTCTTCACAGTTAATTATAAATAAGATATATATATCGCTTTTGAAGGCATATATCAAGCAGAAGACGTGAAAGGCAAATAACATATAAAAAAGGAGAAGCTGACTGACTGACTAAAATATCAACGCAGGGCCTAAACTATAAGAGTTAGAAATTCTGCACAGTAGTTTTTTAAAGTTGGGGTGAACCAAGAAAGGATTTTTGAAAATTGACCCCCTAAAGGGGTAAACGTGGGTAAAAAGTTGGTATGAAACTTAGCTGATTTTTGAAGTTATTTGAATGAAATTCAGTATAAAGGTTCTTTATTGAAAGTCATCAAATACGTATTAAACGTTTTCGAAAATCATCCCTTAATAGGGTAACAGGGGAGAGGCAAACTTAGTACGATAGTTCTACATTTTACCGCGGGTAAAACCGCGGGTCACTGCTGATATTGAATACAAATACATGCTTTATTACAGAAATACCTGAGAGTATACTGCCCGACTTAATCTATATAAATAAAAAAAATCCTGAAATAATAACGGAGATAACTCCAGAATTACGGCACCTAAATAAACAATCCTTCTTAGATGTCTGAATCTTTTGTCATGTCTTTAATTTTTATGTACCGAAGCAAAAGTTATTTTAAGATTTAAATTTTGACCTGTCTGTTAGATAAGTGTTAAAGACAACAGAGGTATCACAAATATAATACTTACGAATATATTTAATACTTAGATATAGCACAAAAATAACTACACATCATGTAAATATTTAAAATGTGTGGTGATTAAATCCATTCAATTCAATCACCACCTATTTTAGCGTACAAGATAGGACCAATTACCCTATCGGGACCGTAATAAGTCATTTAAATCACAAATACTAGATTCTTATCTATTTCGTTACACGTAAAGCTTTGGATCGCTTCTGGCTTGGACCAAAGCGAAGCGTTCCATTATTGTAGCGGTAGTTTGCGAAACAATTTGCTGCTGACGTTACAATGTTGAAGTTTGACGTTGCGTGCTGACGGTACGTCAGGATTGAAGTTACGTAGGCACGCGCGTGATGACTCAGCGGTTTAATAAATGTTACAGTTGGACGCACTTTTTCAATTGTTTTTTAATGTATACGTGTTATGTACAAAACAAATAATGTAAACGTATTTGATGAAGGACGATATCAAATCACACAGCTTCAAATGTAAAAACAGAGCTAACCTGGAGCCTGATTCTGTAGTATTAACACTAAAGACCAAGGCTCGATTTCTAGACTAAATTTTCAGCAGGCGATATTCTGCTGCTTATTTCCGTGCTGTTGCATTTGAGTTACTCAGTTACCGCCATCTGGCGATTCTAGACGCCTTGTTTGATGTATGGTATATTGTGAGGTACTTTTTTAGGCTACCGGTGAGGCATACCGACATGAACTGTTTTTATCCCACTTTTTATTCTACTATAAAAGCACTTTTTTATAGATTTTGTTTGGAAAATACAACATTAAAAAAGTTTTGAGCTGTTTCTTAATTAAAATCGGTATTATCTTCTTTTTATCTAAAAAAAACTATTTACGAAATTTATAATAATCATTTATCGGGTCAGACCGACCCGATTTGGTCCCTAGTTAAACTGTAAGCATGTATTAACGTAGATAATTTTTTAAAACCAAAACGCTTGCCAAGTTTTATCTGCAAATCTACTTATTATCGTGTTGTGTTTAAGATTCAAGTAGCAACGATAAAACACAAAATTTGTGTAACGCCGTTGGGCAATTATAATAGTTTGTTACAAGCATCTCCGCTGTCTGTATATGACATTATAATGACTAAACGAGAACCAATTTTGATGAATTTTATATAAAAAACTAATCAATATTATTAATAATATTGTTTAGTATGCTAAAGGGTGCCTGGAGAAGAAAATACGCAACTTGAACTACTAATCGTGCGCTGAGTCGCGATCATCAACAGGTTAAAAATTTATGAGAATTTAAATATTCCCACTTAAAATCAATATTACAATAATTCCTTTGCAAATTATATATATTTAGAAAAGGTATTTTTTTAGTTTATAAATAATAAACCAAAGATATAAAAATATTAGGTTTTCATCGCCATTTTTGATTTCAGGGAACAAAAACAATTTTGGCGCACAAAAGTTTTCATTAAGTTTTAATCAGAGTTCGTGCTATTGGTATCAACAGTGCTTTTTGCTCTGTAAACAAAATGGGAAATTGTATATTTTAGCGTAGCCATTTAGGTACAATTTTAGTAAAGTTACACCTCAAATATTCAATTTAGTTAAAAACTCTATATTGTAAAGATACAAACAGAAAGAAATACTGTATTATCATCATATCAATAATTGGAAGTCCACTGCTAGACATAGGCCTCTCTAGGAAAGGTGGAATCTTGCCCATAATTACCGCGCTGAGTAATCGCAGAGCGCAGCTTTCGTGACGGAGATACTGCTGCCCATCCTCGCCCTGTGCATTTGAGCTGCACTGTTCCGGATGGATATACCGCTGTCGGTCAGTTCAGATATCTTAGTCGCCTCTTACAACATCTGGTGCAGAGGGAGGTACTATTCTACGCTACCGGTACCTCAAGGAATTATGTTGTTTGTAGAAAAAATAAATGAATCATTATTATTATTATAGCTTGCAGAGGTAACGGCTGATATTGTTGTAAAGATCTAGAATAAAGAACACCAGCAAGTGCATTGTAAGTTAAAACAACTTACAATGCACTTGATGGTGATCTTCAATCACCTAGAACGACAATCAAACTAAAACCTTATGATCATGACTAAAACCGTGTGCAGATTTTATCCAGCCTTCATTGTATATATATACGTATGTGTTCCTATGTTTGTGCGTAGTGTTTGAGTTTAAATTAGTAGAACTTTCGAAGTTTGTTTTCTTTATGAAAAAGTGTTGCATTATATTTAACTTACTATGGACTAGAACATAATTAACGTTTTTGCTTGTTGTTACAGTTGATTTTGTTTTAGTAAAAATTATCTTATAGTGTAAGTTATCTTATATTTGTAAATATTAAAAAAAGAGTTTATACCTGTTTTGTAGAAATAAGTTCAGATATCTTAAAAAAAACTCCTATAAACGAAAACTAGATGATGAACGTCTGTTTAAAATAGCAAACAACCTACAAAACTGGACTAACAACAGGCTGTTTGATAGAGCCTTTATTTATGCATCGCTCTCAGCGGGCTCGAGCTTACAAAATGCAACTTTGTGATTTCAAAATGCGAACGATAGTTGCTGTTAGTGATGTAGAAAATCGATAGTAAATAAAACTTTTGACTGCTAAGGGCTATCCCTTGTGTGATAGTTATAGTTGGTATACACAAATTTGGAATGTGTATCTAGTTGCTTGATGCTCACAGCATTCTTTGCCAAACAATTTATACCTAATAATCCTACTGCAATACTTATATTTATAAGACGCGAGTTTGTATGAGATGGATCTTATCTGTTAATTCTATCTTGAAAGTTAAATGTTGCACTGAGATTTTTGATAGTCTAGAATAACTATGACTACTTTTGTCCTGAAAATATGTCCCCGTGGGATCTTTGTTGTGTTCAAGGATTTAGTACGATTTTTTTGCACTATTTAGCTGTCAAAGAGCGACTATTTTTTTTTAAAGAATAACCAGAGTTCCGTTCAAATGAAGTATAATTTTAAAAAATTTCACTGTCATAGACACGATTGAAGTCCTGGTATTGTATACTTGAAGACTGTGAAGATAGAAGTAATAAGTTTTAACGCAAACACGTTTAAATATTTTTTGAGCAACGTTATAACATCGCTTGTTTTAGATTTAAATATAGTTCATACTAATATTATAAATGCACACGTGTGTCTGTTTGTCTGTCTTGATCATTTAACAGCAGGACTGATTTATATAATTGTGTTAAAATTTAGCCAGAACCTTAAGGACGAACATAGACTACTTTTGTTAACGAAAAGGTCGATTAATTAAAAAACATATTTGAGATCCATGCATGCAAAGCCGTCGGTGACGTGTAGTATTGAATGTTTACATAATATATATATATATATATATATATATATATATATATATATATACATAAACGTACATCTATAATGTGTAATAATTAAATCCATACTTTTTACAAAATAGTATTATTAGTATTGGGTTAGCAGGTTAGTTTTAGGGGGGTCCTAGCCTGTGACTTTCAATGGCTGATGCGGTGACGCAGTCATTCACTAAACGGTAGCTCAACATCCCGGGGATAGGCACGGCCCACCCGGCCCCTTCTCCCTCTGTATAGGACTATGTTCATTAGTATCATTATGGGCTTTAGACCGATGATCTTCGCATTAGTATCGTATCTATCTTTTGGGCTAAGAGTCGTTTGTTTGATCTCCACTTATACTTATAAACATTTATGTGATGAACATTTTTGTTTATTCTGTGACTGGGTGTTAAAAATATGTATTCAAGTAGTATATTTGTAATATCTCTATTACCTGATGTCCGTAAACTGTGTTTGTGATTTTATTGATATGATTTTATTATTATTTCTATATTGATAGAAGAAAATTTTGTATCAACACACAATACTTCCATTTTCGATAAATTCCAATTCGTTTTTTAGATTCAAGTTTTTTTAAACACTAGCAATACATATAATAATAATAATAATAAATTCCCAGAACATCTCATACATTGACCTGACTCCGAGGTAAGTCGCTTAAAGCACCTGTGTTACGAATGCCAGACAACAGAGGAATCATAAATATACTACTTAAATACATATGTTTTACACCCATACACAGAGCAAACACAAATATCATCATATAAATATTTGCTCTGGGTGGGAATCGAACCCACGACCCCTGGTGCACAAGACAGGATCACTAGCATCTGCGCCATTGGGCCCGTCAACAAAGCTCAATAAAGCAGATCCTCTTCTTCATTTATTTACAATAGAAAACAAACATATCGACATAAAATCAAATTCCCTTCGGCACTACTCTAGTCGGATCGTTACACAGTGCATTTTCCACAATTTCTAGAACACGGCCGCATTCGGGTGTGCTGTGTTTCCGTTCATTCCAATCCCGTTCGATGCTAGCTGTAGAATTTGGGGACCGTTGCGAGTTCCTTGTCTGTTTTCGATGTATGTAGGATGTGCCGACGTCCAAATCTACCAAGAATTGTGTTTGTGCTGATCAAATATTCCGATTTGATCATCGTTATAGTTTTGCTGCGTATTTAGTAGATTTTAAATAATAAGTGTATACATCAAACTACTATAGTATGTACTGTTGGAAATAGGCCTTCCTAAAAAATGGAAAGTTTTGTCCATAATTGCCGCGTTAAGCACGCGTGGAGGCAATCGTAGAGCGACGCGCCGATGCTGCCAATCCTTTTCCTGTGCATTTAAACTATTTTTTTTTATGATTATATCTATTGTCAGTTCCAGCTATTTGTTTGTTCCGATACCTCAGTTAACTCTTACTTACAATACACCTGGTACAAGGGGAGGTACTTTTCTGCTCTGCATACCTGGTAAAATGAGTTAGTGGGTGGTTAAATAAAAGGGTTTCATAAAAACGACTAAGGAGAACATAACTTAGGTAGGTAGTGGAAGTATTAGAAAGAGTCCGCGTTAAAATTACCTGAAATATTAGTAAAGGTAAGAAAAAACAAACTTGTTTGCTAAATTCGTAGCAAGTCGAGATCCGCAGTCACCGCTTACCTATATTACCACAGTCGTCTCTTACAAAAGCCAGGGTTCAGAAAAAAGTATGGTAGAGAACAGTAATACAATTCTCTTGTACACTATTCTACTCTGCAGGTACTACAGCTATACAATGTTAGCAATTTATGAGATACATTATTACGTAAACACGAGTTCATATTGAATGCAAGCTGTATGTGGTAGAATTTAACATGACAACTTTACGAAAACAAAGAGACAACTTGAGCTCTAACCACTGTTTTGTTAATAACGTAATGTGTACACTGTACGTATATGACTAATATTACATGTAGTAAATAATTATATGATGTATATTTGTGTTTGTTTTGTGTATGGGTCTTAAAAATGCATTTAAATATTTTGTTTGAGATTAGTCTGTCGTCTGTAACAAAAGAGCTTTAAGCCTCTCATCTCGTTGTCAGGTTGTATATTAACTGTAATTAAAAAAAAAACAATTGACATCTTCCATAGAATTCCAGTTAAATTAAAGGGGTATTGTACCGGCACCGGAAACTGTCTGCAACATATCCGACGGGCACAAGCAAATGGCCAAAAGTAACACAATAACAATCCAAGTAGAAACGTAAATAACAGAATACAGGCCGATCTGTCCGGCGCAGGTCGGCCTCAGAAGTCGGGATATTGCGTTACATCGGCCCGTAATTGGGGACCTGCCGGGGGCACTTGATATAGTCTCTTATAGAAACAATATTAAGTTTGCCGTTATCCTCTCTGCCTCATTATTTGGCCGGTCTGTGATATGGCGGGATTGGAGCGGGTGGTATCTATTTGTCGTGTGTTTTCCTTACATTTGTTGACAGGTTTTGTCTAATATATACTTCTATTTATTTCACAAAGCACTGCATATCGTTAAAAATAACAAGTTATTTATTGGTATATTTTATCATTTTCATATCAGCCATAGAAAGCCCACTGTTAGACATACAAGTAAGCCACACAAAAGAAGAGGAATTTTCGCAAATAAATAATAATTGGCGTGCTATCGCCGAGTGCAGTTTCGTGGTGAGTCTATAGTATTAGCTGCGCTGTTTCGAATAGATATCCAGCGATATGTCAGTTCCGGTACCTCAGTCGCCTCTTATGTTACCTGGTACGAAGAAAGAAGGTACTATTCTACTCCGGTACCCCACGATTAATAGATAGTGTGAAGGTTAGGTGCTAATTCCTCCTTTCTTAGGGAGGTTTATCTCCAGCAACATCTTACGGTTGCTATGATGATGATGATGATGATAATAGGAGGAAACACAAATATTTATAATAATTATTATATATAATATTTATTTAAATACATTTTTATACATATTATGTCTGCTATACAAATATTCATCTTATAAATATTTTTCCTGCGTGAGGACCGAATGCGCCGTCGGGCCCGTCAAACATACTTAGTAAACAGTATAGCGTTGTAACGTAACGTGATAGTTGAGGGTTTAGCAATATAAAGCAATATCTGGGTATTCTTGTTGTTTTTTTTTTAAATTTGATCTACAAGCAAACATATAGTCTGATAGTAAGCCATCGAAGCCTATAAATGCACACAATATTGCAAAGATATCACTTTCGCGATACTGACCTCATTACCTGAAGATATTACGTTATTTTATCCAGTAATTTCACTGTTTCATTCAAACCGGAATACAGCAATGCGAATAATGCCATTTGGTGGTATAAATAGGTGATTGAGTTACCAATGCAGATAACCTTTGAATGGGGTCTACCATATGTAAGTTTTTAGATTCATATTGATAACGTTAAGCTGAGAGGTATCGGCAGAGTAGCATAGTACCTCCCTCTGGTGTCGTAAGAGGTGAATAAGTTACCAGAACTGACAGATGGCGGCATATCCATCTAATAGTGTAGCTCAAATAAAGAGGGTGAGGATGGGCAATAGCATCCCATCCCAGTCTAGAAAGTTGCGCTCTGCGATTGCCAACATGGCTTGCCCAGCGCGGCAATTATGGGCACAATTAACCTTTTCATGGGGGGGTCTATGTCCAGCAGTGGACTTTCAATGGCTGCAATGATGATAATGATAATAAATGTTATTAACATAAGGTGAAGTTTCGTCGATGATAGTGCAATACCATATGCATGATATGATATGCAATTTGTTCTGATCGTATCTGAAACACTTATGAGCTAGTTAACGGAGCTAGTTATTTGTGTCGTTTATCTTTCAAGTTTTTCTCCCGTATCGTAGTCTAAGGGAGACTATAAATCATTTTTAGAAAATGGTAGCGAGGAGACGGCCATATCATCGAACATAAAAATATAAAAAGGTTATATAATTTACCATTATATAATGCGGTAAACAACTTTGGAAGCGATATACATTGTGAATATATTGTTCGCTTCCCTCATATTTCGGGCTAACGTTATGTTATTTTGTTAAGTTAAAAAAATACAGTACATTTTTTACTCACTCTGGCTCAAGTATTTTTATGACTTTCGAAATATTATTACTTATTCTTTTATTAATATTTTCATACTGGATTTTTTATATCAAAAAACATAAACGCTCAACGCATGTAAACAAATACGCTTGACATAAGTTAATATTAATTCATCATCATCATCCAGAAAGTCCACTGCTGGACACAGAATCCACCAAGAATAGGGATTGCCCATAATAGACACGCTGGGCAAGCGTGGTGGCAATTGCAGAGCACAAAGCTGCTACCTATACCTATTGCATTTAAGCTAAACTCTTACGGCTGAATATGACGCCATCTGTCGGTTCTAGTACCTCAATCACAACTATTCTATTCTACGCTGTTAGTACCCAAAGACTAAATTTTTATTAATAACGAAAAATCACTACAGAAAATAGTTCCATATAATTATATTGCCTGCATATTCTTAATAAAGTAACACAGATTTCAAATATATTCGCCTAACTGATCACTGAACGGTCCAATCTCGACAGTAAAGAAAAACACGAGTTTTATTCGAAGGTCCGAATGAAGTTCTCGAAGATCTATTCGGCATACGAATTACTCGCTTGCCCTTTACCACCATTTACGTAAATTACATTTTTACGCTTTGCCAAATAACTCAAGATCTGCTGAACGTGTAAGGCGTTTGACCCTTCAACCTGTTAGGCTTGCCCTCCTAATACGATATGTTGATAGCCCTAATTCTGTTTCAACAACACGAGTACATTATTTGAATCTATGAGGTCTATATTTATTTTTATAAGTCAAGTTAAGTTTTAGTTAACAACTGCACGCAATTTTTTAGAGGCAGTTTTTTTAAAAAACATATTAAATGCTAACACTATTTATATTTATATCCTACAATATGACAAACGTTATCCTAATAAATTGCTTAGATCCCGATAGCGGCGCCATCTGTTGGGCTGATTTATGAATTTATATCATATAGGCCCGCATTTCCAAGCCATTCACAAAAAATGATTTAAATCGTTCCACCGTTTAGTTTCAGTATACATAAATGACCGACTGTAGCGACATCTGCCAGGCTGTATTATTAATCCAAACCATAATAGGCCGTTACCCAAACGGATACAAAAAAATAGTTCAGATCGGTCCTGGTCATTGAGGATTTCAGTGATATACATACATTCTCACAACATCTCGTACATTGACCTGATTCCGTAATGAGTCACTTAAAATCGTAAGTAAGAACATCAGGCAACAGAGAAACCACAAATATACTGCTTAAACACATATATTTAACTATCATTATATAGATATTAATCCTGGGTGGGGATCCAACTCACGATCCTTGGCGCCCAAGACAGGGTCACTACCATCTGCGCCATCGGGCAGTTATATATAAAGATATATTTCTATAGTTATATTATTAATACAAGAAGTTAAAATTTTGTACCCCTTTTAAGGAAATAACGTGAAATGAACCACCGAGCGACTACTAGCATCTTTTTATTAACAAAGTTTATCATTGCGCATAGTAAGCGTTATTTCGCTGCCTATATGCCTAGTGACAAGCCTGGAGGTACCGGCAGAGTATATACAATAGTACCTCTCCCTGTACCAGGTGTCGTAAGAGGCGACAAAGGTACCAGAAACGACTGATGGCGGTTTATCCATTCGAAACAATGCATCTCAAATATACAGGGCAAGGATGGACAGCAGCATCGTTGTCGCGAATGCTGCGGTCTGCAATTGCCAACACGGCAATAATGGGCAAATTCCCCCTTTCTTGTAGTGGCCTGTGTCTAGCAGTGGCTGACTTTTAATGGCTGGTATAATGATGCTAGCGACGTAAGAAATCTTTGACGCATTACTCCGTAATTTTGCTATGAGTTCAGAGAGTACATGGATAAAATTAATAAGAGTTAGCTCTTCTAGTTAAGCTAGAGCAGAATAGTGCCTCGACCTGTTTGAGAAAGGGATGACTGAGGTACCGGAACAGATAGATGGCATTATATCCACCCGAAACATTGTAGCTCAAATGCCACAGGGCAAAGATGGGCAGCAGCTTTCCTGTGTCAAACCTACGTTCTACATTTTTTACCACGCTTGCTCATTGCAACAATTATGGCCAAATTCCTTCTTTTTTGGGAATGCCAGCAGTGGACATTTTACGACTATGATATGAAGAAATTGAACTGCAATTTAACTAGTTCAAAATGATTATAGCATATGTATTTGACGTAATGAAATCTTCCTAGTCTATCAAAGTTAGTAGCCGACAGACGCCGCGTTTGTACTTAGGTCAGACAATACGTCTTTGTTGCCTCAGACCTCGCATTGTCATGTTAATCCGGGAGATTGCTAACTGGATTCTCTTAGGCAAAGGTATTCTATCGAACTAACTGTAAAGACTGATTGCTTTCAAATACATCTAGATTTAGTGAAATGTACGAGGATTGTTGGAAATGTTACAAGCCTTTGTAATCACCATTTTTCTATAAATGTCTGTACATTTAACGAAGTGTTAGAAAATAAATGCTATTTTGCATGTATTATTTGATTTATCAACAGATTTTTTTGATTTTAAGGTACGCCTTCTAGCTTCCTAAGAACTTTCAAAATTTGATGATAGATCAACAGATTTTTTTGATTTTAAGGCACGCCTTCTAGCTTCCCAAGAACTTTCAAAATTTGATGATAGTCAACATAAATATAACGACAACTCATAGATCATATCGTCAATTTCAATTTATTTATTAAAACATTAAAATATGGTTACACTTTCTCAAAGTTTCATATTGATATAGGTGCAAAACAATATAGGACCTATTAAATATTGAAATCGGTGACTCTGACCTGATCTGATCGGTGTTTCTTACCTGTAGTACAGGCATTTGGCGCCCCTTACAAAAAACAAAGCACTTGATGCGTATTCTCATTTTTTAGTATTTTAAAAAAACAATATGTACCGACTATACTTGTTAAGTTATTGCATTTATTTAAAAAAATAATTTGTAAAAAGATCTATATAAAATTTTCCGTTTTGTTATAATCCATACACTATATTCATACACTTTACACATAGTAAGAAGCGCAATCATCTGTAGAGAAGACGAAATCTCTTACATACTCGTCTCTTTGCGTATTCAAATCAAATATAAGAAGATCCCTTGAGTAACCAAAGTTACAAACACGTAGTAAGCAAAATTGAGGACGGGTGGAGATGTAAGGTTCTGCTATGGAGACCACGCAGATTTTCATTCCTCGAGACATCTATCCGTATACACATACGAGTATATTCGCGATAAACTCAATACTATACAAAATTTTCATCACTGTGTTTAAAAATGTATGAGAAGTTACCAAGATTTTGTCGGAAAATTGTTAGAAATTATAAAAATTCTAATGTAGACTTGTTTAACACAAGTAAAATATATGAATCGCTTCAACATTTCTTAATCATTAGAGTTAATTTTCACTGGAGTATTTGTCCGACAAAATTTTCCGCAGACTCAGTAAAAAAAACAATTCCAAAGATATTACTGAAAAAAGCAAACTTTGTTAAACTAAACTGAGCCCATTCTCAGCTAAAAAATCCGTTGAAATATTTCGTTTAACAAAATAGCATTCAGCTAGACCAGTCAGCGCTTATAAAAACCAACCCTTGAAAAACGTCCCCAGCGCTCGGCCAGACCAGCCTTCCTCGACTCCTGATCTTATCCGGGCGCATTTAGAACCTTTTCCATATAAATTGCTTGTTTCAGTAATAAACGCGAAGAGGCTATATGGCTCACTGGAGAACTTGTGCGAAACATTCTCTAGTATAGCGTCTTTGGGAGATCGCACTTTATAATTTTTTTTTTCTTAATTACGAGCTATAATAAAAGCTTTAGCTAAAGGAATCAATTTCAATTTTACAATTATATAATAGTTCATATCAGCCATTTAAAAAATAATTGCCGCACTGGATAAGCGTGTTGGCAATTGCAGAGCGTAGCATTTGCAAAGGAGATTTTGCTACATATATGCATCTAAACAACACTGTTGGATACTGTTGGTACATAAGTCATCTCTTACGAGATCTGGTCAGGGAGAAATACTATTCTACCCTGCTGGTATCTCACAATAGGAATAGAGGTTCAATATAAGTATTATTAACTATTAAGTTTTATTCATTATTAATTATTAAGTATTATTATTTAAATATTTAACTACAAATGTAGGTATTAGATGAACCCAGACCTAACAAATAAATTTGTGTTAGTAAAGGCGCCAATGCGATTGTGGCGTCTCATTCGCCTCAGTCAGTTATTGCACGACGTTTATTTTTGAACATAGTTTCTAAAATAATTGTATATAAGGTTAAATGTGAGAAATAAAACTCCAACTATACCAGACCTAAAAAGTTAATTTGTGTTGATGAGGGAACCAATGCAATCTCTGGCGTATCATATGGTACTGTTGAGCATATAAGGCCAGTTGTATATTGTGATACCGCGGTTTTAATCAGAGACGATCTGTCCACCTTTGGACGGGACGAGACATATAACTCTACAAAATTGTAAATACACCTAGTCCTCCTTCCATGCCATGAGAAATTTGACGACAAATCCGTAAAATTTTGTAAAATTTCTCTTCAATTGCTTGACATTTGATTAAAATTTAAGAATGTCTAAAACTGTTTATAGAAACTTTAACAATATTCCTTATAAAAAATATTATTATAATATACTAGAGCTTTTTGATTGATTGAAGGAAATAGCATGAAGCCAAACGCCTCTTCCACTTTATCAAAATTAATAAATAACCAATGTATCTGTATTGTAAATTAGATGTTAATCTATAGTAATTAGTTTTTTTGTATACTAGATTATATAAATTGAATATTGTTAATAAAGCTGGCTATTAGTTGTTCTTACATATTACAATGCCCTTGCAGGGCGTCACATGAAACTCTATTTTATATTATATTTTGGCCACCATGTTCAAGTAATGTGACAAGCAACAAATAAATTTGAATTTGACATTCAAAGGATGATTAATGTTTACCTCAAATCGTACGTCATTGTGTCATTAAAACATTAGTGTGCGAAATAGTTATTTTAGCGAATGTAATGTAGTACATTTCATTACATACATTACACATACATTTTGTATACAATAAATACCTTTATGCACATATACTCCACATTAATTTTAACCGTGTCAAATTTAACGTAAAACCGCTCGCGCATTTTATTTTTTAAACAGTAACACATTATTTGCATACAGAAAACATGTACTACGATTCAGAAGTTGTTGTGTATTGATACCAGCCTGCCAAAGAAACTATGGAAGAATGCTACTAAATATAAAAAAAAACCAACAGTAATGACCATGAACAGCAATCAATTCGACTGGTCCGATGGTACAGATGGGAGTGATCCTATCTCATGCGCTAAGAGACGTGGGTATATCATTTTTATAAGTTTGTAAATCGCGAAATCTCAAAAACGGGGGCTCGTAAGAAAAAAAGTATCAATTTATTTTGTATATAATTTTACGATCTAAAATTTTTGACCGTGATATTTATAAAATCTAATTGAATATTGTTTTCCATGCAGGAGAAATATGGGAATCTTTAAATTTAATTTTGATAATATTTTGAACAGTTTTTCTGATTTTCAGATAACTGGTAATATTCCCAGTAAGTAAATACATAAAATGTAGCTTCGAATGTCTAAATTGACAGGATTATTAAAAATAATTCTATTTTTGGGTATTTTATTATTTTACTTAAATTATATATATATATTTATTATATCTATATTTGTAATACCTCTCTTGTCTGATGTTTGTAATACAAGTGTTTTAATCGTCTTATTACGAAGTAAATTCGGTCAATTTATGAAATGTTCTATTTTGGGGTGGCCTATGTCCAACATTAATTACCGCGATATTTCAAAAACCTATTTCTGCCAGACCGTAACATTAATTATGATACGTCGCTAAACGAAGAAATATCTTCAGAAATTGCTTCAAATTCGTCGGGCAGAGTTGCCTCATGAAAACTTTTGCTGGCTCCACGCGTGACTAAAATAAATGTGTGGAATTGGTCTTGGTACACGGAGACTAATCGCTTTCGTCTCATATTTGGCACATGACATTGAAAGTAGGGACTATGTTGTGAAAGTATCTGTGAACGTGGCTGAGTGGCGTTGTGGTTAAAGATGACAATATTTACTTTGAGTGAAACACACAGGCTTACATTCCGGGTCTGAATCGGTTTAGTAAACGAATGTAAAGGAAACAAAAGAAGAAAAGTATCTCTCTCTATGATCGATCTTAAATTCATGGACGACCTATGGTTAGGTTAGATAACAATACGTTCAATAGTTTTTTAATTTATCGTGTTTAGATAGAAATGGGGGAAATCTGTTTTACAGTTTTACAAGCCCCATTTTAGTTGTTTTATTTCACCAAAAGTATAGGAAAAAAATTCTTTGCGAAATTGAAAAATATAACAATTTTGAACGAATGTAAAACAAAGGCAGTATTGATTTTTACTAAGATAGACATATGTATACATTTTAAACAAAACAAGGTTTGTCGAGTTAGGTAGTAGTTTATATTTGATAATTAGAAAACACGAATAGAAACTAATTAGCTTCAATACTACCAATTATTAATATACCTGCCTCAATAACTTTTTAAGAAATTTCTTAGTTTTGAAACTATAGTAACTAAATCTATGGCACTGTATAACTGCATAAAGTACCTACCATGGCTCTATAAATATAACTTTATATGTAGACTTCAAATAAACATTTAGTAGTTATTTGATAGATGACAACATTGACATGACAGATGTCAATAAGGTAGAGACGCACAAGTTACTTATTTGGTGTTATGGTGTTTGGCATCATAATTTGATATAAATATTGTCACCATTACAAGGTTTTCATATTTAAAACATATATACCTTTAAATGAAGACAAACAAAACCCTTAAAATATTTAAAAAATGTACCGTGTAATTTGACATCCGTCAAATTCCAATTTAATCATACGTAAAGCGATGTAAATCTGATAGATTTAAATCTGTAGGTAAATACTCAAAAGAATTAAATATATAAACTCCACCGTTATTCTATACGTAGCAGAATTCCAACGCGACATGTCAGCATAAACTAAACAATGCATATAATTAGCAAGAAAAACAAAGCGTATATTTTTCACATGCCCGCCCTTGCCATCAACGCTCACAATGGAACCCCCAAAAAATTTAATAAGAAATATTTTTATCAAAATCCGCTTGGCTGATTCCTTTGCGATTTTCACTTGAAAAAGTATGAAAATATCGTGACCCCGGGGATCATTTTATTTTGGTCACGCGCAAGTCTGTTAATGAAAATAATAGGAGAAAAAAGGACCGGCCACGGAGTCATGTCTCACTGGATGTGGTGTGTACCGATTGTACTCTAATTATTAACACTTCAGTTCACTATCGAGTGAAAATGAGGAAAAAACTGTTTCGTAAAAAAAACAATGAGACTACAGGTAAACAATTATTCATGCGAGAATTGGTGTGATTGTATATTGTAACAATTAAGTAATGTTGATAAAAAAAGAAAATAAAGATTTAAGTTGAGTTTTGTGTATACGAAACCCGCCAAATACGAATCGGAGTATTATTTAGATTTCCCAGAAAAACAATTAAAGTTTTAGACTTATAGTATATATATAGTTATTACTGTTCCAAATACATAAAAATGTATAAAGAACATAAAAACGTCGTTACAGAAAAATAAGTTACTTGTAGCAATTTCATCAAAACTTATGTAACGTATTTTTTGATTAATGTACAGTTGAATTAATTAATTGAGTTAATCGACTTCTAAACCAAAATATTTAATTATTTTATTATCAATATTCCTATTATATTAAGTCTCTCCAAAAAAGGAGGAATTTTGCCCATAATTGCCGCGCTAGGCAAGCGTAGCGGCAGTCGCAAAGTGTAGCTTTCGCGTCGGGGAAGCTTTTGTCCATCCTCCTCATATCCATTTGAGCTACATTATCTCGAATGGATATACCGCCATACAAACACAGGTACAAAGAGAAGCACTATTTTTCTCTGCCGGTAACTTACTATCATCTATTTGTATATAGCAAAGAGACTAACTGTGACGTTTCCATTTAAATAAAATGAGGTTTAAGTTTGATATTAAATATTTAGAGATTCGATTATTGAATTAATTTTGTAAGATTTAAATATTATGCGTATTCCGTGACCTTTTCGTATCCAGCGGTGAATACGTCTTTGTAGGCGTGTAGTCCTGATTTGTATTCGCCGGCGCCGGCCGACAATAAAGGTTCCCCCGGCGGCGCTGTCACTAAACATTAACTGCCATTGACCGACTGTCACACACAACGAATTGTTTTTATTATCAAACTACACCTCTTATATCTTTTGACATTTACTCGTTGATAATTTTTAACAGAACTCCTTTTAACGGCTATAAAATGCGGTTATTTTTCAACTTTTATGTTTATTTTTGACGGTTAATATTCTAGCTATAGCACTTTGAAACTCTAGTTCTGGTTTTCGGACAAACGTATTAGTGGATTGATGTAAATTTTAATTAATCATCTTCTAAGCCCGAAACAAAATATATTTATTATTTCATTATCAATAAAAATGAACTGCTCTGAAATATAACTGTTTCAGTCATTATTTCTACAATAAGTCATATCTGCTAAATTAATGAAGGATAAATTCATTATCATTACAACCATTAGTAGTGCACTGCTAGACATAAGTCTTCTCAAGAAAGGGGGAATTTAGCCCATATTAGCCGTGCTGGGCTAGCGTGTTGGCAATCGCAAAGAGCAGCTTTCGCGACGAGGCTGCTGCTGCCCATCCCCGCGCAGTGCATTTGAGCTGCACTGTTTCAAATGGATGGATATTTATTTATTTAACTTTATTGCACAAAATGTTACAAAATGTACAAATTAATGCCAGACGGACTTAATGCCAGATGGCATTATCTCCCAGTCAACCATTACACAAAACAGAATATATATATATATAGTGGTGCAGGCAATATATATACAAAATAAATAAACGTGGCATATATATTTGTATAAATAAACGCAATAAATGCATATGATATAAAACATATATAAGTATATATATACCTAAAATAACGTACATCAGAAATAGGTGTAATAAAGTCAGAGAAGCAGCATCAGTAAATAAAGTACGGAGATAGCGCTTCAGGATAAATTTGTTTAGGGATTGCTTAATATTCAACGGAAGCTCGTTCCAGAGTCGTATAGCTGTCACTGTAAAAGAGTTTGTCAAAAAACTAGAGTGATGAGAAGGAGTTAAGAGCGAAAGAGTATTAGAAGAACGGAGATTGCGTTCGTGAGAGGAAGATAGGAATTGGAATCTGTCCTTTAAGTAAATTGGTGCGTACGGATTAAAAAGTATTGAAAATAGTATGGTTAGAACTCGAATTTTGCGACGTTAGGAAGTCGAATAGGAAGCCAGCCGAGAAGAGAACGGTAATGGGAAACATGATCGTATTTACGCAAACCGAAAATGAAACGAAGACAGTTTGTTTCATAGACGATTTAATTTATTAAGGAGTTCTTGAGAGATATTAGTGCAGCACACGTCACCATAGTCAATTATGGGTAAAACCAAGGATTGAATAAGAAAGGTTTTGGTTTTAGTAGGAAGAAAATATTTTAATCGATAGAGAGCACGAAGCGTTCCAGTAACCTTACTGCTGATTTCATTAACGTGTTCATTAAAATGGATATACCGCCATTTGTCGGTTTTGGTACCTTAGTAGCCTTTTACGACACCTGATACAGATACTATTGTACTCTGCCGGTACATCACAGCCTTACATATATGTTATTGAAATGTAAATAAATAAAATTAATAGTATATTATTTTTTGGTTCTGGTCGTAGCTTTAACCTATCCTAACCATCACTTCTTTTCAATTGACCCGTTAATATAAATATTATATTATATTTAATATTCAATTTAAACATTATTTTATTCTAAGCACATCAAAGGCATTCATTAAAAACTAATTGTATCTAAGAAAAAAGCGAAAATTATAAACATGTAACAATATTTCAGTGAAAATAACTTAATGAAAATCTCTAAATATGAAAATACCATAAAAGTATCCTTTGGAAATATGATAACAATTGTCTATGTTCTTCCACATAATAATTTCGAGGAGAAATCGAGATATTGAAAATTAAGTTAAGGAAAAGCTTTTGTATTGGGTAACAGTCGCCTTTCCTGTTATAAATTAAACATTATCTGCGACATATTAAAGTTGAAATTGTAACAAAGCGAAATTGAATTTCCAGTTTGATTTCACAATGAAATTAAGATGTGTAACTCTAAGGAAGTAAAATTTCTAAATTACGTCACACCACACTTGAGGTTTGATGGCTCTTGGCTCTTTAGGTAATTGGATAAGTTTAGATCTGAGTCACGATTGCCCGCGACTTCATTGCCGAACGATATTTCTCAAATTTCTCCCTTCTTTCTATGTCACGTAAGGCCTATTATACCCTATTTCTGTATAAAATAGACGTAGCCTTTAAATGCGTTCACGTGGCGACGAACAGTGTTTTCCAAAACTACTGTGGTATTGTAGAGTATTTGGGGTTCTGAAGGTAATTTAATGAGTTTAGATTTATTTCATGATGCCCACGACTTCTTTGCTACGCAAATTTTGTTAAATCTGTGCGTTGTCTCTTTTACTTAAGGTCTTTAATACCTTATATGTATTTACACCTTGAATAGACAAGGCCTGAAATTAATGTCAGCTAATATAAAGTTATAGCTAATATATAGTTTTAGAACCACGCTGGCTGCAGCATGCAACCATTGGCTGATGATGATGTTGCCATAGGAATTCATAGCCTATAATTTATATTCTTTAACTGACTTAGCTTTCTATCGGATTTATAAACATTTATGAGTATGTTTCTAGATACATTCTAAACATTTGAATGATTTTAAATATAATTTGAATTCGATGCTTATGTAAAAATTTAAAGTAGTTCACATTTATTTTAGAAATAAATACGCCAACTGACCAACAATGTGAGATTAAAACTGGGTATCCCTGATATAAGTAATAATTTTAAACAAATATTTTTGCAGCCATCCTTAAGTGAAATAGCATATTCCCTGGGGAACATAAACTTCTGCCACTTTGATAGCCTCCGAAAGTTTCGACCATCGTAAGCAATACTTACATCTATAACATTTATACTTTTTTCCCCCCAATCTCCCACGTTATGTACAGGGGATTAAGTACTAATAGCTTATTTGAGTACCCGTGAGTTCAGTCCCGAACAGGAACGAAAGAAGGAATAGGTCAATGAATATGGATGAACTTACGAAAGTGGTCTTTTTATACACATTGCTCGCCCAAAGTTAAAGGAGAATCTCGTAAAGAAATTTGCATAATTGCTAATTATGTAGTGCGTTGGATGGGTAACATCGTGAAGAATGACGAGTATGGAGAAAAAGGAGGATTTAGTTTCGACTAAACGCATTCAACATTTTCCCCAATCATATTAATTAATTACATGTATAATTTCTACAACTTTTAGCAATAAAAATGATTGCCTTTTATTCTATCTAGGTGCCTATAAGAACAGGCTAGACCTAGTTTAGGTACCTAAGTATCAAAATGTATTTTAGTTTAAGTTACCTTTTGTTGTTGAATAAAGTTATTATTATCATTATTATTATTATTATTTAATGTAAGTAAAATAAAAGTGATTTGTTGTGATGGTTTGCATGATTAATTATTTTGTTGTATAAGTAAAGCTTAAATATGAAAATGATGGAAAGAAATATGACAACTGGAAGATTAATGACAAAGTGTTTTAAATTCATTTGAAAATTCTTGCTTGGCCAATATTACTAAACACTTATTATTTACCAACGCTCTGCCATTAGTATTTTTAAGAAATTTTCAACGAAATTTGTCTTTATTGCAATATATCATTAGTTTCCAGAATATCTAGAGTATAATAATATATAGAGTTGAAAAGATTTATTTAAATGTAGAAATATAATGTTCTATATTTACAACGAAGATTGAGTATGATGTTGTTAGATAATAATTTGAGTACAAAAGTAACTTTCACCTCTGATTAAACAAAACATTTGTCAAGTGTGAAGGTTAATGTACGCCTTGAAATACGCATATTTTGATCAAACCGAAGACGTCCTGAGACATTAGCTCTCAACAACTGTCAACCAGCACTCATGTTCAATTAATTAATCGAAGCAAAACAAGTATAACTATTAGTGTTAAAACCAATGTAAATAGCAGTCGCTTATTAAATTAATAAAGATTCTGCTCGCGACGCTGCCCGAGCAGACATCAATCTAAACGCGTTTCGAAGGAACTTTCCCAAGATGTGATTAGCTTATATTATATATAGATCAATAAATAAGCAGACATTCTGCGTAATAGGAAGTGTTACTGGAACCTATAAACGCTCGTAATCCAACAAGGATATCACTAGCGCGTTGACAACCTTATGAGTAGAAGATATTACGTCTGATTACCCAGTAATTAATTTCACTGCCTCTCACCCTTCAAACCGAAACACACAAAAACAGTGTTTATACTGCTGTGTTAAGATTCATTTGGTGGTAGAAATAGATGAATTTTGTATGAGGTCTGTAAAAAATCTTTGATAGATTCATAAAATCATTTTAAACCTACACAATAACAAATTCGAATTTTAAATATCATTAACCATAGTCTTAGTCATCGACTCATCAATGTCGGTCAAGATTACGTAAAACCTCTGATATTGTTTAGATTCATTCATCGCTCAGCATATTTACACCAAGCTCGATATTTCATTGAAGAACACTGCCCATTCCTTCCAAGTACAAGGATTGAAAATTACAATACAATAACAGATCAGTGGCTGAGCACAAAGGCCACTGCCAGAAATAAACTGGAGGGAAATAATATGAACGCGGAGACACGCAAACCACAAACCAACATTTGCATATAAAGGGTGATTTCATATACCTCCCGCGTGTTGCCTCTGTAAACAAACTGGAGGTTTCACAGCTACACACTGGCGCTCATAGTAGCGATTCTGCAAAAAACCTTACTCTGGTATCGTATCTTGTAGGTTTGAGTAAATATTATGTTAGCTTTTTATTCCCTTTACTGCAGAAATTATTGTTTTCACATACACTTATTTCAAGAGTTTGACCTTTTGAAGATATCATCATCATCATCATGCCAGCCAGTGAAAGTCCACTGCTAGACATGGCCTCTCCAAGAAAGGAAATTTTTTGTCCATTATTGCCACGTTGGGTAAGCGTGTTGGCAATCGCAGGGTGCAGCTTTTACGACGGAGATTCTGCTGCCCATCCCCGCCCTGTGCATTTGACCTGCACTATTCCGAATGGATATACCATCGTCTGCTGGTTCTAGTAACTTAGTCGCCTCTTGCGACACCTGGTGCAATGGGAGGTGCTATTCTACTATGCCGGTACCGAAGATATACATTCTTTTAAATTTTATTGATGTAAAACGCTAACATTTATTATTATATTAAATTTAATTTTAATTTTGTCAGCCATATAAAGTTCATTAATTGATAGAAGTCATCCTAAGACAGGGAGAATTTTACCTATTATTGCTACGCTGGGCAAGCATTGCCAATCGCAGAGTGTTACTTTCATAAAGGGGATATTGCTGCTGCCCATCTTCGCCCTAATAATATGAGCTATAATATTTTGGTCTATATATGTCGGCTTTGGTACTTTAGTCGACTATTACGACATTGATGCAGTGAGGTGTATTCTGCACCCCACGGCCGGGTTTGCATTTTTGTATTTAGCTATGATAAACGTAAATATAGATCTAGCTGGGCGGTACCCGCTAAATAGTATGGTATCTCTCTTTGAACCAGGTGTTGCTAGAGTAGATGCCCATTCCCTGCTTGTTGCATTAAGCCAGGTTTATTCGGGCCGTCGATTCTTACATGACCTGGTATAGAGACAGTCGGAGACGGACGACGTCTACAATGTCGATACCCCCGGCAAAAAATCCTTTTTTTACTTTTACAGCATAGATATATATAGAACTTGATACAGATGTATTGAGGTCACGGGTAAAACTAGTAAATATAATTAAAATAAATTATTAAACAGTTATATTAACCAATAAAAATAGTTTTGATACTTATTATTCAGATTGTTAAGCAAATCAGTCTGATAAAATGTGTTCATCTAAAGCAAAAAACACGAAACTGAATATAAAAACAGGAAGCTGATTTTTTACACATAATAGAAATGATATGTGAAATAGAAATAATATGTGCAACAAATTTAGGAGGTAACTACACCCGTATTTTCGATATTTGAGCTCGGATTACTCTGGTGGATGGTATGGCAGATACGAGAATAAAACAGTGTTGGTTTGGTTTAAAATAGATTCCGGAATTTCTAACAATTCTGACTTTTCAGTACACAAGTTTTCTGTTATGAAGAATATTCCTGTTTAAATTTCTAAATCAAATCTCGAGTCGTCACAAGACGATCACAAAGCACTAAAAACAGCTCTTAAATGTACTCTTACACAGCAGAAAAACGGGCCAATAGTAATAAAGCACCATTTTTCAATGTTTATAAGCGAGCTCGGGCGTACGGAACCCATTTTTCTCGGCATTTATCAACAAACCAAGCCACTATAAAACACTACAGCGCAGTAACATTGTTCGGGCACTTTCATTTAGAGGCAAGCCGGCCTTAGTAAATGGGACAATTTTAACTCTTTTAGCTTTATACAACTTTTTTAGATTTAATAGCGCCGTTTGGTTACGACGGTCGTTTTCCGCTCTTCAGTTGATTTTGCAAATTATAACCATTGTACTAATTTTCTGTTTCCTCTTTAGCTAGTTAGTTTTGTTTAGTATTGTATAATTTGAACTGCCGTTAGGTACCGGCATAGTAGAATAGTACCTCCCACTGCGCCCATGTGTTATAAAAGGCGACAAAGTTATCAGAACCGACATGTGGCGGTATATCCATCCAAAACAATGCTACTCAAATACACAGGGGATGGGCAGCAGCATTCCCATTGCGAAAGATACGCTTTGCAATTGCCAACATGCTTGTACAGTCCGGAAGTTATGGGCAAAAATCCACTTTTCTTGGAGAGGTCATGTTCAGCAGAGAACTTTCATCGGCTAGTATGATGATTAAAAATTGGAAGAGTTTATTCACTCAGTTGCCTCATTAGAACTGTTCTAAAATTTCGACCCTTTTTGTCGTGGATATTCTATCTAAAATTATTATGTTTGTGTAGTAGCTACACAAACATAATAATTTTTAAAATTACATACAGCTCGCCGTATACTGCTATATAAAACAGTGGTAAGATAAATGATTATTTTAAAACAGAAGCAATAAAACACAGGGATCTCAAATGGGAATCAAACTTTAAAACCGAAAATAACATGTCGTATATAAATTTGCTTAGAAACAAAGACTTGAAGGAACTCCTTAAATTGCAGTTTGTGTTTTACGCTACAATATTGGTTCCTTCCTCTGTACCAGGTACGTAAGAGGTAACAAATGTACACAGAAACAAAAGGCGGCGGTATATCCATATGAAACAGCGTAGTCCACGATTACCACAGCGGTAACCTAGTGAGGCAATTATGGCCTAAAGGCAACTAAATGTAGAGGAGGCTACTTCCAGCAGTGGAAACATGATAAACTAAACACTATTCAATTAGAATACGAGCTTAACCAGAAAGCGGAAAACAGTATTGAAAGCTAAATCCTTATTGGCTTAGACAAAAGAGATTCACACTCAGATAAACAATTTGGTTTGAGCTTTAACTGTGGCATTTAAATGATTCTAATATTTGTTTGTTTTTTAACATTTTGGTTTTTATCTTATATTAATACAGCAGCGCCCAGAGTTTAGTTGTAAAACAAATGTAGCATCATTTATGTTTTCATAAATTCTTTCTTAGTGGTCCACTACGTTGTAATTGAATAAAAATAAATTGTGCAACATTTTAAGTATCTAACCACTTTAGGTTTGGCCCAATTTAATATATCAGTCAGTTAGTCTATCAGCTTCTCTTTATATGAAAGGTTTTAGAAATTACATTATCTTTGGTCTTATTAAATGAGAAGCTAATGATGAAAATTTTTACAAAATATAATGAGTTATGGTCAAATTTCTACCATAACTTATTTCTCAACTCATGAATTTGAAGTGGTCGCTCTTTAAGTTCAAGAAGCTCAAGATAACTTTGAACGCATAGAAATACTAACTGACCATAGTTTTAGCTTTGTACAGCTAACACGGGGCATAGTTCCGTAGAACCTAGCTACATCAACGGTAACTATCCTCCCGCTATTTACTTTGCTTAGATTATTGCAGGAACTTCGTGTTTATTCATTGTTATTAAATCAATATCCGACCGAACCGCAACTAATATTCGAACATTTAATGCATTAGTTGAGAGCATCAGTTACAGGCTTAAGTTCGATTTTACTACCTACATAGAAAATGCTATTGTTGGGTTCATTTTGAAAGTTAAATTTGTCATCACGATTACAAACAACAGAAAAATGGATAAATACAACCAATGTCAAGTTGATTTATCGACAAGCTTACCAACCTCGAATTAGTGGAAGTGGAAAAATAATACTAAATAAAACCTTACATATGTTCAAACATTTCTTAAATTATTACAAATCAATATTATTAATTAAACGGTTAAAAACGCATACTTAAACGGCGGCCATACATTGGTCTTTTTCAGTGGAGCGGGAAACGTATAGGTGTAGAGTCGCTCATTAACGAGCGATCTGACCCTTTTCACACTAGTAACTAACGTCAAAGTCAGATGGCAGTAGGCTCGTTATTAAAAAAAGCATTCCGTTAACTGAATTAATTTTTGCGTTGCACTACGTAAATAAATCAAAAGAGGTGGTTTTGGTTTGTATTGCTCGTATATACGCTACCCGCGTTTATTTTTCTTTGAAACCTGTGATGTACTGACCTTAGAATATTGCAATTTTATTGTCCGTAATCGGTTTATTTTGTCGTTTCAATATCCTTCATTTTATACATTTACCCTCCAACCCAAATATCGTATAAACTATCATCACATAACATTAATAAGGGGATCGCAATAAAGAACTGCGGACATCGCCGCGGGGCGGGGCTTGCTTCTATTAATATTCCAGATGCGATGTGATCGACCGACAGACTATTACCTCGCTTTGAAACCAAAATCAAGGTACGAACTGAGGCGGGTCACTGAAGACATTATAAAGATAGCGCATCTTTTTATAACATAATAGAGGTTATCCTGGAAAGTGGTAACGGAGAAAAAAAACACCAATAATCGGACGGGACTCGAACCTGTCTTAATCACCTATTAAACCTGAAGTTACCCTTTTTTATAAAGTTTTCTTTAGCCTCTTTGATCCACGGAGTACCGACAGAATAGATAAGTACCTTCCATGAAACAATAGATAGATGGCAATATATCCATCTAAAACAGGATAGCTCAATAACAACAGGGTGGGTATGGGCAGTAGCAATCCCATTGAATAGATCCGCTCTCCGATTACAAAAATATTTGGTTTGGAAATAATTAGAAACGAGATATACTTGTGAACAATTTAGCTTTATGGTGATAGGAAAATCATCAAAAATTGCTATGTGGTCAGTCTGATGCATTGTGGCTCCATAATAAAATATCTCTGCCCTACTGTACTGGGTATTGTAAGAGGTGATTGTAATACTTGAGCCGACAGCTACAGTTCGATTGCCAATTCAATGTCCGGGGGAGGTTAATACCCAAACAGGTCTTACTTCTGATGTTTCGATGAAGTCAATCTATTCACAGCAAATAAAAAATTAGCTTTATTTGATATTATTTGTATACTAACTGCATAATACATAAAAGCAGCATTTACTCTAGCTACTTGATTTACTCTATTATATGTCGGCTATTTTTATTGCTATTAGTTAGTTTCTATAGTTAGGCTATTTAGTTTAAGCTTTTGAACTTAAAAACTATACCTCTACATATGATAGGTATTGTATATATTAAGAACAGTATTAAACGTGGTATCAACAAAATTTTACTGAATTTCACAACTACTAGACTTGAAGTACTTGAGATTGTTTGGACATGTAGAAAAAAATGGATGAAAGAAGAAACAAACGTGTAGAGTAGAAGTGAATTGAAGAGTTAGTATAGGACGAATTAGGCGACATATCTTATTATTAGTGGTATTTAAGAAAGGCCTTATCAGAAGTACAAAGAATAAACTAGCGTGTAAAGGACTAATGTGAGTCAATGATCATAAAGCTCACTAAGCGGAGATCCATAGTTTCCACCTACCCCGTTGGGATACAGGTGTTATATATGTAATGTAACTCAGAACTTTTATGTAGCAGTAACATACATTTCCCTAACTGTCTTTTAGGGAAATATTTGGAGAGGATCAGCAAAGTCTAAAGTTGTGGTCAAGTTGTTTGAACCATCAGCTATTGTAAAATAATGAGAAGCTGTAAAATTGTGAGATGACGTCATCTAGCTACAAATGGGACCAACGGTTTAGCACGGAGCACGAAAGAGATATAGATAATATATTTTTTGTCAACCACCCTCAATTCCGATCGTTAACAGATTACCTGAACTACAGCAATCGTGTGGTGGGTTCGTAATTATTGTTCTAGGAGCTGTTTAATTAGTTGAAGAATGTTGTATTTTTATAAGGTTTTTTGACAGGCGCAACGACACATTTAATAGTGTTCCTATCGTGTGCCCCGAAGGTCGTGGGATCGATCCCTGTGTTTCTTCTGTATTTGGGTGTTATACTTATACTTTGAAAGTTACCTAACTCAGATTCATATAAATTTATATGGTGTTAAGTGAAATTTTTTCACGCGAATTTCTAGCTGGGTGTAATTTAATTTTCTATTTTTATACTTACACTCTTTTCTAAAAATGTTTTTTATTAATTAATATAAACATTTAAATTTACCATTTCATTTAAAAGTATCTCCGTTGGCCGCTAGCTCCCCTCCCTTGCTCCCCCCGCTTTCGTCTCGATGTGTAAGCGTAATGTGTCGGTGATTTATCACTAGATTCCGTCCGATCAATGGGCCAAAACCCTTTATAGAAGCGGGAATTCCAAGCGCGACCTATATAAATATTAGTGAGAAATACTAAGTTTTCCAACGTATCAAAATGTAAATGCGTAGTTCGAGATCTGAGTATTAAATTGTCGTGCCGTTGTTAAGTTTGAGCGAACTAAATTTAAGCCTGGCATTTTGTTCTATTTTACGTCTTCTAGGATTATTAATTACAGTATTATTTTGTTATTAAACACTAAAACGATTTCATGTTTCTTTTATTTGATCAACCATCAGTGACTGTGTTGTACTGGCAGAGTACCAGGTGTCGTAAGAGGCGACTGAAGTACAGAACCGACAGATGGCGGTATATCCATCAAAAACAGCGCTCTGCTATTGCCAAAACACTTGCCCAGCGCGGCAATTATGGGCAAAATTTCTCCTTTCTTTGGGAGGCCTGTGTCCAGCAGTGGACTTCTAATGGCTGGTATGATGATGATGATGAAATCATCAATCAAAATATTCCAATAATTCCGATATTACCGGGCAGCAGCATCACCGTCATGAAGCTACGATTTGTGATTTGAATCATGCCTCTTTGAAATTTCTTTTTTACTTTCGAAGAACTTTCCAGCAGTAGTCATGCAATTAAAAGGAAGGATGAAAGAAAAATATTTATTGTCCTTAGAAAAACTGAGTACAATAAATAGCATCAGAAACAATAAAAATTATGCCATTTGGAATTAAATCAAATCAAAATAGGATAACATTAAGGCATTTTTAAACCATTGAATATTAGTTTAACCCCTACTAATATTATGAATGCTAAAGTAACTCTGTCTGTCTGACGGTTGCATTTTCCCGCTTAAACCTCTCAACAAATTTTGATGAAATTTGGCACAGACAATCTTTAGTTTTTAGACTATCGAAATAAGGGTTGTAAAGGATCGAAAGGGAGGATGAAAAGTTGTATGAAGTATCGCTATTTTTAGAGCTAGAAACTTGAAACTTATTTTTCAGGCCATTGATTCGATATAAATAAACATGACATTCAAAGTTTATATAAGTTGAGGTAAAGAGGGTTTATGGTACCCAAAAAAATATTCCACGCGGACGAAGTCGCGGGCACAGCTAGTAAAGAGTAAACGCGAAAATATTAGATAATCATATTTTTTATTAAATATTTTAATGTAATATCCCAATTATTTCACTTATGTAAGTTTATTGTTAAATTATCATAGACATTCGTAAACGTAATCTGGATATATTCATTTAATCTTCCATACCCCCTTAAATTAGAAGGACGAATGAATTATAGTTATTATTGAATAACCCCACTTCCCATGTAGTTTGAATGAAAAATAAACCTATAAACGGGGCTGTAAATAAACGTGGAGGCTATTCTCATATATTACACCGCGGTTTCGGAGAAACTGCTGGTTATTTGTTTTGGCCGTGACACGGGCGTTTTTCACCACATCACAGAGTAGCGTGACTGGTGAAATATATAACAGATGTGTTCACTTCTCGAGGCTTGTTATAATAAAATTAAATCATTTTTTTTAAACATGTTTTCGTTTGTTATCCAGAACTTTGTACTTTGCCGCAGTAGCATTTGGAAAAACTTATTTATGACGATTACATCATGTACTGTTTTTACACGCTTATTTTGATATTAACTTGCTTTCGTCAGCGGTGTCTATCGGTAATTGCAACTCTGAACTGGTGTACTTTACGCCAAATAAATTCTAGATCGCTTTTAATTAAATTAAACTTGTTTTCTTAAATATAAAATAATTAATCAACAGTGTTTATAAATAGAAACACATTTTTTATTTCATTATAAAAAGTCATCAAATTTTTATCCCTAATTACAAAACTAAACAAATACAAGTAACATAAAAAGTTTATCTTTGAGCATTATATACTTTTTTGTGCCTGGCAAGTAGTCGGATAATGTGCAGAAACATAATATTATTTCGCTGATTGAACTAAAACCAATCTTTGCGTCTCAACATGCAATCTATACTGTCAAGTTAAATGTACATTCAAATTCTCCAGAAGCAATCATGACTACAAATCGTTAATTTTCTATCTTCAATATCATTATATATTTATCGTATCGCACCAGGATTATTTGAAAAAGGAGTTTAAGCTGTAGGAATACGGTATGTATTTGTAAAACGGTGATTGTGCTGTTCCCGGCCAATGAACCGAAATTCCTAAAATAGTTTAGCTATAAGCTTTGTTCTATGAAATTGTCGTGCAATATGCTACTTCCAAGGTCCATGCACGAAGCTACCTCACTGTTTGTTCGGTATCAGTGATCACATTGTTATATTTTGACATTGTACTATGAAACGTGGTAGAATTATTAGTTATGTTGTCTACAAAGCTGCATCACTCATTATAATATACTTATAAATAAGTAAATATACAATATAACAATAATTAAAGTTCATATCTCATAGATTATTCTAACACCGAGTCGTTTAATGCACTTGTTTTACGGAAATCAAACGATAGAGAAACCATAAATTTTATACTTAAACACATATAACACCCAGGGATAAAACAGTTACTATAATTCATCATATAAATACTTATACTGGGTGGTATTGGAACCTATGACCTTTGTCGCATAAGATAGCGGCACCACCGAGCACCATCAGGCTCGTCAGATAATTTGAAATAATTATCACAAGCTTGGCTATTAAAAGCAAAGCACTAGAATATTGTATGAGTTAACACAAACAATGCAGGTTAACTCCTACCGTGGGGATTTTTTTATTTCTTTAGAAAAATACGGACGCAGATATAGTGGTCGATCATATCACGGTCCGCAGAATAGATGGGAAAATATCGTCATTGTAAGATTGTATGCTTAACTTTTTTCCCAGGGTAATGCATTACGCAATACCACACTACTTAGTACACAGCGCGGTGTGCAGGTGCGGGACTGTGTCTATCTCAGCTCTACCTAAGCAAGTATACTGTCTAACCCCCGGGGAGTGGTCTCTGTTTCTGATCGAAAGCAACATGGGAATACTATCGGATGCCAACCACACCAACCACGACTGGCCAAGCTTTCTAAATCTCCTACAATAGAAAAAGTGATGCCTGGCACTATGATTATCATACAAACAGCGTTTCAGGACTCCTTATTACGCTAGGCAGCGAGAGATAATTGCCAATCGTTATTATCAATGATGTGCCAAGATGGTCATTCTGTTGAGAGTTTCATACTGTTGGAGTTAAAAGTAGGAAAAAAGGATACAGATATGTGAGAGATAAACTCTGATTTTTAGGAATCAGTGCCTCACCGCCAATACGCTGTTCAGCATGCATTTTTTTTATTAGACCCGGTCGACAAACAAGCAGAGTCGCTCGTAATATCACAAAGATATCACTAACTCGTTGCCAACCTCGTGACTTCAAGATATTATACCACATTACCCAGAAAATTCACTCCCTCTCTCATTCTTCAGAACATAACAATGCAAACACTGCTACATGGCGGTAAAAATAAGTAAGTGAGTAAGTATAAGTTTTGTATAAGGTCTAACTCATGTAAATTGCATTTCGATAAAGTTTCCCTTGAACTGATCACATCTTCAATTAGTGGTAATTCTCCTAATCAAGAGTGTGCTTGAACTGTCTGAAAATAATAATATTATTGAATGCGTCGACACCGATAAGGATTTAATAAACGCTGAAAATAACTAGAAATGAATAGAACCTTCACCGCCTTCAGTTCTTCTGACAGGTTCCTTTTTGGTAAGTTGCATAATGAGCCCTGCAGTAAATTACGTATAAAGAAACGTCTGATGACAGTAGACTAGTTTAAAATAGATATCTTTAAATGACTCGTCCGTTAGGTGTATATTATGATACCATGGTTTCTCAAGGTCAATGTATGGATAATTTGAAAAAAAATAGTTATTGAGATATTAAATCTCGATTTATTTCATAAGTGGAAGCAATATTCTATTTACAAATTGGTAATCGAAAACAGGATCTTGTAAAATTGATAGTAAATGGGTCTCATTATCAGTTTCACAAGGTTCTGTTTACGATAGAATGTTTCCTATAGTTAGAGAATAAAAAAAACTAGCGTCACAGACAATTTATAGTACCAAAGAGGTGATAGGAATAATAAGTACAATTAAGTCAACTCCACGGCTCACTGAACCCATTCTGTTTACTCGTGTCGGTTGATTAAGTTGTCTCTTGCGGTGCCCTTAAGGGTTTAACTACATCGAATGTGGGCAGTCGAATAATAAGTTTGTGTTCTGAATATTTATGAGTAATCATAACTTTAAAATACATATAACTTTTACACATTTGTATTCAAGCAGGTTTTACAATTATATATTTAATAGATGCTAGATAAATTGTCATGTCGTGAGCAAAAGAGAAAGTGGGATAGCGTAATGTAAAACGAGATAATTATTTTAGAACTTTAGTGTTTACGAATAGTCGATTGCTAATCTACATCATGAAGTTGGCGGAATAGAATTAAATAAAAATCTTCCTTACGTGTCAGGTGTCGTTGGAGGTGACTGAGATACAAAAACTCTGATAACTGATATGGCTCAGTTAAAATAGGACTGGGATAGGCAGCAGCATCATCTACGCTAAACTATCTCTGCGGTTAATACCACATCTTTCCAGCCAGCGTTACAAATCCCCCAATAATTATAATTTCACGGGAAGGTCTACAACAGTTTTTATATAATAAAAAAAATCACATCTATTGATAATATCATGCATTGAACTGACACTGAAATAAATTGCTTATATATAAGCTAAAGCAACGAACATCAAACTACAGAGGAGTCATAAATATAATACTTAAATACATATTTAAGACACAGACATAGATCAAAGACAAATTTTCCTCCCATAAATGTGTCATGAATGAAGGTCAAATTCACCTCACACGTACACGATAGGATCACTACCATCGATTCCGCATGATAAGATGGTGATACACCATACTTCAGTCTTATAATAAAACTTAAACTAATGCGACTTAACTACTCAATTGCCGGACAATTGATCGACCAAGTTCGTTTGTAAAGACAGGAGGTTCCTGGAGTAAAAGTAAATACTTGTTCAATTTCTAGTTCAATAAAGTCTGGTCGAGAAACAGATGCGGGCCGTCTATATATAGATATGTGTAAAAACGCCGGCATCAATGATTATATAACTAATTAAATTTAATGATAGAGTTACTAGATGATAGAGTATCCTTTCATTAGATCGACCTAGTTCGTTTGTAAAGACAGGAGGATCCTGCAGTAAAAGTTAATACTTGTTCAATTTCTAGTTCAATAAAGTCTGGTCGAGAAACAGACGCGGGCCGTATGTATATAGATATGTGTAAAAACGCCGGCATCAATGATTATATCACTAATTAAATTTGATGATAGAGTTCCTAGATGATAGAGTTTCCTTTCATTAGTTACTCTGCTAATATTATTTGGAAATATAAAAAAAATAGTATGTGGAAATCTAGTCGATGGGGCTGGCTCGCAAGGAATTTAATCTTAACGTCCGTGTAGTCAATATTTTCGGGTAAGTCTTTAATTATAAGTGGATTAAACTAACAAAGTTACTGATTTGTTGACTACTTTAAGAGGTAAAAGTTATCATTCTAACCGTTGAATTTCAAAGTCACTTCATCATTATCATTATAACAGCCGTATATTTACATATATATTTAAATATGACTAAGGTACTATAACCGACAGACGGCGGTATATTCATCCGAGACAATGCAGCTCAAATGTACAGGACAGGGATGGGTAGTATCACTACCGTCGCGAAAGCTGCGCTTTTCAAATGCCAACACACATGCCGAGCGTGGCAGTTATGGGCAAAATTCCCTCTTTCTTTGAGAGGCCTATGCCCAGCAGTGGGCTTTCAATAGATGTAATAAACACTCAGGCGCAGAAAAAATACAAATATTAATTATATAAATATTTATCCTGTATCAGGATCAATCCCACGATCGTTGAATTGATGAATTTAAACTGTGTAATAATATAACCATCTTCTAATAATTTAAACTGCGTAAATACTTTTTTAGACGATGAATTTCAAAAGTTACATCATCATTATCATCATATCATCTGGAAGACGTCCACTGGGCTAATGATTTCTCCAAGAAGTTTAACTATTTCCCATAGTACCAGTTGTATACGAACTGCGTCCAGCGCGATTCTGCGGTTTTTGTCAGATCGTCTATCTACCTAGTAAGTAGACGCAATACGCTGCGCCAGCTGATAGTCGTAGTCTACATTCCAGAACCTTATGAAACCCTATAACCAAAAAGAAAGAATAAAATTTTATAACAATATGTAAAAATAAAAGAATTCACGTATGAAATCAGTCCAAAAGTAGTTTTAATATATCTAGTGCACCCGCATTTGTAATTTTAATTAAATATGATTAATAAGAGCAGCAAATTTCACTCGAGCAATCAGTACACATTGAGTTTTCACTATGTATGGATTTGTCAACATTTCCTTGGAGCGGTAAAATTCAGATCTTTTATTAGGTAATCTTTCTGCTTCTCTTCTTACGTTCCGTTGGCCTAAGTGTCACCGTTCATATACGTAGGCCAAGACATATCCTCGGCTCATATATCTCAAGCGCCTTTGCCTCAATCCGCACACTCATAGCAGTACACCACCCTCGCCGGCAAGTGGCAATCCTTTTTTTTAATTTGCAGACACTCCGACTGCCACTCAAGTGAGGTCGGTGCCTAAAAGGCGCCATTGAGTGATCAGTTTTGTTCCTAACCTGCAAACTTTGGTGTGCACGGGTGGTGTGCATCCCTTGGAAACGTCACTGGAAATGACGTTAGAGTTAGCCAGCATTAAAGTCGTCAAAAAAAACACATTAGGCGATAAGGACACAGTCTTTATGAATTTATCCGTTTTTTATTAACAATAATCACCACCGTTTTAATTTTTCATGTTTTATGCACAGAAGAACTATATATTTTTAGGTTATATTAACTAGAAAAAAAATACAACTCGTCTCAGGCTTCAAGCAGGACTCGAAACTGCATTTGCATCTTTCCCATGTTGGGGACATATCGATAGCTTCAAACCAGTAAATGATAGCCATTTTAGTTTTTGCAGGTAATTTTACCTACAACAAATACTAGGTAGGGAGTCGAAATGTCTACTAAGGTCTCGATAGCATAAAGGTATGGCAGTCCCCGGCATGGGAAAGATGCAGGTTCAAGACCCGTCAAGTCGATTTTTTTTCTAGTAAAAATTATCTTAATCGTAATTAATTATTTTGTACAAAAAAACATGCTGATAAACAACAGTAGTTATATAATTGTGAGGAAACTAAATATAAATAAAAGTGTCTCACAAAGTGTATCCGACAATATATTGAAGAATGGCTTAGGAGATAATAAAATAATTTTATTTTACCGGCCAACAGGAGGCAAATAGAGCAAAGGTCCTATGAATATGCATGCACGAAACTAATTGAGCTCTCGATGAGAGAGTCGGAAAATAATAAGGATAAAGAAAAGGGGATTTCGATGGCATATTTGGTAGTGGTTCTATCTTGTGCGTCAAGGGCCATGGGTTCTATCCCTACTCATGACGAACATTTAAATGATATATGCGTTTGTTATGTATTTAGTGGTTATGTATCTATTTAAGTATTATATATGTAATTCCTCTGTTGTCAGATGTCCAAAACATAAGTGCTCCATCCCAGAGTTTCAGAGCGTCAATGTGTGAGATGTTGTATGAATTTTTGTACAGTTGAACCGAACAGTAGTGGGATATGAGAATAATGGTTTCCAGACTGATTTAACCGGATATGGACTTTTTACTGTGGTCTTTAGGGGTACCTTATTCTCACCTATTTCTACCGCTTAACAACTTTGTTGGCACTTTCTGTTTGTTACTGCCCTAGAGGGTGAGTAAGTCATAATTTCTGTATACGCAGACTATTGGCCAGACTATAGGCTGGAAATGTATGAGCCAAAGGCGGGAATGCTGCTACTATAACGCTATCTGTTGGTTCCGGTACCATAGTTAGGCTCTTACAAGACACAAAATTGTTGTAGATAGTATTTTGCTTTGCTAGTAACTCATAACTGTAAAGTAGTCTAGAATTTCTATCAAATATTCATAGAGCTTTTCAGTTCAATTAAACTTAGTTATTGCTAGCAGCGCTCTGCGGTCTCGCTTACCTATTTCTCCTTTCAATAAAATACAATATTTATATAATATGTCACTTGTTGATAATGTCATTTTCTATTCATGAAAACATTATTAAAATCTGTTAATTAATTTCTGAGTTTATTCAATACAAACATACAAATTCTCTTTACATATTTCTTCTTTAGATAAAGGTCACTAATTTTTTCTTTGAAAATATTACTTAGCCTATGTTATGCGGTGAAAAAATAACTCTCTAATGATGAAAGACTAACTAATAGGTTTAGCAGTTTGTGAGTTAAACCGTTACAAACATACAATAAAAAAATTCTATTCTTATTTTTTTTCTATTCTTATTTTTTCTAATAAATTCTTTATAATATTATTATAGAAATACATAACCAGATATATAAATATAAAAAGAATACTATAATGACGTGATGTTTCTAACGTCCAATTCTATATACAGCGTGTAGTCAGGAGGTACGGTCGCGACCGCGCTGAGAACCGTAAGTAATGAAGCCCAGGGGAAAGCTAAACTTTTTGTACTAACAACGGCTCGACTAAGAAAAATGTTCAAGGAAAAGGAAATAAAAATCAGTTTAGCTCCTTTGCCATTTGAAAAAAGTAGACAATTTGAAAATGTTGCTCGTTTTCGTAAATCAGGACTTTTGTTATGTTAAATATTCAAAGCAGAAATGACAAGAACAATTAAACAATAAAAACAAATTCAATATTGTCTAACGCTATAGTGATCCCTCTAATTTTCTATTGGCATTATTTTTACGAGCCATTGACAATCTATAATAAAATCAATGAAATCTCATCATTCAAACCCGCTAATAGAGGATCTGTCGCCCCGCCCCATTCCCAGTCCCCCTGTTAAGCATAGTGTCATCGCCCTGAACAGAGGTGGTGGTGACATGTATTCCTGGACCCCCTTGATGCCATCACAGCTTATAATGCCAATTTGCCATTACCGCAGTTTGCACATGAAACACACTAGCATAGGCCCAAGTCGAGGTCCATGTCTTAGAGACCCTTGGATGATTGTCGTTGATTTCGTTCCGATCCCGCAACTTTACGAGCACAGGCAAAGGGCCGCTCATCAATAAGCTGCTTAACCGATTTCGCGATTGACGCTGGAACTGACATCAGAGACGGACGATAACAATTTTTTTTTGAAAAAAAATTATAGCAAAGTAAAAAAATTATACCAACATATCCGACGTATTACGAAGTTGAAGTGGCAGTGATCAGTTCACCAGAAACCGATGGCTGATGGAGCCGTAAAGTTCCCGGTAAGCGCAGTGTAGGACATTCACCCGGGTTCACACATTCACACATTCAAGTGAACAGATGATCTCGTTAAAAATCGATGGACTAAGGCCACGCGGGTTCTATTGTAAATCTTACGTCCAGCAATCAACGTCTTACGGCTGATACGATGATGATGTAACGATGATATGATAATAAAATTAAAAAAATATAATTCATTTTGTTTTGAAAAAAGTTGCTTAACAAACTATTCGTTTAGTTTGCCACTATGTTTAGATCTAAAAAGGATTGCGTGTACATGATTAGCGAAGGTGCAGTGATCTTATCTTTTTCGCTAGAGGTCGAATGCACCATGAAGGCGTCTATATATGTTTCTTCATCATTATCTATATAGACTTCTATATTATATATATAGACTTCAAAACAAGGTCATCTGTATTGGTACTTCATCCTCGCCCATTTTTATCGCCTGTAATCTGGGTGAGAGATGCAGTGAAATTACTGAGTAGTGTGATAATATTATCTTCACGAAGATTCAAGTGTTTATAGGTAGCTGGTCTTAAAAAAAAGTTTTTATTCTCAGTATTAAATGTAACTCTCAGCGGGATAATAACGAAATCATTAATTAAATTATAATTTCATATATCAAACGAATGCAATGCAAATACTAATGCAAATATTAATAACAAATTCATGGCAAATGTTTAATTTTTTTTCTATAATCCAATGGCTCTAGTACGCTGACGTTTGGAACAAACAACAAAGAAGACCTCTCTATTTCTAGGTAGGTGAACGGTCTCAACAAATAGAAAAAAAACATCCATTTTAACTTGACCCCTGGCACAGGAATATGAAAAAGGACTCTTAGTGTTTTGAGAGGCCAATTAATGGTAGTTGTTTTCATCCCGGTGGAACATGGAGCAGTCGCTTTCTCTAGTTTAAATTTTAAAATGTAAATTGAATTTTAGTTTGAGGATGTGGCACATTTTTTTACTTAAACTTCAATCACAAAAGGGAATCTCGACCGGTTTTCTATTCTCAACTATGTTGTTAACTATGTTTATTAACTGGATTAAAAAGTTTAATTGCAAGGTTTAATGGAACATCATAGAAATAAGACTTATGGAATCTTCATAGCATTATGGAGTCTTACAACCCGTTATGTGGAATCATGTGATTACACGTTATAGGGTATGCAATAAGATGTTTTTAGTATGCTATATTTGCCTAAATAAATAAATCATCATGTTAGCTATGTGACGTTTACATCTGCGATAGTACCGGTTGTTTGAAGCCTTCACCCAGCGCGATCTTACAGTTCTATTCAGAATTGTTATTTGTGTGGGTTTTTGAGTTTTCTGTGGGGCTTATTTTGCTTCATCTCCGTTCCACATGTCCTATCAACTGGTTGGTTCTGTGTGCCATGCGTGTTGTAAATCGCCAATCCAACTTCATAGTCGGTTAAGGCAAAAACACCCTAACTTTGTATTTCCATTCCTTGTTGCATTACTTTGTGTTGGCTAATAGGGTCCATGGTGAAAGAAGCAATGTTTTTGCTTCATACATACACTAATATGGGTTTAGAGCAGTACACCGCACTCACCGGTGTGTGCATTATATCTCCATTGACACAGCGCACACCGTTCGCACTAGTGCGGCTAAACGCATTCCCTTACCATTACATTTACCCTTTTAAGTTCTTTCAAACGAGGCTGCTCAAGCTAGGGTCTTTGCCTTACAGGTTTTAGAAAGGCCTTTGAGTGATCGCCGTCGGAATTTCAAAAGTTTGCAGTGGTCTCTTTCTCCCAGTAACGCCGCGACTGACGTCCAGGAGAAGGAGAATTAACACAAAACTGTCAAAATCTGTTCCAAATGGCTTGGGCAGATTTCCGCTATTCGACTCCTCTTTGCGCCTATTTTGCGTTACCTTAAACTGTTGGTCTTACTCTTACCAGTCCATTTTTATTTCAAATAACATAATATGTAGCACACATTGGTCAAATATTTTCAACTTGAGACATAGGTGAAAAGTTTACGAAAAATAAACTTAAAAATATTGTAGTTTATACAATAAAGAAAATACAAACTAGACTTAATGTTCATTTTCATTATAATAACATTATTTGTAGTGATTAACAAAATCTTTTGTAAGTCCAGCCAAGTGTATAATTCTGTGATCTTGCCTGCCCTCATCTACCTACTTCACTTTACTGAGTGCTAATTCTAAATGAAAAGCCAAGCAATTACATTGCTTTTGATGGTCTAATATATTTAATTTAGGTTTTGTTTATTACTATAAGGCTAACGAAAATTTAACTTTATCGTAAAATTAATTGTTATTTAGGTCATTTGATAAGTAGTCTATGCTTTTTTAGGTAAGGTTAATAAAATCATGTTTATAATTAACTTAGCTTGTTTAAAATTGTAACATATATTTTTTTTATTTTATTTAAATTTTTGTTTTGTTTTAGTATCAATTGTTATTCAAAAGTTTAATGCCCGTATTTTTGATCTTTAGATCACAACACAGGACAAAAATATATGTAAGAATTTGTGGTTGTTGTCTGTATTCCGATGGTTACTTGAATAACGCAGGTAAAACCTCAAGGCCCTGATAGTATTTTAAATATTTATCTTCATTTTCTGTAATTTGTATTGAGTATGTTATTGAATCAACGGTTAAAACAAACAACAATTAATGGCATACTGTTATGGTTTTTTTGTTTCATTAAAAGCGCTTTGAAATCTTACTTACAGTGACAGGTCGGGTTTAGGTCGGTTTGTGCAGATAAAGAATCACCATCGACACTTTGCCCCTTTGCCAAACAAAACAAAACCGAGAAAATATCCTACAATCTACGAGGAGGACGCTCCTTTAAAACTAAAGGATTTAGCTTGCTGTATCTGACGGGGGTCCCCCCCATATTGTGTAATACGTGCACCGTTTGAGCTCAGCTAACAAGGGTTTACTCGTACTCTCATATTTTCTTAGCCTAATCCATATTTATTTGGGTGACCCAACGTCTGCCGCCCGCCGATAAGCCTTTGCCACTGAGTTTTTATATTAGCAGTGTTAATAATTTTGTATGGGAGTTGATCGAGTGACGTTAACGGATCTCTTTGGAGGGTTTTATAACTTTTTTATTGAAAGGTCAGAGGTAACAGTTCTGCGAGGGTTAGAGCGCCGTGATAAGGGCCGATTATCGATTTAATAAGACTCCTGGAGCTTTTGTGACAGAATTAAGGAAAAAGGTTTTAAGGGAGGGCTTTAGGTTGATAAAGATGTAAGATGACCGTGAATACATAGTATATTCCAAGATGATAATAATAATAAATTCACACAGCAACTATATTCATTTGATTCCGAGGTAATATCTTGTGCACTTATGTTACGGACATCAGAAAACAGATATAACACATAAAATATATATTTAACTTCCAGACATAGAACAAATACAAATATCATCATATACATTTATATTTATATCAATACATTTTCTGAGTGGGTATCGACTTCATGACCTTCGGCGCATAGGATACGAGTAGGGTTACTAGCATCTGCCCCAACGGGCTATCAAATGGATAAATGTAAGTTCTGAGTAAATCGTCTAAGTTTACTTTGTTAGTTTACCAAAGTATACAAACTGATTGTGATGATTGTCATCGTAACAGTAGATGATTCACTGCTGAACATAGGCTTGGAAGAAGAATTTTCTACATAATTGCTGCATTAGGCAAGTGTGGAGGCAAGTGCAGAGCGTAGCTTTGCATTGGAAACGCTGTCGGTGCCGGTACCTATGTCATCTTTTACAACACATGATACAAGGGAAAGTATATTACAGTGGTATATATATGTATATATATACCTCGTATCTTATGTGCCGAAGGTCTAGAATTCAATACCCACTCAGAAAATATATTTGTATGATGATATTTGTGTTTGTTCTGTGTCTGGGTGTTCAATATATATTTTAAGCTCTGTTTTCTGATGTCCGTAACATCAGCATCAACATTTGCATTACCAATTTACACAACATCTAATACGTTGACTCTGAGACTTGTTTGAAGCCCTGTGTTACAGATATCAGACAATAGAAGAATAACAAATATAATTCGTATTTGTTAAAAGAGGAGCTGTCTAATTGACTGATTCACGAACTGACCGACTTATCAATACAGGGTTACTGGGTTGTAGACTGAATACAAAACTATTCCTTCTGTGTGTATCAACCGAGTGTGTCGTTGCTACAATGAACTAAAAAGCAATAGCAAAGATAGACACAAAAGAAATTTCAACATTTTTGGCGGCCTTGTCATTTTCACCCTCCACATAGAATATCATAATTTTATCATATGAATTTATTTTTTATTCTTCAGCATTATTTACTTCCCGATTGATCCCAATTTTCCCGAGAATTATCCCTAGGCGCACGAGATTGGAAAAGAATGTGTAAATATTTCCTTTTATTTTTTTGGTAGATAGTAATGGTTGTCGTGTGGCAAGGAGAGACGAAGATAAAGGCCAATGGTCAATACATATATGTTTATTTTATTTTGATCAAAAGATATGTATCACCTCAAGAATCACAAGCAGTTTCCTTGTTAAAGCCGACCAATTTAATTCAGCAATATATATGGGCAGGTACATATCCAAGTGAGAATGGGAATTTACCAGAACCAGCTAACAAACCTCACAAATAAAAAGTATTTAGGAGGTTTGTCAGCCAAATTAATCTAACGAACAGTTAGATAAGTTATTCTGTTTCCTTTTTATTAGATCAGGTTGACTGGATTTTTAATAATATTGTAACAAAAAATAATAAAATCATTATTGTACTAAAATATTTTGAGATAGATTAAACAAGCATTCTCTTGAAGTTTATAAGCGAGAAGTTTTATACGTTCATCATCATGCCATTGGATGTCCACTGGTAGACTTAAGCCTCCCCAAGCAAGGGGGACTTTTGCCCATAATTGCCGCTCTAAGCAAGCGTGTTGGCAATTGCATAGCGCAACTTTTACCACGGGGAACTGCTGCCCAACCCAACTGTGTATTTGAGCTGTACTGTTTTGGATAGTTATACCACTATATGTCGGTTCTTCTACCTTGTATTACCTAATGTTAAATGAACCAAAATACAACTACGATATCATTTAATAGATTCAATGTAACCACAGAGCAACGTAATTGCGGTGCGTCCAATATAGATTGCTGGCGACGTATTAATCTAGACAAGCGAACGTGTCAGAGCTTCTTGCGCGGGGCGTTTGTCAGCCGAGTTAATCTAACTAACAGCTGGCCACTGGTTTCCTGGTGTTGTGTCGTGCGAGTTTGGCGTTATATTAGATTCGCCACAATACTATAGATTCGCTTGAGTCAAAGCCAATTTGTCTCACAAAGACGCACGAGTTTGTCTATTGATTCAGAACAGTATTGCTGATAGAGGCTATGAAATTCGTAGGTAACTAACTGCTTTATAATCTTCAAACCAAATTGATTTAATGCATTGTACACATGTAAATTGTTTCATGTATTTATTGGCGTCAATTAATATACTACTTAATATGCAATACTTCTTTTAAGATATTTTGTTTATCGAAACAGTCTCAATACATTGATCATAATATCTAAGGGATATAACAATCGCATTGCCAAACTTGTAGCAAGATATCATGTGATACTACTCAATAATTTCACTGCCAATCTCACTTTTTAAGCCGAAACACAGTTATTAGTTATTAGAGATCCCATGTAGATGACCTTTGCATGACTCTCTCATGTTAGTAAAAGTATTCGTCTATTAGGATAAATCATTTTTTTTAAGTTAATATTTTTTTATAATTATGAGTTGAAGAAGCAAATAATATTATTGACAATAAACGTGATTAAGAAGCTAATTGCTTCATCATATCATCAGCTGTATAATCCCTGTTAAGGATAAGCCTCCTCAAAAAAGGGGGAAAGTTTTACACAATAGTCGCACTGGGTAATAATGAACACAGAACGTAACCCCGGCTTGTTGCATTTGAGGTACACTGTTTCAGGTAGATTTACCATATGTTAGTTCCGATACTTCGTCTCTTTTATTACAGGTCCTATTGAGCATGCACAAAATCTACGCTGCTACTAAATCTACTCAAAATTATTTTATCATCATCATCATCATATCAGTCATTGGAAGTCCACGGCTATACATAGGTTTCTTCAGAAGATGAATTTTGAATTTTACCTATAATTGCCGTGTTGGGCAAGCGTGCTGGCAATGCAGAGCGCAGCTTTCACGATGTTGTTACTTATCCATGCTAGCAGAGCTACGCTTTTGTAGATAGATATACCGCCATCTGTGGGTTCTGGTACCTTAATCGCCTCTTACGAAACCTGGTTCAGAGGGAGGTACTATTCTACTTTGCCGGTACCTCATGACAACTTTGTTATATATCTGGGTGTTTTATATATGTATTTTAGGATATTTGTAATTTGTTGGTTGCCTGATATTTGGTATACAAGTGCTTTAAGTGAGTTGTTTCAAAGCCAGGATAATGTATACTGTAATGTAGTGAAAATGTTATGATGAATTTAGTGAAATTATCTTGTTTCTTCTTCAGATTAACTTCATTCGATATCAGTATTACTTATAACATAACAATACTTTAAAACCACTGAGGTTACAAAAGAAGATTTATTTAAAATTTGAAATTTTTTATATTTAATATTTTAAAGACGCTAAGGTTACAAAAATAAGTTTTATTTAAATTTAGATTTTTTTTATCCACATAATTGTAGGTAAAAACGTTTAAGTTGTAACTGTAAAAGTTTAAATTAAAATAAAAATTATTAGTCTTTCTTATTATGAGTAGTAAACGCGTAAATAATTAAAAAATATATATCACTTATTTAAGGAAAGTGGAAAATTTAAATCCTATTAATTAGAATTTAGTCCAGCAATTTTCTTTATGTCTCATTCTGGTGCTATATTGTGCCAATTTCGTGTAAGATTAGTCGTGCGTAATTCCAACTCACAAAGGCTCAAACAATTTGCCATTTAATGATGGAAGTTTGGTATGAGCAAAGAAAACTTTTGTTGTCTGTTATATTCATTTGCACTTATTAATTATATTAATATAACAGAAATGTTTTATGCATACACATCGATACGTAATAATTACGATTGACTGATTTTCAAGTCTAATTTTATAGTACATCCTTGTCAATCTTGAAATTTTTAAATGTACCTAAATCATCCAAAATGTGACTTAATAACATTAGGAAATAATATATAGATAGTAATACACCTCAGGTAATAGGCCGTGAGGTGTCAGCAGAGTAGAATTGTACCTCCCAATATAACAAGTGTCCTAGGAGTCGACTGAGTTACAGCAACCACTGATGGCGGTATATCCACTCGAAATACAGTAGCTAAAATGAGACAGGGTGAGAATGGGCAGCAGCTTTCATCGCTAAGCTACACTCTGCGATTGGCACCACGCTTGCCCAACGCGGCTATTATAGGCCTATGTTCAGCAGTGGACGTTTTTAAGGTTGCTATAATGTTGATTAACCTCCTGTTGATAAACCTCATGTAGATGTCAGCAATGGTACCTCCCTCTAATCTATTTCTACCGCCAAATACCAGTTTTTGCATTATTGGGTTTTACATTTAGTCATATGTCAGTATTATCCTTGTTATATCACCAACTAGCTAGGACGCTTACTATCACGTGGACTGTTTGCTTGTTTGTTGACCAGGTCAAACTAGTCCAATGAGCAGAAAAAAAGATCTTATTATTAAACAAATGAGTTTCTTCATCGTTTATTGATAATAAGTAATATTATATCATTTTTTTAATTTATCATTATTATTGCCGTAAAACGTATGAGAGTAGTTCGCAAAGCGAATTCTTCTGCCCATCCCCGGCTCGTAGCATTTGAGCTACTACTCTATTTCATAAGGAAATACCACCATCTGTTGGTTCCTGTACACCGTCTTCAAATTCAAATCACTACAATCAAGTTCAAACTGTTTTAATGTAATTGAAAGACGTAACAAACGCAACATTTTATCATACTGCTAATAAGATATTTTTAAATTAACTGCACTATTCCACAAAAATTTATAAAACCTGAAGAAAATCATTGTGCCAACAATAATTTAGCTCCTTGATCTGTATGACAGATCGCAAGGTCGAAATATAACCTACGGAATCCTATATCTGTGCTTGCCTCTTATTCCGGCGAAAGTCCATATGTAGAACATATACATTGCGCCTTATATGAGATTTGGCTATAACATCATATTAATCCAGATAGAAGCATGTCAGAGTTCCTTAGGAAGAACATTTATCAACCGAGTTAATCTAACTGAAAGTAGTTTTAGTGTGTTTTAAGAGTTCTAAAGCAATTTTTTATGTGAAAATCACAAGCTATTTATGTAGCATTAGCCAATGGTTTTATACGGTTGAAGTTGTAAAACTTTGATACAATTATTTTACACCCCATAAAGGGGCTTAAGAGATGATTATTGATTACTGGATTTAATTTTAAAATTTAATTCTAACTAGACACCTCTATTATATCTATTTAGGGGGTGAATTAAATTGAAAAATTATAATAGGGACTCCTCTGCAAAATTTCTAGTTCCTTACCCTCATAGTTTAGTCTTTGCGTTGATATGTTAGTTCGTCAGTCAGTCTAACAGTCAGTGAGGCAGTTTCTCTTGTTATATATTTTTAGATAATCAACTATTGTTTTTATATTTGAATGATGAGAAATATAAGATGCAAAATGGGCCCTTCAGAGGCCAACTCTTTTTACTTACAGGAACTCATTTTACTTAGATTGAAAAAGAACAGTAAACCTCCAGCTTTTTAACAATCTTCGTTAAAAGAAGTAAAAAAAGTCTATACTTCATAACTCTGGAAAGGCAAGACCAAATTGAACAATTTTCTGGTGTGTTTTTTATTATCAACACCAGATTTGTACTGAATTAAAGGGGACGGGGGTAGTTAAAAAATATGAATGGAGTTAGAACTTCAATAATATTCTACAAAAAAATACAGGTAACTTCAGGGCGGGCCGCTAGCTTGCTAATTTTATCTTTATCTCAATGCCTAGGAAATACCAAGGACAAAAATGCCTACTTATTGTTTAAAAATATTTTTTTTAGAACGTTAAGCGAAATTGAATCTTAATCTTCAACGATTAAGGTCATTGTTTGTTACTACGCGTATAGAGAACGCCAAGTATGTCACTTAAGTTAATAATATTTCAAGGTTACATACCTTCACTCAATATTAAGGTCGAATTTCCTGAATAGGTTTCTGATACCTAACAACAAGATCACGTGCCATGGAAAAATGTGACCTCTGTCGCAAGGATTTCCGTTGGATTTAGCTAGAAAAGGTTTCCAAATGGCTTAAATGCGGAGGCTGGCCAGTGGACACGTCTGGTGATTTATCGAAAACTTAATTGGTTTTGTTTCGGCCAAAGGCTGATTTAACGATAGTTTTATGCCCCTAATGGGTGCAATAAGCGGTACCAGCGCTTTCTTAATGATTCCAGAAGGTTTTGCTATAGTCGAACATGTTTTGGATGGATTAACTAATTGAGGCAACAGGACAAATAATCTTTTGGCTATATTAAATGTTTCTCTCTGTATTAACCAAGACAGGGTATAACGAATTTTTTTTAACCTTAATTTTTAGTTACTATATCCATACTAATAATACAAATGCTATTTTTTGTCTGTATGCTTGATTAGTCGCTTAAGCTCTAGGGAAGGCTAGAATACCCTAATATTGGCTACTTTAGATTCAGGACATACGCTAGGATAGGCTACTAAATTGATTCAGGAGAAAATATTGTTGTCCTTTATACAAAGTGGATAAAATCACAGATTGAAAGCCGTCTTGCGGGAACAAGTGTTTTCTTGGGATTGAAAAAAATATTTAAAACCTAGGTACGCTACTTGTATTTTCTTTTTTTAAGGGGCTCGCAAAAATCCTGTCTTGTGCGCCAAAGGTCGTGGGGTCAAATCTATCTAACTATCGAGGGTATTTATTTATATAATAAATATTTGTGTTTGTTTTGTGTCTGAGTGTTAAATATGTGTTTAAGTATTATAACTGTGATTCCTCTGTTATCTGATGTCTAAAACAAAGGTGATTTAAGTGACTTTTCTTGGAGTCAGGTGAATATATGAGATTTTGTGTGTGTCTTTTTATTATATTTATTACTGCCCATTCTTTGCTTGTTGTATCTGAGCTACATTATTTCCAATGGATTTACCGCTTTTGGTACTTGTACCTCAGTAGCCTGGAATGACCTACAGATTATTTACCATGAAAAAAAATACCTCGTATAGCGAAATGTAAATAGGTCGACCTGCCCCAACTTTACGCATTTTCTAGTAATTTTATTGCACTACTTTCCATTGATAGGCAAAATATTTGTATGTTGTTGAATGTTAAATGTTTTATTTTAGATTTACAATTTTTTCGTGCACTATACTATAATGTACTTGATGAATGTATACTAACTAAAATTGAGATATAAACTATCCTGTATCAAGTTAGATCACACTACATATTACTGCGTATACAGTAAGTAAAAATAAATTGAAATCGGCACAGTAGTCAAAAGTTCATTCCGGACAATCAATAGGACCATTTTTTTATACGTAACAGAAAGATAGAAAATAATTTTTAAAACAGTCCAGTGATGTTTAATTTCTATCGTCACAAGTCAAAACTTTTTTCCTTATAATATCACTTTAGACTAATCCCGCCCAATATCATGATCATTTTTAACGCGTTCCTCTCTCACCTTCTCACTGGCACTCTACAATCATATAAACCTCACACACACGCGGACAAGATATGTACAGCGGCTGGCTGGCTGGACCCACTTTAACTCCTTATGCAAAACTTAACTTCATCCCCCAAAGACGGCCACACGAGCATACATCGAGCCCTTAGAAGCGCCCTCGGGTGATCGCTATCAATCCTGCTCAGATCCCGCGAGCCTTACGGGAACGACTCCTCTCCTCTTCTCCCTCTTATTCGGTGGCACTGGAATTGACTTCTGAGTATTGCAGCCTAATCCAAAAAAAGTTAGATTAATCTATTTATCTTTTCCTCCTAAGCATTACATAGGTAACTCAAATAAATACGAGCTATCAATAGCTTGTTTCTGTACCGTAAAAGATAAACTAGTCGTCAGAGTCCCTCTTATAAGGGATATGTTTATTAACCAGGTTGGCAAACGCGGCCTTCCCTCAAACCGGGAACTCGTTAAAAATAGTCCGTGTCGCCCTTAATGGCGTATTATTTCGTCAGCCACAGCTCGGGCACTTGAATAAATGAGGATGTCTATGGAACTGTTTACTTTCCGTGTCTTTTTAACGGAGATCGTTAGTGTTTGCTGTCGGGTATAATAAATCTTTAGAAAATAGAAGTCTAGGGTGACGTGTTTGAATAAAACATGCGGGATTCTGTTTTATTTTTACGGGTAATGACTGTATTTTACATAGATATAAAAAGGCAGATAGCAAGAAAAATTGACGGCATAGGCTGTGCTTTAGACGTCTCCATGAAGTAGATAGTTGAACTAGAACAGCATGATTACGCTGGCCACATGCGAACAGAAAAATATTTTTTATTCAAGTAGGCCTATTACTAGTACTACCGAATCGTCAATTTTTTTATTTGTTGTACTTAAGTATATTATACTTATATCATTAATTTCCCTGATGAACCCACGGGATCATAAGAGTCAATTTATATATAAATTAGGCCTATATTTACCCTTGTTATATAGTACATATACATATTTATATCTATAATTATATAAATTTTTGATTTATAATTAATTTATTTAAAGGCCACGTGGCATTTGATATTTAACAACTTTTCTTAATTGTTTTATCTCTTATATACCAAACGAACTTCATGTAATACCATTGTGCGAAATAGGCAATTAATTGAATTATAATCAATATACACACACCCACAAAGAAGTACGGAGTGCCACGTAATAATAATTGCACTTCGCAATAGTGAATTAAACGTTTAAAATGTTAAACATTTCTCTCATTTCATTTGTATAGTCTGAAAATATACCTACAAGATGCGACTTGTAGATATATATTCAAACATATATATGTCATGTAGTCACGTATATACTAAAAAAAACTGCAAACTGGTTGAAGGCAGGACTTATTCTTATAAACTTAAGTAGATCACTTATATATTCTCTTATAGTTATCAGGGTCATCAGTATAATAAGTATGAATTTAGCACTATTTTGTAATATTATTGTTTTCATATATTTAATGTTAATTAAGTATATTTGAGTTTCGGTTTTGATGATTCTAGTTGCAAAATAAGAAAAATTTTTCGCAGAATCTGACTTTTAAAATATTACTAAATAAATGTTAATAATGTTATTTTATAAAAAAATAACTAATTTCTGTGATCATTTTTCATAGTTTTATATCAATTGTTTTTTCTTGTAGAAGCTGATGTTTCCTAACATTTAATTTATGTAGGACATGTAACATTTCATCAACAGGCAGGCGCCTAGCGTCAAAGGTTAACATATATCCGTTTTTTTAAATACTTCGCTATTGAAAGCCGTTGTTTTTATTTTAACAATGAACAGTTACTTAACACTAGGTCTGTCGTCTCATTTAGCCTAAACTTATAATACAAATGACAATAGTCTTTTTTAGATTTTAAACATTGTTATCTTTGGTGCCAAAGAGGTGCAATATATACATAAATAAATTTATGCACGGATATTCCATCATTATATCAGCCAGAATAATCCACTGTTGGATTAGGATTTCCTAAAAGTGCGAGATTATTGGCTAAAATTTGTCGCACCAGCGATCGCAGAGTGCAACTTCATGACAATAATGAAAAACAAATTAAAATATTCTTTATTTAATTCGACCCACTTCAAGCACTTTCGAATCGTTAAAAATAATAAATAAAACAATTTTATTTCAGAAATTTGTAAAATTTAATTCTATTATACTCATAATATGACTATATTTTCCTATATTCTTAAGACTCCAAAAAATATAGACCCTATATTCTTTAGGTCCATCAACCCTAATGACCTCAAAAATATAGGAGTCAAAAATATATATATATCATAGGAGTCATCTAACATATAAATTAGGCCTACCTTATATGGCGATTATATAAATTAAAACACAATGACCGGTATCACCAAGGAATATCACAAAGAAAGGAATAATTTATTTGATTAAAATATTACTTTATAAACTAAGATAAATATTGTAACCGTGAGGAGAGACTTGCTAAATTATGTATACAAGCCGATCTGTTCGTGATGTACAAATATACTGGTGTTGCAAAATTATCAATATATTGCCATCTAGTCTTATTTACTAATCTTCCAACACACGTGTCTTAAAACTAAGTTTAATGCAGGTTTATTTAACAAGTCACCAGAAAGCAACCTTTAAGAAAACTAGTGATGCTAAAGGTTCCATCTATATAGTCAGCATTAATAGAACCAACACCGGCGTTGGCGCTCACAAACTATAGTCTTAAAGCTAGATTATAGAAAATCAATCCCAAGCAGTTTTATCATTAATATAATCTTTAACTGTATAATATGCTTCATTCAAATCCAAAGGGCGGGGATGGGCAGTAGAATCCACGTCGAGAAAGCTACGCTCTGTAATAATTGGCAATTATGGGCAAAATAGCTCCTTTCTTGGAAAGGCCTACGACCAGAGTTTGCAGCCAATGAAATTCAACTGCATGAACATAGGCCTCCCTAAGAAAGGAGGAATTTTACAAATAATTGCCGCGCTGGGCAAACGTGTTGGCAATCGCTGAGAGCAGCTCTCACAACGGGGATACTGCCTTCCTGTGCATTTAAGCTGCACTGTTTAACGATGAATATATTTATAGCTTAACGTTATTAATATAAGGATAGTTAAATGGAAAATAATAAAATTATCCATTTTTGATTTATAATTAATTTATTTTAAGGCCACGTAGCATTTGAAATTTAACAACTTTTCTTAACTGTTTTATCTCTTATATACCAAACGAACTTCATGTAATACCATTGTGCGAAATAGGCAATTAATTGAATTATAACCAATATACACACACCCACAAAGAAGTACGGAGTGCCACGTATGCGGGTAAATAAAGGATAAACGTAAGTGCCCTGTTGTAGATATGTCACATGGCATCTGAAAAAAAAAGAAAAATAATATTATGACTATTTGTCATGCATGACTTCAGTTCAATAAGGAAAATAGATAAATCAACCTAAATAGCTGTGATAATTTCACTGGCAATTTTGAACTGTGACTCTCTACATTTAGATTATTATCCTACTTCATTAATTTCTAACTAACGAGGCTGACAAATTCGCTGCCCGCAATTTACTACGATTGCATGAATACAATTATTATGTACGACGAGTGCCAGAAAATAACTATTTTCTAACATTTATGTTTTCACTACTCATTATAAAACCACTGTTTAAAGGCTACAGAATACTATTAATTTAACATACATTTTTATTCTATGTTTCGACTACCTTGTAGCAACCATGAACTTATGTACGTTTACAATCAGAAAATTACCCAAAAAAAACGTTACCCTTTAAAAATATTTTAGGATCATACTCCGTTTGAAGTGCAAACCGTCTATTTTGGGTGTGTCACTTATCACCGCGTATATTTCTTGGACGCTGATTAATTATTACACAAAGTTAAGGTAAAAAAAAAACCCAATATTATTGCAAGATGGAATTATATAAGATTCCCATCGATACTGAGCTCTAAGCGTTCCTGGTACCCCTAAAGAATATGTTATCCACTAAGACAGCATCTTGATTGAAGCCAAAAGATATTTATTGCACAAATGTCGGACTTAATGCCAGTTGGCATTTTCTCTTAGTCAACTATTACACGTAATGTAACAATATATAGTATATATAGTGACGCAGATAATCCTTACTTTAATATTATAAATGCGAAAGTAACTCTGTCTGTCTGTTTGTTACATTTTTCCGCTTAAACCTCTCAACCGATTTTAATTTGAGAAAGGACATAGGCATCATTTTTTTTACTTTACTAGATGCTACTGACGGTTGTGACATTTATGGCAAAATCTAATTATGATGTTTCATATCAATAGGATTTATTAAAATTTAAATATAAAAGACCTGAAGTAAATGTTTTAAATATTGTTTCTTTCATTATTACAGGTAAAGTAATATTTTGTTGAATATAAGAACTTCATGTAATTGTTTAAATGTAAAGAAAATGCATTTTGTAAATAATTCTCTCATTATTACAGAGAAACGCCGTAATTGCGTTTCTCTGTAATAATCTTTATTTCATTAACCCAATTATTGGAATAATATCATAATACTAGCAGTGCCCGCGACTTCATCCGCGTAGAATAGTGACTTTGAAGGGTATAGTAGCCTTTTCCTCGTTTTTGCAACATTTCTCACTGACGCTTCGTTTCTATTGGTCTCAGCGTAATGTTATATAGCCTAAAGCCTTCCTTTATAAATGGACTATCAAACAAAAAAGAATTATTCAAATCAGACCAGTAGATCCTGAGATTAGCGCGTTTAAATAAATAAATAAGAAGAAGAGTTTGTTTGTTTGTTTGTACAAACAAACAAACAAACTCTTCCGCTTTATAATATTAGTATAGATAGAGCGTTACATCCATATTTCTTTATAAAATATATAGATATCATAACTTATGTGGGATAAACAAAATAAAAAGAAGTAAGTTTAAAATGATTGAAGACCATTTGATGACTTTCAAGTAAAACTTAAAGTAAAAAAACATCCCTGATGTGGTCCCTCATGAACACTTTAAAACGTTTCCTCAATAATTTTATAGGGAAGTTATAAGTAAATACAAAAGATTATATTTACAACTTGTCTCAGATGGCAAGCGGGATTCGAATCTGCTTATTTTTTTAACCAACGAGACCTTAGCAGATATGTCAATTTTTTTCTAATATTTTTTTTAGTGCTGAGAAATCAGCGCCATCAATTTAATGTTGCCAGTACCTACAAAAATTTGATACTGATTTCCTTCTAGTCAATATTATCCTAAATATAATTCAGCATTATCTATGCATAAAACCGCTGAAAGTAAGTCAAGTATTAAATTACGAACTAATTATTCAAAATTGAAAAAAATGCTTAATTTAAATGTGTATACTTACAAAGATACGTATGTAACAATGAAGATATATATGAACTTTGTTGAAGATTCTTTCCTGGTTCTAAAATTTCTAGGCAGATGGGCGAGGTCCCAGAGTAAAAATACCACAATATATGCATGGCTCACTAGATTAGCGTACAATGGCACTAGTCTGTTATAAACTGTTATTTCACAAGGCAGTACCAGCTCGTGGTCGATGAAATATAGGCCCCAAAATACTACGGTTATCATCTGGAAATTGATAAATTTGATTAGTTGATGGACGAAGAAATATAAATACCAAAAAAGTCATTATGAGAAAATATTTGAATCCAACTCTCTGAAGGCCACACAAAACATTAAGAGTATAAAAAAGATCTTTTTTTTTTGTTTTTAAACTTAACGTTTAAAAATTAAACGCCAGTAGCTAAAATATTGTTAAAAGTGTAATGTTAAATAACTCAAACAACGTTTTATATTTTTCTGAGATAGGTCACTTAAAGCACTTGTGCTATGGACATCAGACAACAGGGGAATTACAAATATGCTCCAAATACATTCCTATATATATATTTATTATTTTATTTATATTATTATTATTCCTATATATATATATATATCAGTCTGAAGTAATAAGAGAAGAAACAAGAGATGAAGTCGTAGGTGGAAATCTAGTTATTTATACTTACTCCAGTTACAGGAACCAACAGGTCCGTTATCACTGTATATTGTAAACGTCGCAGTTTATCATAAAACGGAAACAAATGCTGTTGGCCGATTAATTCCATAAAATCTAAATAGAAAGCCATTCCAGAATAGGACATCTGAAATATCTGTAAAAATCGTCACCTCTTAGGAACCTTACATAAGTTCAGTAAAAGAAACATTATTCATGATCAATATATTCCACTCCTAATAATAACATAAATAGCCCTTTTTTAACGTTTGTAAAGCACAATTTTATTTAACTTTTACAATGATAACTTTGTTAAAACATCTTACTTGTCCTTTAAAGTTAAACAAAAAAAAATAAAATTAAAATGTTTTTCCTTATTTATTGCACGATTGTACGACATTTTCATTGACAGCATTGACATAAACTAATGAACTTGAAACATATTCGAAGCTGGTTTTACAGTATCTCTTTATTATATCAGCCCCAGGACATTCACTACAAAACCTAGGACTCTCTAAATAATTTCCAATAGGTTGATATGTGGTCTGCGTCCAGCGCGATCCATCGGTTTTAGTCAGACTGTCCGTCTATCTTGTAGGTGGACACTCTTTGCTGCACTTTTCGGTACGTGGTCTCTATTCTAGAACCTAACGACTCTATTATTTATCAGTTATTAGTGCTAAGTGCCCTGCCCACTGCCACTTTAACTTGCCAATCCGCTAATATAACTTTAGTTCCTTTACGGATCTCCTCATTTCTGATTCAAGCGCGCAAAGATACTCCAAGCTTTGTACACTTCATAGTTCTGTAAGCTACTTTCTAATTTGAGTTGGCTAATAATGCCCATAGTTAGACATCACGTTTGGCTGCCATAAGTCATCGCTAGTAATACATATTGATTAAGACTTTCGATTTGAGACACTGAGGTAAATCGGACGAGAAGATGTTTTGTAATATTCTGAACAAAAAATTGAGTTGAATTTGGCTATTGACCTCTGTCTTGATGTTGGACTTACCTAATTACACTATTTGTACTTTTAGCGTTTCATAATAATACAAGGATACAGTACAAAAAACCATATCACTGAGATTAATTTTATGTAGCAACAATATCCTAGAGCTGTTTACCAACGTTTTTATAAATCAATATGACACACTTCTTTCTGTAAATTTGTAATCACAGAAGGAGACCATAGAGCGGGCTGTTTTAGAAAGCTATTTCCGCTGCAGAGGGCCGGAACAGAGGAGAAGGCCCCACTCTTCAATCCCCAAGTTAGTCTTCGGCTGTTCAAAATTTAGAAATTGCCACCCACATATTCAAAGACTAAGCTGTCTGACGAGTGAACTAATTTATGTGTTACTAGATAACATTCATGGCGAAGGGTCCTAAATCGTTGGCGTGGTAATTCTGAAAGAGGGCCCCACCACTCTAGTTTTTTAGTAAAGTATGGCTTAGTGTGGTATACCTTTCGGTTCTCATTACCAAATACCAGGTGGGGATTGCCAGTATTGTCTCGCAATATCCAGCTACAATATGGTCTTAAATAGATTACCCCTGAAATAAAAAGACCTTACACACTTGTCTTTAAGGTTTAATGAAACAATGTTATCAATGTTTCTTGTTTTTTACCTTGCTAGTGAAATTGATTGATTCTTGATTTCAAACCAACGACTCTTACTAAAAAAACCATTTCACTTGATATTTAGATCAGCTGTCTATAAAAGTGATTGAATTAAAGAAAAAGTGTTGATATTGCATTTAAATATTTCCATTAAAATTAATACTTACCATATTATAAATCGTAGAGAATCGATACTTCAAAGCGTCCACTTTTAAAGCTTCTGGGTTATCACCCTCGAGTTTTGAATTTCTGTCCATTATGTATCCGGCTGACAAATGCAGTATTAATGCAACTACATAACCAGCCATCCGATTAGGTATAAGCTTCTTCATGTTTAATTTTGGTGTAAAAAAAAATGTTAAGGGTATGCCTGTTTATGTACGGTTCAACAAATCGTCGTAGTCCTGCACCAGTGAGAGGGCAAGCACTGACTAAGTTATAAAAAAGAACTAGCGACACCTCGACTTATTGCGTCAGAATCTGTTGAAGTATTAATTATGGAAATTTTATGTAGTACGCACAAATGTACAAGCAGCCGATGCTAATTATGTTTTTTTCTATAAGACATATATCTTATATATAATATTTTCATTGAACATTACTGTCAAAATATTAGAAAAGTGAAATATATTTCATTTTGAATCTGTAATTTTTTTGGGCGAAGCTTCCCTTTGTTCCCATACATTTTTTTTAAATGGTACGATAAATACGGACCGGAATACAATAATGATGGATAATGACAATAACTCAGTTTTAGAGAACCGTACATTATTAAAACGTTTTTATAGTATCCATAGGGAGCTTCTCCAATCTGGAGGTACATGTAGACCATTCTGAAATTAACAAAAAATACATTTATTGTCATCGACACACTGCGGTTTATCAACCTTTTCCCATTCTTTTTTTGTTATTCGAGCTTCTCAATGAAGCATATGCAATATACAGTAGGTATAGATTTCGACAAGAGAAAATTAAAAAAACAGTTTTAAATTAAAAAAAATAAAAATAAGCCACGGTTTCAGGCCGTTAATAGGGTAATATTATCGACAAAAAACTATAAAACAGGAACCATATATTGTCACGGGATTAATGAATCTTAAATTGATAAAAAATTAATATGTAAAATCATGTTTTAATTTTTATTTCGATCAATTCTATCACTTTTAAAAATCAATAATAACATAGGTACCCGTTCCTTGAATTAAATTTTATAAAAATATTTTCTACGATATGTGATGTATTAAAAACAGTATTTTTTAATCTCATAGTATTTCTCTATTTTGTGCAGTTTTTATTATGATAATATACTATATAATATGATATTTTTTATGACTGTCAATGTATCCATGATTATTCCTAGGATGCTGTGTAGTATTAAAAATACCTGAATACAAAATAATAGATATTAGACTTCACATTATTATCATCATCAGCTATTAGGAGTCCATTGCTAGACATAGACCTGCTCAAGAAAGGGGAAAGGCCCAAGGAATTTTGCCTATAATTGTCACGCTGATCGTGTTGGCAAACGCAGACCGTAGCTTTCATATGCTGCACTCTATATTTTAACATAAAAAGATAAATATTTAGTTATAAAACTCAGTTATTATCGATACGTGTTCTATATAGTTCGGCGATTTCTCACATCCACCACGCAAACCCCCACAAGCATTACATAATTAACTGACCCAATTGGCGTAGGCCTGTGATAGTTTTACACCTCCAGCATTATGTGGATATTAAAAAAAATTGTAAAACTATTTTTTTTATTATATTTTTATTGTGTTTATATTTTTGATAATAACAATACACTTTATTGAAGACCTTAAATTTACAGAAAATTATATTAATAGTGAAACATAGTGTAGTCCTGGCTCCCTCTTCTATAGGTAGCCTTATAGAATAGAGCGATTTCTTTCAGGCAACCATTGCATTAAAATTGTACCAATATGTATCTTTTAAAAGTATTGCGACTATAAATTGAGACAGAAACTACCTTTTTTTCAATTTGGATCAAACTGCATTGCAGTTAGCAAAAACATATCAAAATCAATTCGAAAGTTTATCCCAAACATATAACGTGACACGTAATTTTTATATATAAAGCAAGATGTTATACGTGTATATATTTTTCTTCTCAAATATATGTTAGGAACGTTTATTGTGTTATTGTGACAATTGTTATATTTTAAAATGGTTTTCATTGTAATATGGTTTAGGTGATAATAGTAAATAAAGGCATTTATACTTAAAAATAAGGATAACGGTTTTGGAAATAAAAAAATAATTAACGTATAACGATAGGCTGCATCATACATTGAAAGATGCAAAGTTGCACTTAGAGAACGGAAATCTCTTTTGAAAGCCTTACTGGATATCTTATGGTTTACTTATTATACGACGGGCCCGATGATGACACCTAGGATTTAATCCCCACCCGGGATAAACATTTGTTTGATGTGTATTTGAGTTTGTTCTGTTTCTGGGTGTTAAATGTGGATTTAATTATTATATTTCTTTTTTCTGTTATAGACCCAACTCCAGTGATTTAAGTTGGTTGTTAAATTGATTTAAGAAATTAATGAATTGGTTATGTTGTCTTATTTTAAGGGAACATAATATGTATTACTTCAAATGTGTTTTTATTATCAGTTCTTATATGAGAATAAAATGTCTTTAAACCAAAAAAAAGCTACTTATCTCAGAATAAAATCAATGTATGAAATATTGTGGGAATGTACATTTTTTATTTACATACATAAATAGGCGAAGACTATGGATCTCCACTTGCTACAGTTTTGGCATACCTCTCGCTCTTTTTTTACTTGCATTAGTCGTTTATTCTTGGTACTTCTGACCGGCACTTCTTTAACACGTCTTCTATTTGATTAAGGTATGTTCGTTTTTTTCTTTTTAATTGAGGCATGAAAAAAATTCACTTTACATACTACGAAGCACGGAAAAGGAGCCTAAAATAACCCGTGTGCCGTACACCGCACAGGGTAATAGAGTAAATACAGGGTAATCGGCAGCAAGAGATTGACTCCCAGTGTTGCCACGAGATATAGTCGCTTCACCACCTAGGCTCGACTGGCCTCCAGCATGTGCTGCACCGTCTTTGTGGCTAGGACAATGATGACAAGTTAGACCCGTTTTCCTCCTACCGAACTGATCCCTTCCAAAGCAGCCAGCTTGAAAAGCATCTTATTAAGCCGGAAGGAAAGGGTCCCATGGTCCCATGCTGTCTCTCCGTCCACTTGACAATAACTGGTCGGAGGGCCTCCGCAGTACGATGACCTGCATTCGAAGACTCCAGCCGGGGCAACCACTTGGCCATAACAGCTTAATTTGACAACTTGACGATACTTCTGACGTGTGGTTTAGACGAATTTTTATACTTCTTCTACCTGTTTAGCGTAAGTTCGCCTAGGTCATCCTATACTAACACTTCCATTAAATTCCGCTTTCTATCTATGCAATCATTCTACTTTCATCCATCTTTTTTTATCATATACCTTTTTTTATGGCTCATAGTCATAAAATAATGGAAAACAATATGTTACAAACTATATTGTAAATACAAATGTTTAACTACGTACGCTTTTAGTGACTTAAAAGTAAACTGAAACACGTACCATATTAATATTTGTGAAATGTCTCTCCTTGAGTAAATCGAAGCGTTGCAATTTATCATGATGAAGAAGATAACCATTCAATCGCTTCGCAGTAGCATTACCTGAGCTTACTATTACACATATGGTCACTATATAAGTATTTAACACTATATAATATACTATATAAGTTAAAATGCTAATCAATAAAATTATTCCTGCTTTTTAAATTTTTTCAAAGTGATTTTCAAGAAACACTGTTTCCATATTAAAACTTTAGTGCAAATATTTGAATATATGCTATTGAATTTTGAATGAGAATGACCTCTGACGTTTGAGCTCGTCATAAGCAAAAATATTGCTTTACGTATATTTTTTACACTAGTATGTTTTACTGTCCTATTTTAAGACAACAACCAATCCTTCAATATATCTGGCCGTGAAATGCCGATTGAATATAACAGTGGTCTTTATTTACTAGGTAGGTTAGAGAGATTCTTTTTTACATAGACCGGGTCGGCATCACCGCAACCCATGGATGTTCGTAATATCAGAAGGATGACATTCCAACCGGCAACCGAGTGGAAGAATTATTTTTTGTTTCAATTAATGTGTAACCCATTGCAATTTTTACTCTCATGTTACATTTGGTTTTGAAATATGACTAGTTTAAAGCCTAAACACAGGCTTAAAAACAGTACAGGATTTCAGGTAAAATACCGCCAGACCATATATAAATTTTAGGGGTTCAATATATTGCCTGGTTCAACAAACAAACATACAATTTATTCTTAGTACTGAAGTATTCGCGTTCTATGTACGTTGCAGTAATTTTATTTCTGTATATATTATCTTGAACAAAGATAAAGACAAAAAACTGTATATATGATAATATTTAAAATATTTTTTTGCATATTTTTACAAATAAATGTCTGGGCTTATGACGCATTCTGTAGTCCCTATTTTAAACACAACGTTATGTTTTGGCCTCCATGCAGGATACAAAAATATGTGACGTATGTTCATGTATGTTCTATGTCTGGGTATTTACGTATCTGTTATCCGTAACGCAAGTGCTTGAAACGACCTATCACCGAGTCAGGTGAATGAATGAGATGTTCTATGAATAGTGTATTTATAATTATTTACAGGGTCCCGGTAGATTTGCGGTCAGACTTTATGAGACGTAATCCAAAGGTTGCGTTGTAATCGTGCTCTAGGTTTTTTTTACAAAACCAGTTACACAAGTAAGCAGTATACAGTCCGAGTAGCAGTAAGCATCAACGAAACCTATAGATACTTATAATATCACAAAATATCACTAACGCATAGCCAATCTTGTGACTTAAATAGAATATGTCACATCATATTTGGTTGTAGAAATCGGTGTGAGTAAGACACTAATGCAGACGACCTTAAGACATTATGTAACATTATCCAGTAATTTCACTGCTCTTTGTACCCTTTAAACCAGAACAGCAATACGAACACTAATATTTGGCTGTAGAAATAGATGAGAGTAAGGCATCAATGCAGACGATCTTTATATAAGGTCCTCATGTGAATTATCAGTATATTCTGTTCCGTTAAGAGTTTAAATGTTTGGCTCGGATTTTTTAACGCATTAGCACCAACTCGTGTTTCATTATCATAGATAGCTCGCCACAACATAAGTTCCTAAACAGAAGCTTGACAGAAAATAAGCCGAATGTTTTCGTAGATTCCGTGCAAAATTGATTTGTTGGAGGGCTGTTTCATCTCACAAATCAAGTTAGCCGACTCCATATTGAATTACGTTTGCAATCAGTATCGTTTAAATTTTGTTAGTCTCTATTATTATATTACAAGTACCATTTTGTTTCTGAGGAGGCTCAAATAACGAGATATTATTAGCCTTAACTTTTATTTAAGTTTTAGAAATAGATAGATAGACTGGCAGGCCCCCACTTTCACTAGAAGAACAAACTTAGTATCATTTATGCTTCACTATTGTTGGTCTTAGCATGATGTTATAGTCTATAATCTTTTTCGACAAGTGGACTATTATGACTTCGATTAACTTCAAACTCAGCAAAAATAGCTGCTAACTATCCAGGCAAACGTTGTTCTGTCAATTAAATTATATAAAATTACTAAAATGACTAAAAAACCAGGGGTTGGTGACAGACGGGTAAGAATTTAGGGTAGTTTGTGACATATTTAAAAATGTGGTTATACCACTCAGTGGTATAAAAAATAAATAGTAGCCGATTCTCAGACCTACGGAATATGCATATCAAATTTCATAAGAATCGTTCAAGCCGTTTCGGAGGAGTGTGGTAATTAACACTGTGTCATGAAAATTGTATATATTAGATAAAATGAAATTGAATCCGATTGAAAGATCATATATTTATGTTTCAGATACCTTCGCGTTGAAAGATGTCCAGCTGATCGCCCCATCAGCTGTCAAACTCGGTGACACAGTCCTTCTCGGCTGCATGTGGACCCTTGAGAAAAATGAGACCTTGTATAGTGTCAAATGGTACCGAGGCCGACAAGAGTTCTTCAGCTACCTGCCTAAAGAATATCCCTTTACGAGAATATTCGCGCAGCCTGGAATCGATGTTGATGTAAGTATGACTATTTTAAAAGATATTCGTGATCAGCAGTCGTAAAACGTCTACTGCTGCACATAGACCTCCCGAAGAAAGGAGGGATTTGCCCATAATTGGGAATTGCCGCTCTTGCTTCGCGAAGGCAATGTTGCAGCCTATCCCCACCCATTGGAATTTGAGCTCCCCTGTCACGAGTGGATACATCACAGTCAATCGGTCAGTTCCGGTATCTTAGTCGTCTCTTACGACACCTGGTCTAGAGGGAGGTACTATTCTACTCTACCGGTACTCCACGGTAAAAAGATATTAGTTAGTGAGTATTATATTATATTCACGTAACATATACATATGCATATAGAAAATATGTTTTTTCCTAGGTAAGTCATTTAAAAACCAAAAACAGAAAAACACAAATATAAATATTGGAAAATATTTGACCAACCACAGAATTACTACCATCTGCGCCATCGGGCCCATCAAAGTACAAAATTTTTCTAATATTATTTAAACAATAATATTTTAAGTATACAAAAACAAAAGAGAACAAGTTCATTCTACGCCCTTGAGCAGAATTACATAATAACACACGTCACTTACCATTCTATGAATTGTTATAAGAGATCTTCCGTTTAAGGAATGAAGACATTAAAAAAATTGTTCCTCAAATTTTCTCAAAATATCTTTATTATGATATTTCACATTATCTAATACGTTGCGATCTCCTATCGGCATAAGTAGTTTAAAATACTTCTGTTAGTCAACATGAAAAACAATAATATGATCATGATTACATCAAATAAAACAAACAAACGGTCATCACGTAAATGTTTGTACTGCGTAAAGGATGGAGTGACACTTAGCGCATGAGATTGGAACTCCACCGAATGCGCTATATGGCCTATGATTTTTTTTTATATCAGTTTGGTATAACCTTCGTGATAGTATACATCAGCGTTGCTTATCGACAATTGTAATATTAAAATGATGATTGCTCGTGATATCTGAATAATATCACTAGAACGCAGCTAACCTTCTGCTTGTCTCACCTTTTACACCGGAAAGTAGAAATGCGACTGTCAAAATATTTTTTTAGAACATTTACACTTCATACGCAGCGAATATTTTACATAGATTCTGTCTGTATCTTTACAAAACAACTATACTGAATGGTGTGATGACGTAATGGTTGGACTGGTTTGATGGCGCAGATATAATGATACTGTTCGCTAAGGGACCTAGATTCGACCCAAACCCAAGACAAATGTTTCTATGATGAATTTTTGGGGTTGTTCTGTGTGCCATGTTAAATATTTATCTAACTGGCTTATTATTATTTAATTATTTATTTACTAGTTTTGTATTTGATATTCCTATGTAGTTGAAGTCCATAATCAAAGTGCCTTAAGCAACTTACCTTTGGCCAATCAGGCCAATGTATGAAATGTTATGTGACTTATTTTTATATTTTAAAATTTTATGTTTTACAAGTGCTTTTTTGGTTTTTATAACTTCTATTTAAATTAACACTTACTTCATATAATATGTAAGTATATTTAATTTTATTATACAAATGCCAGCCGATGTCGAACTGCATCTTATTATATTTTTATGTTTATACCAATCACTATGTTGACACTAAACACGTACCATATACTAAATTAACATAACAACATACGCCCGTATCTATTTAAACTGTACTGCAAATGATAAGCCAAATTCTAGCCTTAGATATGCACTAAGTATCTTGGGCATAGTTTCTTTCTTACGGAGTAACCATCTCTGTCCATTGTTTCGGATTTTTATACCTGTCGATTCCGGTACCTTAATCACCACTTACGATACCTGGTTGATGAGGAATTTCTATCCTACTCTGGCGATACCTCACGGCTTACTCTGCAGTAGATCTATCTGGAATAATGAAGCCGATATACATAGGGCGGGATGGGTAGCAGTATCCCTGTCGCAAAGGCTGTGCTCTGCGATTGCCAATACACTTGCCACAGGCAAAAATCCCTCTTTCTTGGGAAGGCTTATTTCTAGCAGTGGACTTCCAATATGGATATAGGAGATATGTCATGATCTCTGTCCAGCCGACACAAAATATCCGATTGCTCGCTAAAGAGAAAACAACTTACACATAAGTCGATATAATCTGGTAGGCTTTTATACTATTTATTTTGTTTCATACTATTTAGTTGGCAGCAGCTCTAGTCTAGTTAAAGGTCAAGTCGACTAAGGAAATGAAATTGATAGAGAATGAGCTGGACAGAGAAGGAGCTTATTTCCCATATTTTAAACAAACTTAAAATGACCACATAATCTACGAAGTGGGCTCTAATAGTGTTGCAGAAACTACAACAAGTTTATTCGCTAGACCATGGAGACAATGGAAAAAAATGATAAAACACTTCGAAGCAACCGCTAGGCGTGTTCAGCGAAGCGTAATAATTTAGAAAAATTATTATCTCCAGTTCATCGGAGTCTGTCCGTAGCGAAACTATTAAAAGTTTTTAGTGAGCCAACTTCGGTATCTTCAGTGAGACACGATTGCATAAAAGTTTCAAAAATCATCCAAGCGTTAGCTCGGATTAAAATAGAAGCAATTTTAGTTTAAACCTGTTAAATTGCGTGGTATGTGTTTGTTGAGTATAAGATTTTTCTTTAACAATCCTCACTTACCAAATATACTGACATCAATACGCCGTTATTATGTCATTAAATGATGGGCCAGATTACGCTGATGGTTGTGCACCGAAGGCCGTGTGTTCAATCCCCAACCAGGCAAATATTTATATCATAATATTGTTTGTTCTAAGTCTGATTGTTAAATATATGTATTTAAGTAGTATATTTGTGTTTCTTCTGTTGTCTGATATTCGTAGCACAAGTCCTTTAAGCGACTTATCACGGAATCAGGTCGTGTTTGAGTTGTGATAATTTATTAATTTAAAAAAAAGACGATTGTTTGTTTATATTGTGCACAGTTAACCTTACCTTAGTAACCTTATAGACGAAGTCTATAATATTATGAGAATCTAAGAAGGCTAATATTCTCAATACTGTTAAACTAAAACGGACAATTCAGTAGAATATAATTTAGAGGTAGACCTCTAACAAAGGTCGTCTGCATTGGTAACTCACTCAAACCTATTTAACAGTATACGCATTGCTGTGTTCAGGTTTGTAGGGTAAGAGAAACAGTGAATTTACTGTAAATGTAAAATAGTATATTCACTTCACAAGGTTAGTGATACGCTAGTGATATATTTGTGATTGCATGAGTGTTTGTAAGCTGCAGTGATTCTTATCATCAAGCAGACCGTATGCTTGTTTTCATAATATATATATAAATGATGATAAAATCGTATAACTTAAATTAAATATAATATTTAACATGCCATGTACCAGCAGGGTAAAATAGTACTTCCCTCTGTATCAGGTGTAAGAGGCGACTAAGGTACGAAAACCGACAGATGGTGGTATATTCATCCAAATCAGTGTAGCTCAAATGCACAATGAGGGGATGGGCAGCAGCATCACCACCGCGAAAGTTTCGCTCGACGATTGCCAAGACGCTTGCACAGCGCACCGTTTATAGGCAGCATATTCCCTTTCTTAGGGAATGGAATTTTAATGGCTGATATGATGCTGATGATGACATTATGGTTAACCACATTATTTAACATATTAATTATAAACGGTATGTTGATTTCTAGATTCCATGTCCATAGTCAGGTTTACGCATATAACCCAGCCGGTATTTCTAGTGCTCCTATTGGTCAACGTAAAATTTTGTCAGCTAATCTGGTATAGCACAGTTAAAAGGATATGGCATCATAAAACAAAAACATTCTTCTTGACATTTTTATAAATCTGTACACAGCATTAGATGTTTAGAATCTAGTATTACAAGATTAAGGCAACTTGAAAAAGAACACTGTAGTATTGTGAAATCCTTTTGTTTCAAGCAGCTTAGTATATTTAAGTCTAAGATGTTGCCTTGCTGTATCTGTCTAAAAATAAAAACATCACACAAGATGTCATATGTTGACCTGACTCCAAGATAAGTCACTTTTAACATTTGTTAATAACCATGAGGTAGATGGAATACTACCACCCCCTAGCTAGAATAGTATCAGAGGCGACTAAGGTACCAGAACCAACAGTATATCCATTCAAAAAAGTCAGCTCAAATGTACAAGGCAGGGATGGGCAGTAGCTTTCCCGTCGTGAAAGCTGCGCTTTGCGATTGCCAACACGTTTGCCCAGCGCTCCAATTATGGGCAACATACCCCCTTTCTTGGGGAGGCCTATGTCCAACAGTGGACTTTTAATGGCTGGTATGGTGATTATGATGAAACACTTATTATGATTTTGCGCCATTGTGCCCTTCTAATCAATAAAAATGTATACAATTATATCAATCGCATCTTTAGTTAGAGCCACACCAACAATTAAAACGCAATGATCGCACCGTATTTATACAAAACACCAATCTATATCTAGTCCGATGTCCTTTAACGGCGTATAGTAAACAAGATTTTATAGGTCGTTAACGCACTTTCCATGTTTTATTGTCAACCATTGTTAGGGAGATTCCCTTTACGATCACCACTAAAAACCTTCTCCTTTCATATAAATAAGTGTCGTATATTTTTATTGGTAGGTACGTTTTAGGAGTATCGCTTTAGGTGCCTTATGTTGCTGTTCCAACGGTTCGCCGGACGGTAAATTTAATGGTCAATGTTTTTCGGGTGAATGTCGCTGTTTTTCTTTTATTTGTAGGCAATGTCGTATCTTTTCTTTGAAATCATTAGTATTATGTATATTTATTCTTTATTTCTCTATATATATAAGTATAAGCTGACTGACTATCTGACTGTATTATTGACTAACTAACATATCAACGTAGGGTCAAAATTATAAGGGTTACGAACTTGAAATTTTGCTCAAGGTTTCCGATTATAACGTAGGGCCACACTAACGCAGAATGGAGGTGTAATGTTAGTATGAAATTTTGTGGTTTAAGTTATAGTTATTCGAATTAAATTTATCATAAACGTTTCTAATTGAAAGTAATAAAATAAGCGAGAAATATTTTTTTTTTAAATCATTTTCAAAGCTCCCTCTATGAACGATTTTCAAAAAACAAATGGGGTACAAATTAAATGGGAGTTCTAAAAATTAACGCGGATGAAATCGCGAGGCATGGATAGTCTATTATTATATGTGAATTAAAGTTCAGTGTATTCTTGTTACGTAAGTGACAGCATTATATGTTGTGACGAGACATTTCGGAAATATAACATTTCAGAATGATTCTGCTATCCTTGCATTAATGTTTTTACTTATTACAAGACATGGCAGTATAATTTCCGTATCCGTATATGCCGTCGGGTACCGGTAGAGTAAAAAAGAAACTCCCCTGGATAAGGTGCTGAAGAAGCAAGATGATGATGTACCGGAACATAAAGATGGCGGTATATCCATACAAAAAATCGTGGCACATATGCAAAAGCCTGAGATGAGTGTGCGAGTGCCAAATTCCCCCTTTCTGTGGGAGGCCTTGGCTACGTGAAATAATCATTATAGCAGCCGTAGAATGTAATATGTAGGAAACGTACTCGTACAGACAGCGATGGAGACGCAGCTGCCCATCCTCACCCTGTGCATTTGAGCTACACTGTTTCGGATGAAAATACAGTCCTTTTTCGGTTCTGGTTAAAGTACTATATTACTCTGCCGGTACCTTACGGCTAAATTACTGTATATTTTATGAAAGATCTTGAAAGACACTTTCCACGACATGATGTTGAATTTAGAGAAATAGTAACAGACATAAAGAAATTTGGTTTGTGATAACATAAGCTATTCACTAAACTAACTTATTAATACATGTGAGTGTATAGGACGTATCATTATTATCATACCCGCCATTGTCCACTGCTGGACATTGGCCTCCCCAAGAAAGGGGTTATGTTGCCGCGCTAGGCAAGCGTGCTGGCAATCGCAGAGCGCAGCTTTCGCGACTTTGATGCTGCTACCCATACAGGATTGTATTCGCACAGTTTTAGATGGATATACCGCCATCTGTCGGTTCTGGTACCTTAGTCGCCTCTTATGGCACATGGTACAGGGGTAGGTACTATTCTACTCTGCCGGTACCTTGCGGTACTCTGCAAATACCTCACCGCACAGGAGATGACACGAACAAACAATAATCCCAAATGAACAAATATATTTATTCTAGCTACCCACCCCGAAGTCGTCCGGGTGCTAGAGTAAAATTTTATCCCGTTAATAGCATTACTAAGTTTATTATGTTAGTAGTATTGAATACTTACACCACCATCTGTTAAAATGTTAATGAGGTCAAAGATAATCTTTGTCATACAATACATAAATAATTTGAATTTAAAGACAAATAATGCGACTGTGAATTGAGTTATAAACTATCCTATTTCTCAAGTTGGATTAAACTGCTCGAATCAAATTGGTTAAGAAGTTTAAGAGTTTACCCCGGACCAACAACGTGACATGAATTTTTTATGTATTAAGATATATACAAATTGATCCAACAGAACGTCTGTTAACAATAATGAATATTGTATACGTTTTGGTACAATTTATAAAAAAAAAACAAATTTCGTACGGAACTATTTTCTCCGGCAATTTAAGTACACAATCTATCAATCGAACGCCTTAAAACAACATTAAAAAGTTAATAAGGTTATATGTTCTATTTTTTTATGTTTTGCACAAATTTTCTTCCGGTTAACCTCCATATAGGCCATGACAAACTCAAAAAATATTTTAACAGTTCACCCGTGATGTCATTAACAAAGGTATTACAGATTAGGATTACTACCTAAATTTGCAAATATAGGTATCCTCGTTAACAAATTAAAGTAACTTCATAAACTCACAAGGCTGTATAATTCAAGTCATTTAGGCAATAATTGAAGTCATAGTACGAGAGCATATTTTATCTATGCCATCTATCAGCTGTCATAGAGATGACGGGAGTCGTGGCTTTTGCCATTTCCACCGGAAAAGCTTGACCGCGTCGGATGTGCGAACTGATTTTTTCACTCACACAATATAGGACAGCGGGTGACGTTCTTTAGAGAAACTCTTATCCTTACCGAGATAATTGTGTACTATAATTTTCTCAGTACACTTCTTATTTATATTGGTTGCTACGACTACATTTTAATTTTTTCGGAATTTTTTAGAAATCTTTCCTTTTTTTCTTTCTTTCATAGAAAGTTCTGGAAGATATATATACTATTAGGATTATTATTACAAATTTGAATTGTTAAAAAAACACTTAACCTAAAAAAATATATTTATTATTAAAAAACTAAACTATATATCTCGTATTTCTTTTTTTTATAAATTTGGTATTGACGTTTCAATTACGTTACGGCAGTGGAAGACAACGCAGTCCGCATTCTTAAGTACATGGCAGTCTAATACAAATACACAAATCATAATTACGTCATATAAGGGTAAAGCTTTAATAAGTATGTATTTAAAAATAAGAAGTAACCCTTAATACCTACTGCATAGATAACATTATCAAATTATTTACAATTGTGTCCCGCCTATATAACCAAGTTGTCACTTACGGAAATTTATCTAAGACAGATCACATATTTATACATCTGTTGAGAAGTTGTTTTATAATAAACAGTAAACGCATATTATAAGACAAAATGTTACAAGTGCAGTAGTCTCTTTGGGCACTTTACCATTTTAATCTAATTTATATAAACTTTGAATGTAATATTTATTTATATATACAAATAAATAGCCTAAATAGTAAGTTTAAAGCTTCTGGCTCTAATAATAGAAATATTTCCATACAACTTTTCATTTCGCCTTTCAACCCCTTAAATCCTTTCTAAAGCTTTTGAGTATCTGTGTACCAAATATCATTTAAATCGGTTCAGTAGTTTAGGCGTGTTTGCGTTACAGACAAACAGACAGAGTTACTTTCGGATTTATAATATTAGTGGGGATTAAGAATTGTTTCTTTGATGATAAATAATTAAAATATTTTAACAATACCTTTTGGTAAAGTTTTGTTAATATAGCAACCGTAAGACGACTACTTTTGGACGTCAATAAAATCTAATTGACCTTATTGACATCCAAAAGTAGGTTCGAAGGGTTTTTGCCCATTATTGATCAGCCACGGTGGCGATTCCAAAGCGTAGTCTTATTACCGGTGTATGCTCATATTGGGTGCCGTGAGGTACCGACAGAATAAAATAGTGCCTCTCATCTCCGCATCAGGTGTTGCAAGAGGCGACTAAGGTACTAGGATGCGCGACAGATATCCACACGAAATAGTGCAGCTCAAATGCACAAGGCGGGGATTGGCAGCAGCATGCCCATGATAGCTGCGCTCTGCGATTGCCATCAAGCTTGCCTAGCGCGGCAATTATGGGTAAAAATCCGCTTTTATAGGAGAGGCTGGTATGCTGATGAAGATGTTGCATGCTGGCAGGCATGATCTGTTGAATTCGGTTAATCTGATGTCTCTTACCACATCAGTTATAGGAGGAGGTACTGAACAGTTAATAATTTTGTCAAACTACGTCATTGATATCTTGTAAACACTCTTTTACTAATTTGTACAGATCTTCAACTCAGTGTATTAACAATATTCTCTACTTATAAAAAATTAATAAAGTAATTATTTATTAGTAGAGATTCTTTTACTAAAGGTACGCCTTGTACACTTGTGTTTATTTCTGCTGCCTCTCTGTGTGTGTGTATTCTGGTTAGAAAGGTGAGAGATGCAATACAATTACTGGGTTATATGACATAATATCTACAAATCACAAGGTTGGTAATGCGTTAGTGATATTCTCGCTATAATATGAGCGTCTGTATGCTATAGTGACTCATGGCGCAAATGGTGGTGATCCCTTCTATTGCGCTAAAATTCGTGGGTTCAATGGTGAGTGGGGTCCCAGGACAAGTATTATTATGTTGATATTTGTATTTCTTCTGTTTTAGTGTGAAATATTGCATATCTTTTATACGTTAGATCTCATATAAGTTTATATATAAGTATTTATGTTATTTAAGTATTATATTTGTGATTTCTCTATTATGTCTCTCTGATGTCAGTAACACAAGTGCTTTAAGTAATTACCTCGGAGTCTGGTTAATGTATGAGCTGTTTATTAATATAGAAAAAAATATTGCCACAAATTTCACTTTTAACTTATCCTAGAACGTCAAAGGTGAAATATTAAATTCTATAACTTTCGTGTTGGAGCCACAACTTTGCCTGTGTGTACCGGTCTCTGAACTAGAAACTGTAATTATTTCTCGCTAAAGTATACAATTGTTAACTTTAATTTGTTTATAAATTAGTAATATACTTTAAAACTATTCTTTTTCTTAGTTTACATTTAAGTTTTTAATTTTCATTAGGCATTACCACTTATTTGTAAGTTATTTGTGATATTACGTTAGGCTAAATTAATTGAAATTCGCAAGAAAACATTCGCTCATACGAATCCAAGAGGTTAGTAATTGTTTATTTAAATTTTTATATTCATTGCACGCTTCTTTATTTATGAACAAACGACTAACAGCTGTTCTATGATTGTCTTAATTTATTTAGTTGAAATTATTAAAACTATATATATACAAAGCAGTGCATAAAATGTAGTGTTCTTTTTTATTGTACGACAAATGTGGACCTGACTGCGAGATAAGTACATTAAAAATATAGTACTTAGACACTTAAACATAACATCCAGACACTGAACAAATATAAATATTGGCTCTGGGTGGAGATCGAATCCACGATCTTTTATGCACAAGTTAGGATCACTACCATCTGCCCCATCGGGCCCTTCAAATTTGGAACTGCGTTATTCTGTTGGACCAGCAATGTTTATTTGTATGATGATGATGTAGTTTATAGTATTTAACGACATAACTTATTAACTAGAACTAATTTCAAGTATATTCTCTTATATCTTTGTTTATGTTGTGTAGTCAGTGTATAAACACAGGGTCTCCTTGATGATAAACATGACCGCAGCCTATAGACACTTGTGTGATCACAAAAATATCACTAGTGTTGTAATTCTACTGCCTTTCACACCCCCAAACCGGAACACAGCAATGCGTGATCGCATATTTGTTAATTATGTATCAATGAATATGACCTTTGTAAGAGGTCGACTTTTAGTAAACTTAAACATTAAAGCTTTGTGTTTACAAATTAATGTTTTTTTTTAATAATAATCAGCAGAAATTCTGGTACATTCACCAGATTCAGAAATGAATCGCTTAAAGCACAAGCGTTGGACCTCAAAAAATAGATAAATTACAAATATAATACTAAAATACATCTATTTAACACCCAGACATATAATAAATATAAATATTTATTGTGTAACAACCCTTGGCGTTAAAGATATGATCACTATCACAAGCGGCATTAAGCCCTACAAAATTGATAATATATTTTTATTGTCAGAACAGAACGCGATCTGCAAATATGTTTAAAAGAATGCAAGGATCCATCAGTCGGTTTTTTAATTTATGTTACTAGATTTCCGGTAGAGTTGTATCTACCTCGGTCGGCGTCGTGCGAGGCAACTAAAGTTCTAAAACCGACAGAATGTATTTGCTACAGGGCGGGGATGAGCAGCCGTATGTCCATCGCAAAACTAAGCTCTGAAAATGTCCCCATAACAGCCCAGCGCGTCTTGTATGTGCAAAATTTTATATCGGTCTAGCTGTTTCGGAGTAAACATCAAAGAGACAGGCGGTCTGTCTGTTAAAGATGGAAAAAACAAATAAAAAACTCATTTTTATCACAAGTGCCGTACATACTTTCATAAGTCTATATTAAAAGCTGCTTGATACAACTAACAGATACTTTTCCTATACGAGAACGTCGCAAAATTCGAGTTCTAAACATACTATTTTCAATACTTTTTGATTCGTACGCACCAATTTACTTAAAGGACAGATTCCAATTCCTATCATCCTCTCACGAACGTAATCTCCGTTCTTTTAATACTCTCTCGCTCTTAACACCTTCTCATTACTCTAGTTTTATGACAAACTCTTTTACAGTGACAGCTATACGATCCCCAAACAAATTTATCCTGAAACGCTGTCTCCGTACTTTATTTACTGATGCTGCTTCTCTAACTTTATAACCCAATTTCTGATGTACGTTATTTTATGTGTATATATATATATATATGTATATCATATGCATTTATTACGTTTATTTATACAAATATGTATGCCACGTTTATCTGTGTTGTGTAATGGTCGACTGGGAGATAATGCTATTTGTACATTTTGTAACATTTTGTGTACAACAATAAAGTTAAATAAATAAAAAAATAAAATACTTCAAGTTCATTTATTTGTATACGTGTATAAAGAGATCAGAGTCCTTCGGTCAGCTAAACAAGCGTTATATGAACGAAGTTGCATCATAAAACGATTTTCATAACTAAAACTACTTCGAATCTCCATTTTTAATCTCTTTACATCCCGAAATCCTTCCCCAACAAATACGTTACATGAGTATGGACCGACATATTCCTAAGGGGTAAAAACTTTGAAATGCGGCTAATTCCCAAACCTCCGTTGGATAATCCGGGATTCTGCTGAACCCTGCCCCAATATTTGTCTTTCCAACTCTCCCTTTAGTGCTTCTTTAAGCATGTATAGGACAAATATAGGGGCATTAAGATACGGTTGCGAAGTTTACACTTCAGAACTCCGTAAATTGTGTTTCCAATTATTAAACGATAGATAGTCCTCAAGCAATATTATTCTCAATATTTTGGAATTAAGTATGACGGGCCGATGGTGCGTTTGCTAGTGCCCCTATATATTATTTCGAGGGTTTGATCACAGCTTAGAACCAACAATTAAGCTAACTAACTAATTTTAATAGAATCACTTATGAATTAAAGGTACTTGCTGAACAGAATAGTACCTTTGTACCAGGGTCGTGAAAGGTGGCAGAGGTAGGCAGAAGAACCGAAAGATGGCACTTGGTTCATCCTAAACAGTGTAGTTCAAATGCACGGGGTCGGCCCGGGTTCCCATTTTCACTGCAAAACAACGCACTGCGAATACCACCACGCATGACCAGTTGTAAATTATGTATAACATTCCCCCTTTCGTAGGGATGCCAATTATAAACAGTGGATGTCCAATGGCTAATAGACGATGGGATGAACCCTAGGGAAGAAAGAACATGAATTATTTCTCGGAATAGCCCACGCAAATGAACGCAGTTGCCTCGTAATATTATAAATATAATAATATATATAAGCTAGCAACAAAATCTATAAATCTAGCAAATCAGGTTCTGGACTAGACACCATGCATCGTCAAGCATAGCAAAGGACACCCAGCCATAAGGCGAAAAGACCATCTAGCTGTAACTGCAGGATTGCGTTGTATTTAGGTATACTGCTGATCCTATTAAAAATAACTTAAGTCTAACAGTCGAGCTCGAGGCAATCGAGGATCACCCATCCTTATGCGATCCTTAGCAAACGCTGCTTAATATCAACAATCGCGCAAAACCACAATTCATTATATAATAATACACATTTATTCCACAACAATGGTGACAAAAATACGTACTTATTATGTAACTCTTCAAACATAACTGTTCGGTGTTCCTCGCAACCTACCTCGTTACCAATCCACTCGTATCACAATACCGCAAACGATGTATCGATTATGGCGTCGTAATAACGAGTACCTGTTATCGATAAAGCCCATTTCGATTCGAAATCGGTTCTGTTCTGATCGGACCGATTACTGTAACACCTTCATTGCGTTCGGCATTATAGTCTGTTTATTAGATTCCCTCCATTTTTGGATGCGAAAGGGTCCTAGCTTGTAATAGGTACGTTTTAATGGTTATCCCTTGGGGATGGGGTTGAATGACTATGGGTTTGTTGTGGGTTGCTATTACTGCAGAGTTCTCGGTATTTGGACATTTTGGAATTCCGTGCGCAAAGGGTTTTATTACATGCAATGAGTTTGTATTGCAACTATTTGTTGCTCTTAACATCTATTTGGACGCTGTTTTTGAATTTAGATTGAATATAATGCAGATAATATTAATCTATATTTTTATGGGCCGGGCGCAGGTGCCAAAGGTTGTGGGTTCTAACTTCACCTAAAACAAATGTTTATATAGTGATACTTATGTTTGTTCTGTATCTGACTTTACTTTATATTTTCGCCGAAAGAATTTTTTCTTAATCCAAGATGTTTATGTCGCTCTCCGATAGTTAAGCTGTGAAAAAACCGATTACTTAGAGAAAAAGTTATAATGTTACAAATCTCCAACCTATAAATACCATATGTGCTAAGTTCTAAATTATCTAAATTCTATCTAAATTTTTAAGCTGTTTAGTCATGAAGAAGTTAGTAACATCCATCTGTAAACAAATGCAAACATTTGCATTTTTATTCGTAGTAGGATATTTGTATTATTTCGCTTCAAGTGTAAAATAAATATAAAAAACATTGTTTTATAAATAGAATTATACATATACTAGTGCAATGACGTGGTACACCGACTAAGAGAAATAGTAAATGCAATATGGTAGAGAATTCCTCCCTATTTATTAATCATTTATAACTCACTTATAAATATCTATAGATATATCAATAAAACGAAATTTTATTTTAATATGATCTAATTAGGTTATACAAGTTCTTTGATGACCCTTATAAGGTCATAAGAATCATTTGAACTAATAGGTAATAGAGAGGTCGTCTTTAAAACTAGTCTGCCGGCACCTGACGGGTCTTTATAGTAAGTTCATTACACGCGTGCTACCAGAAAAGAACCTGCATGAAAAACTGGTGGGTTAAGATTCTGTCAAGATCTAGAGGTATGTCCTACTGAAACGTCATCGTACCTCAATATTAATACTTTTATTATTACAGCATCAGCTGTCATTTATTTAATACGGGCAATATCAACTAGTATAAAAAAACAGATAGTTCTCATATATGACAAAATGAACAGCCTTTTCATGGCGGTTGTTTAAAATTATAATTTCAGGTAAATACAATAAAATTGGCTCGTGTTTGCCATTTGTTACGGCTTTGTTCACATATTGACAATCACTAGTAATATGCAACATTAATTGTGGTTTTCCATTATGTGAATAATAAACGTTGATAGCTGTAGAATCTCACTTTTATATATTTACTTAAATAAAAAAGTTATAGAGTGTGGATTATAATCCATGAAAAAGATAAGTCAGTAACAAATTATTACGAACAAGCTTTTTTCAAAATCAAAATTACTAATAATCAAAAATTGTATAAAGAAATATGTTTGTTTTCAGGAATACATAAATATATAATTAATTGTTTTGTGTCACAATTGAATTGGAATTTAAAAATTGCCTGTCCAAAAAACGCTTATTTTTTACTTGTATACATTTGTAATTTAACTTTTTGATTTCGAGAACAGGCATTATCATCAATGTTATTATGATTGGGAATCTTTACTTGATCGTGTTTTATGCCAAGTTTTGTAACGCAACTTAATCTACTTTTACTTAACCTGGATAGTTGAAAGCAACGAATACAACTTGTAGCAGCATAATTGCTTCTTTAACTATAAAAAATTAGTTTTTTTAAGTGGGTGAAGTCAGTAAGATTGGAAATTAAACTGAGACAATAAAGTAACTAAAAATATAAGCTACTTCTATTCTATATCATTATTAGGTAATAAAAACATAAATGGATTTAATGGTCGACCAGTGTTTTTAAACGTTTCTTCCGCAGTACTGCTTTTCACTAAAAGCATGATTGCTTGAGTGGTCGAACTAAAGTTAGGTAATTCAAAAGAAAAAAGTTATTTAGGCTAAAAGCATCGTAGTGGCTAACTTAGATGTAGTTAGCCAACGTATGAACCTGGAATGTGTTCAGTGAGCTAATGTTGGAACAGTGAATTCCGTAAATACACCAATTATATAGTTTTAAATAATCTTAAACTCTTCGATCAAATTGGTAATTAAAATAAGTAGGATTTTTAGATGTCTTATATACTTATCCGTGTGCTGTAAATATATAGATATTTGCAGTCGGAGCATATCCACTGCTGGACATAGGCCTTCACAAGAAGAAAGGGGGAATTTTCTGGCAGTCAGAGAGTGTAGCTTCGCAACGTGATTGCTATAGCCCATTCCCGCACTCTGACAATTGAACCACACTTTGTCACGTGGATATACCGCTACCAGCCTGTACTAGTACCTCAGTCATCCGGTATGGGGTATTATTCTTCATTTCTTGGTAGCTGCAGCATAGACATTGTTTGTTCATAATTGACTATAACTAGCTATAACCAGAATAGTCTATGATTATTAATAAACAGAAAATTGCTGAATGAAATTTCTACCCCGTATTTAAAGATTCATACAACATCTCATATATTAATCTGACGTCTAGCTAAGTCACTTGAAGTACTTAGGTTATGGAGATCATACCACAGAGTCACATAATCACAAGTATCATCATCATATCAGCCATAAGACGTCCACTGCTGGGAACTCTGATGCTCCCAAGTAATCTCTACTATGACCTGTTGTATGCGGCTTGTGTTCAGCGCGATCCTGCGGTTTTATTCAGATCGACTATACATAATGTGGGTGGACGCCCTACGCTGCGCTTGCCGGTACGTGATCCATCCACCTTACGACTCCATCGGCTATCGGTTCTGCATAGAGAGTGACCTGCCCGCTGCCACTTCACCTTACTAATCCACTGGGCTTTATAATACTTAAATATATATTTAAACCCATGAAAAAATAAATAATCATCCTAAGTCGATCGACCCTACTAATGTGAAATCAAGAGGCATCTCTTATAATATATACTCATCAATAACAATGCGTAAGGTTCCAAAATATTTATAACACCTGTGTTTGTTAATGGAGTGCAACAAACTAATTGATTGATATCTTCAACTTTCAGTCAAGTATACCCACAGATCAGATTCAATCGCCTATAGCTCCAAATTACTGCACTGGAATATTGCAGTAATTTGGAGCTATCAGTCTAATAGTGCTTGGCTTGAATCTCGCTTCCGATGTATATTAACATCTAAATCTAGGGCTGTATTTACTGTCTGAAGGATTTTAGCTAATAGCTTCAAATTTTATCAGGTTATTTCAAGATATATAAGGTTAATAATAAAGGGTAATTACTTAAGTAACTGGGGGGTCGATGAAGTATGATATGATATGACAAGGGGATGGGTCCAAATTTCATGACATCACTTTTCTTAATAAAATATAAGGTGCATTGGGGTTGAGTTATAAATAATTGAATGGAGTGGGTATATAATCAGAATTTTTTTTTTTAAATTATCACTTTAGGGGGTAAATGGGGAGTGCAAAGTTAGTATGATTGTGTTACTGCTTGCTTTTGATTAAAAATGGGATGGGATATCGTAATGTGAGTCATAGAAATAAACGTGTTAAAATATTAACTAAAACGCTACGAACCCACAACCCTGGCGCTGCAGCTGACGTCTGCGTAGTTCAACGTAAGATTCATCCGAAATAAATATCTGGTGCATTTGTAATTTATCTGCAAAACGTTCACTGAATGAGTGGACAAGCCTAACGTCGTAAAATACGTTTAGTTTTTACTGCATAGACACTCCGAACAAAATATAGGCTAATGGACCATCGCTATTTGCCTAATGGGGGCATGACTTACTTATTCTGGTCATTAGTTGAGTAGATCTTAATTCAGCAAACTGATGTAGTAATGGTACCTTTTTCAAAAGGTAACACTAAAGAGGATATAAAAAGAAATAGTCTGCGAGATTTCATCATGATGCCCATAACCATACTGGTCTGATTAGTTTTTATATTCTTATGAGATTTTTGCCCATAATAGCCACGTCCGCTTTACGACGGTATACTGCTGCCCATCTCTGCCATATTGCATTTGAGCTGAGCTGCTTAGAAAATATTTTATACTGAAATCACTACATCCTCGTAGTATTAACAAAGTACCTTTCCACTATATGTTCCGTTGCGTATATTTAAAGAACTAAGTATACATACATAGGGATAGACAGACAGCTTGGAGTTTTTTATACTATGTAGTGATAGCCTAGTCTAAATTCGATGCAATTTACCTTCTTAGAAAGCTCAATCATCAAGCCCTCTTACTCGACTTTCTTCCTCTCTATTCATAGTGCCACGCAAAATACTAATTTTTTTTAGATCCTTGGTTTGAAGTTTGACTTCCCGCACCGGACTTTTTTGTTTCCAGCGTTTGTCTTCAAGCCTGCTCTTTCAGATAGGTGGTTTGACTTGATTCACAGATTACCAGTATATACTCTTTTTAATTATTTTGTTTCATATTTAAATCAGCTTTTTATCTTTATCATTACATTTGTCAGTGTAATAGGGTAAATATAGAAGATAAGCAATGTAAAATTTATAACTTATATGTGGAAATATATAAAGGTATTTTAGTTATTATTAATCTTAATATTGGTATATTATATGATTACTGTTTTATTATTCCAAAAACAAAATACTAGGATATATTTTATATATATTATATATATTATACTTATATATATATATAAACCATATTAACAACCGGACCAGACAAATGTTGTCTGTATCACACGACAACGTAAAACATAACATAATTTAACAGTACTTATCTCTAATACCGTCTCAAAACTGTTTACCAGCATATACATAAACATAGAACCTAAAACCTTCCACTTGTTCATAATACACCAAAATCCAGTTTAAACCTTTATAGCCCTACAATTTACAAGCCGCCTCTGATATCATGCATATACGGCAACCCCAATACCATTCCAGATGAAGTAATTTGGCGGGCGTAATTGACAGCTATAGCTGGCAACACCTGATGGCCCTTTAAGCCAGATTAACTATGCAAGGCTATGGGACCGGTGTAACGGCTTCAATAACATTAAATGTTTGCTTGAGGCCAGAAGTGACGGACCTATATGCTACAGGACACTGTTTTTGGCCTCACTGCGTCTTGTTTTGATGGAGTGTACGATGTTCCTTTCATTTGTTTATTGAATAGAACACCTACACTTGTATAAACACATAAAGCACATAAGGAAATGTGGGTACTCACGACGACCGCTCTGATGGCTATGTGATAGTGATATCCTATTTTGTAGTATTATGATGAATATTTCTGTTAGTTCTGTGTCGGAGTGTTAAATAAATAATTATTTGTAATTTCTCTGATGTCTGATTGTGGCCGTAACACAACTATTTTAAGCGACTTAAATTGAAATCAATGTATGAAATGCGTTGTAAATTTAAATTGGAGATTAATTCATCAATTCATTGAAACCTTTTAAGTGCTTTTAGAATTGGATTGGAGGTAAAATTTTATTCACTGAGCAACATCAACTTTATTCATTAACGAATTTATTAAAACAGATATATCATAATTACGAGTATTATGGATAATGTGACATTATATCCTAAGTGCATAAAACTGGTGCAGTGATAAAACCACTTAGTTATACAAAGATATATATGTTACAAACATAATACATTGTTGGCACGTCTTAGCATAATCTCGCCCTGAGGCTAAATTAGTTTAATATTAGGTATGGGCTACATTAAGTTATTTTATACATAAATAATTCAACAAACAAGCATACCGTCCGCGTGACACTAAGCGTCACCGCAGTCTACAAATAATCACAAGGATATAATTAGCGCGTTGTCAACCTTCTAAATTGAAATTAAAAATTTTACATTACCCAGTAGTTTCACTGCTTCCCTCACCCTTCATATCGGTACACATCAATGAAAACTCTGCGGTAGAAATAGGTAAGGCAGTATGCATGTTCTAACTATGTAACTTCATCATTATTGAAACTTAATAAATTTGACATAAACTATCTTATTTGTCAAATTAGATCAAACTGTACTCAGTAAGCACAAATTGATTAAAACCTGTTCTGACAAAAACATTTTTATAAATCCAAATTTCCCTCATTAGTTTGATCTTGACAACAGATTAATAAAAAAATAAACATTAAATGATAAAAATGAAATAAGACCTAAAACCTGGTACGGGTTTTAGGCCAAAATCCGCACCCTTTTGATTCATATGGGTACTGTAATGTTCATGGCGTATATCAAAAAATTTGCCGTGTAGTACCGGCAGAGTAGAATCGCACCTCTTCCTGTACCAGGTGTCGAAAGAGGTGACGAATTTACCAGATCTGACAGATGGCGGTATATTTATCTGGAACTGTGTAGCTCAAGTGCACAGGGGTAGGCAGCAGGATTTTTGTCGCTAAAGTTACACGCTACGATTACCAACACGCTTGCCCAGCGTAGTGATTGTAAAAATGTGTATAATTAACCCTTTTTTAGGAGGTTTATGTCCTGCAATGGGCTTCTAATGGCAGATATGATAGTGAATGCATCAAAAATATGTTTTGTAGTATGGCTGAAAGGAAATAAAAACTGTCTTGAATTTTGCCTCAATGAAAAATATTAAAATATACTTTTCAGTTTGACTTTATATTTTGCTTCATACCTTTTATATTAACCTGACTTTAAAATAAGTCGCCTTAAGCACTTTTTCTACGGACATCGGAGCAATATTTGCCCTGGGCGGGAATAGAACCTTCTTCGAAAATAAGGTCACTACTCTCTGCGCCATTGGGCTCGTTAATGTGTATTATGTATTTAAATAAAATTTCATCTATCATTTAATCATAAAAATAAATCGTATAACATTGTCTGAATTTAATATCAACTAATATTTACATAAAAAAGCAATGTTTACGTTGATAATGAAAAGACTATGTAGACATTAATATAACATTAAAAACATCTGAACGATAGTAAAATAAAAAAAAATGTGTATTCTGTTCAAAAAATATTTTTCAGAACAAACAATTTCGTTTTTACATTTTGCTAATAAAATATAGTACAAAAACAATATTATTCATTCTCTAACTACGTAATACTATATTTTTTGTTTAACAAAATTGTGACGAGAATAACGAAACTACGTTTGCTCGGTAAAGATACACATACTTTAAATTCATGAAAGCGTAAAAAAACAAGCGTAAACAGCATTTTTGTCCCCTGAAATACCCCCCACGGAACATCGTATCTCACGTCTCGGAACGGCGGAGTAGATAGTTCCAATGAGCCTTCATAGAGTCGAGACCAGTTTTGCTGCCAAATCACCTATCGTCAACATACTATTGCATTTGTATTATTTTATTTGTGGCGGAATAAAATAGATATAAGGAGTTTTTGTTTGTGCTTTTGGCTTGGGTTTAGCTTTGTAAAAGGCCGTTTGGTGGGAATGTTCAATTTTAATTATCACTTGTTTTTTATAGTTATTGTAACCTCTAAAGTTCTTCGATGTTATAACACTGTAAAAAGGTTTTCCACTGACATATTATAAACAAGGAGGATATGTTTGTTTATTGTCGGGAAACCATTAAGTAGCTTTTATTATATCTTTAATTATTATATTGATAGTTGTACTATTTCTACAAGTTAGTAAAGTACGTGTTCTTTTAACTTTAGGTAGTTCGAAGTTTCCAGGCACTACATAATCCTACACAAAATAAATGTTGGGTAGTGTCCTCTAATTGAAATATTATTCTCTTACAAGCTGAACTGTGAACGTCGTGCCGATTCTGTGGAGAAAAAAAATAGATCTATCGCATGGGAACATACATTCAGTATAAATAGTGAGCTATATGTTTATATATTTATTGAACTTTATTGCAAATAATACACAAATAGCGTACAAATACTATCAATAATATATGTGCCAAATTTCATGCAGCTCTGTAAGGTCGTTTCGTTTAGAGTAATAAATATACCTATATCCATACATCAATATAAATACATACATTAAAACATTCATACAAAAAACTTTCACGTTTATAATATTATTAGGGATTACTGTGCTTCACTATATTTATTATTTTATATTACGAAGTCAGCAAACAAGCATACGGCTCGCTTATGGTAAACGTGACCGCAGCCTATAGACGCTCGAGTCCTCACAAAAATATCACTAGCGTGCCGCCAACTCTGTGAATTGATGATACTGTTTCACATTTACTCAGTAATATTGCTGCATCTCTGATCCTTCAAACCGGAACACAGCAACACGAATACTACTATTCGGCGATAGAAACAGGTGAGAGTGAGGTACCAACGCAGACGATCTATGTAAGAGGTCAACCTTTAGTAAAGTATGAAGAAAGGATTAGCTAGTTAAAAAGCAGTTTAATGTAATATCTTCATTTCACAATGAACGTGCGATAGCGATACGCTATAGCTACAGTACAGTTGGAAAACATACAAATGAAATGTAATGCTGAAATACCTATTTTACACCCAGACACAAAACAAACATAAATATTAATTACATAAATGTTTATTCCGGGTGCGTACTGAACCCACACATTATTATGTTAATGGTAGTCTGCTATTTGATATGGGCGTATTATAGTAGTTTTAGTTACACAGTTTCGAATGGATACGAAATCTAGTACATAGTGAGTAGATTTTTTCTATGAATGTATAATAACATAACCGAATTTTCTATGCGCCAATTAAACAACAAAAACAAAAGAAAGTTGGCTTTATCAATTCCAAATTCAAATCCGTTTAACAAAGTCTGTGTACTCTCAAAACCTTCTACTAAAACAGACTAAGACACATCAAATCACATCGCGATTACATACAAACAATTTAATCCCGTATAAAAAGCAATTGGATAGACATCCGTAAACGGAATTCTCCGTTCTCTAGACAAATTCCTACTTTTTGCCCGAAATGGTGGTAGGGAACCAGGGATTAGAATTAAATCCGCATCAACATTATGTCGTTGGCTGTTTGCCGCGTGGCGCTCGCATCGTTTTTGGCTCATGTTGATTTTTTTGCGTTTTATATTGCTATCTAGATTCGATTAATTTATATTTGATTGCTTGCTGTGCTGTTGAGTAGTAGTTTTCGAATCATGCGATAGTGATAAAAACGAATTGATTCTAAATATTTAACCAAATAGCCGTGAGGTAGGCCGGCGGAGTAGAATAGTACCCCTCTTTGTACCAGGTATCGTAAAAGGTGGCTAAGATATTGTAACTGACCAAAGAATAAATGGAAAAAACTACAGGTCTACAAAAACTCAAAGATGGTATATATCTCTTTGGGATAAACTTAAATAATATTTATTTATTCTCATTGCACACGTGCAAAGTTTTGATGTATCGCTAGTTATTAATAATATTTTATTTATTTGTGTCACACAAAACATTAAATAAAAAAAACACTTTTTAAAGCCTTATATTTAATATAATATTAGTTTATTATGATGTATATATTAAAATAGGCCTCATCAAGAAAGAAGACTTTTGCCTAAAATTGCTGGCAGGCGTGGTGACATACGCAGATCGTAGCTTTGTATTTAAACTGCGCTGTTTCGGTTGGATATACCACCATCTATCAGTACTGGTACCTCATTCAATATCTTATACAGAGGGAAGTAGTTTTGTACATCGCTGATACTAAATACTGACTGACTGAATACCATCTTACTTTTTATTTAGACCAACCACCATTTGTCCATAATATTTCATATAAAAACATCAATACACTTTAATTGCAACAGACGCTTAACGATTAGCTTCGCATGCAATGAGAGAGTACAACTATAAAAATGACTATAACTCGTACATAGTTCAAGTTGCTCTTCATATTTGGTCATACAACTGAATATATTTTTATAAATTTGGCATATAGGCATATGTGCCTAAGTCAACCAAATCGCTGCAGAAGTCTGGCAAATAAAAAAAATAAAAAATATATATACTAGAAAAATAAGCAGGTATTGTGTAACAAGCAATTAAGCATGTGTGACTTGATATCGAAAACAATTGCTCGCGTCGATTATATTTCGATATTAAAACAAGGCTTATCGGCATCATGTCATAAAATTAAATTAAATTATAGCACCGAGTTAACTATCCATAATTCAGTTCGGTTTGACATGAATGACGGATCAGCCCTTGATGAGATTATTAGTGAGACCCATTTGAATTTATACACATCACATTTCGTTTACCATTGATATTTACGAAATTATTTTACAAATTAAACCTCATAAAGAAATTAGATATTATAAAATAATTAATATAGATTCACATCACTTCCCATACATTGACCTGACTCCGAGGTAAGTCGCTTGAATCACTTTTGTTGCGAACAACAGAGGAATCACAAAAATAATATTAAATAATAATTTCTAACATTTACGCGTTTATTATTCATAATACACTCTCTTTTTAATCGGTTAATTTAATATTTTATATAATACCTTAATACATTTAAACATCCAATATAGTAGAAACAAACACTCTTCACACAAATTATTTACAAATCTGTCCATCCGTTTAGGAGGAGTTCAGTGACATTCACTATATATATACTCCTTGCAAATAACCCAAAGAGTCAGCAAACAAAAGATTATGAAATACAAAAGAAGAAAAAAATCCACAACATAAATCCCTATCGAACGAGCCACCAAAAAAAAGACAACAATAAAGAGCCCGTTCAACTCTTCTCGAAGTCGAATCCAGAACAAGAAAAACGTCGTGAGAAATTAAAACAAGTGGGACTTGGACAATGTAAACAAGGATGGAGTTAGTGGATTTTATTTTCCAATGTCGGATCAATAGAGCGAACTGGGACACAGGATATTACTGGACATTGAAATAAAAAGTCCTACTTTAATTACGCTCCAGTCTCTTTGAGCGTTGAAGTGTTGAAACTTGTGTTGTGGCTATTTAACCGTCCCCTCTGTGGACCATTTGCTTTGTTTTCCTCTGAGACGTTTTCGTTTTACAAACTTTTGGAAGTTTGGTGAATGGGTGTTCTTTTCAGCTTTTATTATTACTATAATTGGCGTCTTCGTCACTCGATAATAATAGCCTTCAAATTCCCGATTTTTCTTGTCCTATTTTTCTTGCTTTTTTCTCTATAGGCGGGGTTTCTCGTTTCGTATCTGCTTCTAAGAAACAATGCATTATTCATTCTCAATGAATAAAAGTATCGTCAGGTATTTGTGGTGCCTTTGCAATGCTGATGATGTTTAGATAAAAAGTTCTCATTGATTCTTGTTAATGCTATTGAAACGTATAACCAGTAATTCGTAAAGAAGTATATTTAATACGTTAATAGTGTTGGCAATTGAACTTAGTATATAAATAGCTACAGTATGTATGAATGTTTTTATTTGCCCAAATAGAGAACCTAAATTTGCATTGCTAGAATATCCAAGCATATGATTTTCTTTAATTACCTTATCTAAATTATAATATTTATTAAACAATCAGAAGGTTAAAAAAGTTGTTGCTGTTAAAAGTATCTGAAATCGTATTGTTAGAAAAACGATTAGATTACATGTATGTATAAATATTTGTATAAATTGAGATTAACACTATCCTTTCTCTCACATGGGATCAAACTGTACATAATAAGCAAAAATTGATTAAAATCCGGTTTTTGTATATGAAGATCAAATTACATTATATGTTGCATTCGACTTAACTCATAGATACTATACCGAATTGAAAAATATTCTCATTATTAGTCAACTGCATCTTTATTCATAGTTATATATTTTTTTCAAAAGGTAAAAAAATAGTAATATTAATAGAAAATATTTCTCTTTTTGTATGTTTGAAACTAATAAACTTATAAGTTACTTGACCAATTTCAATAAACACTGTTTTTTAACTACATTAGTGTTAGACAGGTAGACGTCATATCTGCGAAACTGTTTAATGCCACTTTGGAAAACGCCTTTAAGCTCTTGGAATAGCATGAATTTGGGCAACATCAATGGCAAACGCAGCACTTTCGATTGTCGACAATATTTTGGTTATGGCAGAATCGATGGAAGATGTAGGCGTAATGCTCGAAGACATGAATCGAGTTTCTCAACATTTGGGTCTCAAAATGAACATGAAGAAGACTAAAGCAATATGTAATGCTCATGATTTACCCACCCCAGTTTTAGTTGAGAGCTCGCTTGTTGAAGTTGTTGACTTGTATGTATACCTAGGACAAATAGTCCAATTAGGTAAGTCCAACTTCAAGAAAGAGGTCAATTGCCGAATCCAACTCGGCCGGGCAGCGTTTGGAAAACTACGAAACATTTTCTCGTCCGATATACCTGTCTCAAGTCGAAAGTTTTCGACTTGAGAGTCGATGGCCTATGGTAGCGAAATGTGGTCTCTCTACCTTATTAACCAACTGAAAGTAGCTCAACGAGCTACGGAGATGGCAATGCTCAGGGTTTTTCAAATCAAATTGCGCGATCAAATCAGGGATGAAGAGATTCGTAATAGAACCATAATTACACACATTTCCCGGCGGATTAGTAAGTTGAAATAGCAGCGGGCTGGGCATTAGGTTCCGGATAACCGATGGCCAATGGAGTTGTTAGGTTTTGGAATGTAGACCACGTACCGGCAAGCGCAGCATAGAGCGTCCATCCGTAAGATGGACGCACGCTGAACACAGGCCCTATACAACCGGTCATATTGGAGGTTACTTGGGGAGGCTAGGTCCAGCAGTGAACGTCTTATGGTTATATATATATGGTTGTGACCAAGTGAAAACGTGTAGCGCTGCTAGTAATGTATATGCTTCAAACCTTAAAATGAAATGTATTATTAAAGTGGAATATATATTTGAAGCTGAAATAGCCTCGAAAAAATAAGCCAGGAAAAGCAAGAGCCTAGCTCATTCCCTTTACAATCTCATCTAAAAACTTCGGGATCCAGCAAAAAGCAAAATTGCATTAAAGCTTTGCCTTACCGAGCTTACAACTTACGCAAACTTTTTATGTAATTGACTATTTGTTTATCGACGGACAATACATTAAAGAACACTATACCCTTTATACATCTAGTCTAGGCGACTAAGGTACCAAAACCGATAAATAATGGTATATCCATCCAAAACATTGCAGATCAAATGCGCATCCAGGATGGACCGCAAAGTTTTTATTTTTACCAGCCAAATACAAAATTCGACTATTTTGTTTAGTATATATTAGGTATACTAAATTTTTAAAAATAATAAAACATTACTATATATTATTTTTATTATAATATAGATTTATTTTAGATGTTAGTCATCACATGAAGCAAATAAAAAATTACTCATGATTTTTATACAAATAAAATTGAAGTATTTCTATTGCCAACAGATCTATCGATCGACATCCCACCAAGTGGCGTTAAGAGACGCGACCCGAGCGCTGGCCGGTCGGTACCGCTGCGAAGTATCAGCGGACGCGCCTTCCTTCCACACCGAGGTCCGGTCGGCGTTCATCCACGTTGTCGGTGAGTTTTTGACCTCAAAGCAGACTTATATTCTAGATTAGAGACTAATTTTCTAGATTAATGCAAACAGTACTAGATCTTATCTGAATACAAAGTTTTAAATTTGCAACGATGGACGCGTCATACTCATATTGACCAAATGTCATGATGCCACAAAATAAATAAGTACTGCACTCAATCTACATACAAAGTACGTTCAACTGACGCACATATTGACACCGCTCACGGACACAACCTCATCGATACCAGTGCGAGTACCATAACTATGTATTTTAATACTTAATGTACACATTTACCACGGGCCCGATGGCGGCAATGGTAGTGATCCTACCTTGTGCGCCGAGGGTTCGATTCCCATCCAGACAAAAATTTTCATGATGATATTTGTTTTCGTTCTGTGTCTGTTTATTAAATATGTGTATTTGAGTTATATATTTGTGATTCCTCTATTGTTTGATGTCCATAACACAAGTGCTTTGAGCGACTTACTACAAAGTCAGGTCAATGTATGAGATGTTGAATAAATTTATTATTCTAATATTACAAAAACATTAGTTATTGGTTTATATTTCCGTTTTTCCTTTTATATTCTTAGCAAAAAATCAAACTAGGTACGAGTGTCACTTCCACCACACTTTTTTTAACATAAGTCAAGTTGACAGCCCGAGCGCGGTCGCTGAGTCGTATAAATAGTGAATTGAGTTCTTATCTGTATTGTGATGTTGCTTTTAAGTCATCGACCGGATAGAAGAATAAATGTGTTAAACTGGCGTAGTTTACAAGAAAGTAGAAATGTATTCTATTGTTTAGCCCGAAAAAATTATAAAATATGTACCTACTAATGTCCTATAATTTTGTTCCCCTTTAAAAAATATATGACATACTCTTGTTTGCCCATACATTAGATTACATAGCGAGTGTCATACGTAATGTAATCCATTTTATTTATAGCAATAATTTTATATAATTAAAAATTTCAACGCCATATCTAATTAATTACTATGACATATAAAATTATAAGAAACAATATTATGCCTGTTGACCATTATAACAAATGAAATTATGTAAAAAGTGGAAAAAATTGTTTGGCTACACGTTCTATATCTATCTCCTTGATAAAGATATTAAATAGTAGATCTATCGTGGTGATCATCTATCTATCAGCGTGCTCAATATGTGACCTGTTTCACATCCTACTAAGTCACATTTAAGCATGTCGTGGGGCATCATGTGTTTTAAGCTGCGGGTTGCATGTTTCTCGTTCATCAAGTCTATTGCCAAACTCTTAGGATATTAATTTATTCTTTTGTTGTAGTTTTTTGTGTTTTCTGAGATTTCCTGTCTCACTGTTTTGATTTTTAGGTCACGATGCAGTCAGTTGCTCGTTAAGTTTCAGTGTTCGCAAAGCTGTATTCCGGTTTGAAGTGTGAGAGAGGTAGTGTAATTGCCGAGTAATGTGACATAATATTTTAATATAAGGCGCTAGTGATATTTCGGTTATATTACGAACGTCTTAAAGCTACAGTGATGATACTATCAAGCGGACTGTATGCTTAATTGTCGACTTTTTCCATTAAATAAGAATGAAATTACGTTGAATAAAATGAAATGAGAATGAAATGAAGCTAAATGAGTTTAAGTTATTGGTTATTAAATATTCATTTAAAATCAAACAAAGTTAACAAAAACATAGTGTCTAAAGTTGTATTAGCTGAGAATGTTATCTTAGTGTTATACTACATATTTATAAATTATATATTGCACTATAACTATCTAATACTATTCCCGGAATGTACTATACACATAGTTCAATTTGCATGAACGATCGCCTATCAATGCCTGTGATAGTGTTGTGGATCTCGGCCAGTTTTTGTTTTATCGATTTAACCGTCAATATTGTAGTAGTTCGCGTTTTACAGATGTCTTGAATGACATGTATTGCTCGACTTTATTTCAGGCTGCGTATTTTGCCCTAAATATACAACACATTAGTCACAAAATACAGCAGATTTTGATTTGATATTTTGATTTAATATAAGTTTCATCATGAATATGACTTTCTCTATATAGATTTTACTATACCATTAAAATCCACTCCCCTTTATTTATTAATCAATAGAAATAAGCTTTCGCCTATTTCTTAAAGAAATAGAATGTGTAAAAAAATCGTTTAGGCATAGCCAATTCAATAACAATAAAAGTTTATTGAAATTCCAAACAGATTCAATTGGTTTAGAACAATTTGTATTATTTTTAGTAATTAAAAAATACTACTTTTATGCAAAACAAAAGTTACCAAAAACAAATCCATTCTCTTGCTGCTTGTTGAACTCTTTTTTGTCATCACAAGTTATTCTATATATCGTGCATGAAATATGTCACTCTTGGGAACAATTGTCGTAAGGTAAAACGTCAATTTAGATTAAAATACAGCGTTTTTGAAGTAGTTTTATTGTGTAAATTTTGTAAATAGTAATGGTATAAATTATAATATTATAAATTTAAAAAAATAGACCAGATACGAATTTCAACGTGATTCGATCATGATCGATCCAAGATCTCAGGTCCATTTCAAGTAGTGTTAAGCACGCCAGACTACACAGTAAGTAGAGCGAAACTGTAAGCATTTATCGATAACATTACTTAGTAGTTGACCAACACTATTGCCAAGTTGCTGTCTCATCACGAGTTACGCGAATGAACGTAAACATGGAATAGGGGAATAACAGTTTTTCTGCCCACAGCCAATATTATTTTAGGACGGAACCTTGATTGCTTTCTAGGAAAGTAGAGTAATTGTGGACTCACTGAAATAATAATGCCAGCTGCAACAACTTGAAATGTACGAGCAATTTGCAACTATGTTTCTGTTTCAACACGAATCTTTTTGGATAAGTATCGGATTTCTTAGAACTCAGTTTACAAATATGTATAAAGGTATGTTTATCTGTTAATTACGGTTTCCAATCTTAGCTGATAGACTAAATTTAACGGAAATTTAAAAGAAAACAAAATGTTTCGACAGACAATACAAAGTGAATGATAAAAAAAAATTACATTTACTATCTTTAACTTCCGCGATCGTTAGCTATTTTATTCATGGATATGTGGCTATACAACATTTTCTAGCTATAAGAAGAATACGAATTTAAAAAGTGATTAACATAATTTGTTTTTTGTTCGACGTTTCTGTTACCTTTTGGTAACCAAAATTAGTAAAAAAAAGTATTTCTTAAGATGATTTTTGTATTAAGATAGTATGAAGTTATGCATAAAAAAGGAACCAATTTAAATATGTAATAAACAAAAAAGTATACCGCTGACCGCTGTTAAGCCACTGATAGTTCATTCAGTTATAAATAAAGGCGAAATTGATGCCTTCCCGCGGCCCGGTCACTCCTCGTATGCCAGAAATTTTATGGGGAAACTTACTACCGATCGTGAATTGAAACATCCTATCCCTTTGAATATTCCTAATTTACTCGGGTTTTTTATGCGAGGAAACTTTTATGGGCAAAGTTGGTGGAAGTGCCAGGCACTGTTACAAATTATTTTATAAGGTGATTAGTTTGTAGGATGGAGTCGTCTATTGTGAGTTTGCGACACCGACTATGCATAAATGAAGTTAAAAAGACATAAAAAATCGCTTTATATATCTTATCAACTTTATTCACGTTTTAATTTATTTTTAAGTAGACATATTAATGTTTCTAACTCCCTATTCAAAATATATGTATGGAACCCCACGGCAAAAGATTATTTGCCAACCATATTTTTTATACAACCACCATGTCTATTTTACACATCAAAAATGAGCATAGGCCATGGTACAGATCAAGGTCGAAGTCAAATACACTTTATTCAAGTAGGACTATTACAATTACTTTTTAATCGTAAATAAAATAAGTAATAACAATAATATTAATATTTCCAATAAAAAGTGATTTTATGAATATATAATATATATAATAAGACAACTTTGACGTCCCAAAGGGTCATAAAAATCATCTACCAAATAGATAATATCATTAGGCCCACTTTAAACTAGTCTGCCTGCATCAGACGGGTCTTAATCGAGTTAACATCAAAGATTGAGCAAAGATAAAGCGTCTTGAGATATTTAACATTCAGGCACATAACAAACACAAATATTCATCATATAAATAATTTTCCTGGGTAAGGATCGAATCCACGACCCTTGGTATTAGTCCTATTATTTGCGCATTCGGGCCCGTACATATACATAAAACTAACAATTACAAATACAGCAAAAAAAGTATTATCCAATTTGGTGTAGTCGTTTAAGAGTAACGCGCAATATATTTTAACGATTTTATTTAAATAAATCATATATTTTAGTAAGTATTTATTATTTTACAACTGAGTTAGAAAAATTTATTGGTTGGGTGTTAAGTCATTATTAACAATTTTTATAATGCGTAGCCAAGAAATGACAAAGGCTATCTGTAGACCTTTATACTAAGGGTAGAAATGCAGTTTCAGAGAAGATTAGAAATTTTGAGTACACTTGAATGATCCCGTTAAACTTGCTAACTTAAGCTAATGGTGTTTGACATACCTTATAGTTATCTGACAATAGGTACGATTGTTTGCAAATTTCATTTTTAAAACTGATCTATAGGTCAGGATTATATTATTATAAAGAGTCTTAATATAGAACAGAATGACGTCCGACGGGTCAGCTAGTTTAAAATAAAACTGTTATGAAAATAAATATTAAATTAGCAATTGTGGATTCTTCATTAAATAAAATTTATTACAGCAATCTTGTTAAAATTTCCTGTGTTTTCAACAGATATAATAATGATTTGAACATCACCTTTATAAGTAATCATTTCTTATCTTTCCCCACGATTACTCTCACCGAAACTGAACATAAAAATAACCCTTCATAGCGATATTTAAGCACATTTTCCTTTCAAAAGTTTCATTTTTACGATCGACTTAATAATCCTATAAATTCTGTATTACTGCGGCAGCACATCAAAACGGAACTTTTTTAATGGACCGATATTTTTATACGTTCACGTAATGTTGATCTAACCTGTTATAATAAAGAAATTTTATAACTCATTCTGTATAACGACCCAGGCCTACATTTAGATATTGGTTTTAAATCCTCCCACTACGTTTCATTTCAAATAACGGCTTTTGCAGAATGGAAAGCGATTAAGGTTTGATTGGTTTCTAGTTTGTTCGTAAGATAAATGGACTTTTTCAATAGTTCAATTAAAATCGGCTCTAAACACGCACTTCACGTGTCTGTTTCTAAATTTAAGGGTTTAATTTTAGTTTTTTTTTTAATGTATGCTAATTTATTTTATTAAAGTGTCTCTCAACAGAATATGCCAGCTAGTCGATAAGATCATAATAATATTTATATTATACTTTTTAAAGCCTCTTAAACTGATTTTCAATTATTTTTATCATAAGCATATCTGTATATTGACGGGCCCGATGGCGCAGATGGTAGTTATCCTGTCTTGTGCACCAGGGATCGTGGGTTCGATTCCAACCCAGAGCAAATATTTATATGATGATATTTGTGTTTGCTCTGTGTATGGGAGTAAAATATATGTATTTAAGTAGTATATTTGTGATTCCTCTGTTGTCTGGCATTCGTAACACAAGTGCTTTAAGCGACTTACCACGGAGTCAGGTCAATGTATGAGATGTTGTGGGAATTTATTATTATTATTATATTGGTTTAGGTAAAAATCTTACAGGCAGGATAGACAACTGTTGCTGCAAGGTGCAATTAAGATCAATTTTATTTTAGAAAAAAAAAACAGGTGTGGATTGTTGAGAATTGAGATTGCCGCAAGATAACTGAAATGTCAAATTAAACATGTAAAGTTAAAAAAAAATTTTAACTTTACATGTTTAATTCGTTTTAAGGCCGTTAAAAGAGTTTTTATAAAAAAGGGCCAATAGAAAAAACAATTCGTCTTAAATTTTTTTTAAAAAAATAGGTATAATTAAAGGTCAGTGTGGGTCAAGATTCTACAAAATAGTTCTAAAATTTAATGAGATTTATACCAACAATGTTATTGTATAAATTGTTTCATTTTATTATCATTCGAACTTGAACAAAACTGCATAACAAGGAAGCCAACTGTAACAATACGAGCCAAAACGAAAATTTCTAAGACTATGTGATCCAACTCCGAATTTCATCATAAGCTATACTGCCATCATAAAGTTGAATTCTCTGAGAATAAACGGGTTTTCGTACTTTTTTACTACGAGAAGAAAATAAACAGCGAGGAATGTTACTTTTTACAGACTACCGAGTTGTTGGCGGTAAACTATGACAGCTATATACAATAATTTTATTATTATATATGTAGAATTTTTTGAGTTTTTAGTTTCGGTGTTTTTTCATATTCGAATTATTTTTATATGAATTTGATATATTTTTTGTGACAAATTACTTATCATATAGTATGAATTGTTGTAATCTAATTCTTATATTTGCCGGCCAACAACTCGGTAGTCTGTATTCAATCAAACAGCATGCGTTAAATTACACAATACCTCATTCATTGGCCAGACTCCAAAATAAATAAAAATATAAGTCATATATGTAAATGTATTTGGGGACCGGACTCACGAACTTTGGCGCTCAAGATCGGTGTTTTAATACAATTTAATTGGTGTGGGTTACCGGCACAGTAAAATGGTACAAAAGATGTACCACGTGATGTAAAAGGCGACTGAGGTGCCGATACCCACTAGGTATCTATCCATTCAAAACAGTGTAGCAATGCATAGAACGAGGAAACGCAGTAGCATCCTCGTAGTTACACTTTGCGATTGCCATCGCTTTGTTATAGATAATTCCGCCTTTTTAAGGACATTTTTATTTTTGTTTAATGGCTGATATGATGAATGCAATATAAATATCGTAATTTTTTGTAATTATTGCAGTTACAGCTGTTAGACAAAAGCGATAGAAGATAAACTTAAATACATTATATGTTAATATCTAACAACCTATTACAAATATACATAACTATTATTAAAAAAGTAAGATACAGGTTTTGTTAGCAAGAAATCAGCATACAACATTACCTTATCTAATATCTAATTGTAATAATTTAGATTTTGATAAGATTATTGATTTATTGTTTATTAGATTATTCTAATTATTCTTTCTTACCATATTTTTGAATACATTTAATCTATGTTGAAAATTATCCTTGTGATCATACTCCACTAATGATCCTACTGAGATCATTTTTATGAATTCGAAATGTTGAAATATACAGTGATTTCTTATCTTACAATTCATTTAAAATATAATATCTTAAATAACCTTAAAATATTTATTAATCCAATAACCGCAATGCTTTAAAAACCGTTAAACTATTATTCAAGATACAAGAAACGTTTAACTCACAATTAGGCGAAATAGTAGAGACAGCAAATAAACAGTAATAAGCATAATCTTTGATTCAATAAGCTCTAAAGGAAATGAACGTCGGTAAGTAAGCTGTAAAATAAGAGAGAAACAATAAGCCGTTTGCCCGACGACAACTTTGTTTGCCGACCGTATATGAGAAGTGGTGGTGTTGGTACGAAAGAAACAAAACGTGCTTTTGATGCAAGTTAGGATAAATTTGCCTTATTTTACTTTTAGTGATATAATTTGAATTCAACTCTTTATAAATTTTTTCGAACAAGCTTAAGCAATGTGCAGTAGTAGTTTTAGGCACAATTGTCTATTTACTCCAACGTTTGATATTACTGGAGTGTTACATTATATTACATGAGATTCTATTGTTAAACATCAAGTAAAGTAGGAATACCGAATTCATTTTATATTATTACAAGCTTAAATTTACCAGATGGTAAAATTGATAGTCGACAATCATAGTTTGATCACTGCAATTCCTGGTTCGTCCAATAGCAGGCAATTCTTAGTATGTTACATTTTATATTACGAGATTCTAGTGTCTCTCACAAATTAATTTAGAACACAGCAGTTCAATTACTACTGTTTCGCGATACAAATAAGTAAAACTGCCGAAAGCAGTGACCTCAGGGTAGCTAAAGTTTCAGCAACATTAGGTTAGCCATAGAACATTACGTTTTAACATAGGCTTCTTCAAAAGATTATTGATAGGACCGACTTGTTATCAGCGCGACATATGATTTTGGTCAATTTGTCTACAAACTATCGATACTATATCGATACAAACCACATAATACAAACCAGAATAGAAATACAAACCAGCACAAATATATATATATATATATGTATATATATATTTATCTTTATTTTATTATCATAATTAAATTAATTAGCGAATTAGTGTAGCTATGTAAACAAGGTCTTTTTTAATATTATTTTACAGCAAAAATCACACATCGATACAAATTTAATAAATAAAACTAAACTGTAAACAAATAAACGATAATTGTAGTATATTCTTCTAAATATTTTTTTCACAATGCAAATCTCAAAACGTTACAAAAATATTATTTAAATATAACCTCTTTCAAAGCATTAAAATATGAAAATACAGATTCTTGATTCTTAATTAGCACCAATTTTAAAAGCCTAATAACTAAATGTTTACTTATAAAAAATATATGGTGAATTGAATTGAAAAAAAAAATGGTGATTGGCGGCAATGAAATATGGCGATGTCGCAAAATAAGTGTCCATAAACTCGTGCGTAATTGCGAGGAATTACTTCAAGCATTCACTTAAAATGTTACGGTAAATATCACAAACAGAAGTAAGACCAGAATTTCAAAGAATATACGTGCACTAAACCTCGTACCACCCCCTTTGTCGCTGATTTCATTTTACATTTACACAAGCGGCTTGAGATCCGATTTGTGGACATTGGAGTTGTATTTTATACTTGCACTATTGTACTTTATGGGAACGTATTTTCTGAGACACATTTTTATTTGTGTTCAATGTGTGTGTTTTCTCTATCTGGAAAATTTTAAAGAAGATTCCTATCGATTGCTGAACCATCCGGGGATACTAATATCAATGCCATATTTAAATAGGTCAATATACCCCTAGGACATGCACTGGTAAACAAAGCCTTTGTTTGCGGGTTGCATTTAACGTGACTGTGGTCTTTATTTTTTTTTATTCGACCAGTTTGACAAACCTACAGACAGACTGCATGTCATAAGCGTCACCAAAGCCTAATTAGACGTTCGTAAAATCACAAGGATATCACTAGCCCGTTGATCACCTTGTGACTTGAGAATATATCATATTATTTAGTAATTTTGCTGCCACACTCACTCTTCAAACCGAAATAACAATGCGAACACTTCTATTTACTATAGGTATATAGTGAAAGCGAGATACCAATGCAATTAACCTTTTGTATGAGGTCTACCTTATGTCGTATTTCATCGTCTACCTTGTGAAAGAACCTGATGAACTCAAAGTTTATTAGTTTTACATGCACAGTCACTTCAATTTGCAAACTCAACAGACTGTGTTGGTAACGTATGAATTCGGATTGTTCAGGATACGATCACTCTTAAAAATTCCTAGCATCCATCTCCAAAACTTAATACGTGGACCTTATTTATTAGTTATTTAGACAGTTTATTCACACAGTTTTTAACTTATAACGGCTCATTTAACCATGCATTTAGTGGCGGGCCCGATGGCGCAGATGGTAGTGATCCTGTCCTGTGCGCTAAAGATTATAGGTTCGATCCCCACCCAGGACAAATATTAATGTTTTTTTATGTCTGAATGTTAAACATATGTATATTTGCACTTCCTCTGCTGTCAGTTGTCCGTAATACAAGTGCTTTAAACGACTTATCACGGAATCAGGTCAATGTTGTAGTAATATTTTTATTATAATTAATATTTAGAAAAGCCCCCGTTTATCACCAATAGTAGTGTACAAGTGGGGACAAATGGATTTGATAATCCGCGCACTATATAATCGATGTTTTATACTGTAATAAAATATAGACTTAGGTTTTGACAATTTACCCTCAAGTGAACATTTGTATTAATGGAGTGATTTTATTAGAAGAATTGATCGAGTAAATGTTAGATAATATAACATTTCATTATCATCATAAGTAGTATATGAGGCATTAAAGGACATAGCGTGACAATAAAGGAAAAATCCTTGCTGCCCTGGGTAAAGTTATCCTTAATTGCCGCTACGGCACAATACGATACAACATGGACAATCGAAGAACGTGCGTCAATCTAAGGCTGGAATGCTGTTATCCGTATTTGGATAGATACACCGCCATCTGTCGGCTTCGGTACAACTGTTACCTCGGGACGTATACAAAAAATATATATTATTTTACTAGGCCAGTACCCAGTGGTTAAGATATATTCTCTCAGAAAAAATAAAGGCATAGCGAAAATATATCAAGGTAAGCCTCTGAATTATTTGCACTTTACTAACGCCACGTACCTTGTTCTTTGTTGCTTACTATATTTTATATTTTCTTCCAAGCAGCTTACGATCCGATTGTGGAATCGGCTCAATATTTACTTTAAAGGCTTCCCTTTTTCAGTGGCTTTAGAGTGAATACAAACTTACAAGATTATCCAAATGATACATAGTGATTCTTATATGTATAACATTGAATATAGTCCTTTGTAAAAATCAAATAGCAGTGTTCGCATTGCTTTGTTTCGGTTTTGTCTCACCCTTTATTGTGGAGAAAGGCAGTGAAATTACTGGGTAATGTCACATAATATCTTCAAGTCCCAAGGTTGGTGATGCGCTAGTGATATCCTTGTGATATTAAGGGCATTTATAGGGCTGCTTTGATGCTTACTATTACGCAGACTGTATGATTGTTTGTACCAGTCTAATAAAAATACTATTGCTGAAACGTGTAAGATGCATACTGCATACGGTTAAATTGGCCATATCTTGAGGAGACGATGATCTCCATGGGTGGATATAATTTAATGGCTTATTAACACTTTAGAGCCACAGCAATCGCGTATAGTAATTCATAGAACACGGAAACATTGCTTAAAATTTTATATGCCCAATTCAGGGGTTGTTCATCTTCAGGAACTGGAATTGACTTTTCTGAGTTATTAGCGTTATTTGTTGGTTGGCGCAGTTGGAAGTGACTTTGTTTTGTGTGCCAAAGGTCGAGGGTTGGATTTCCACCCAAGGTAAATATATTAATGATGATATTTGTGTTTGTTCTGGAGCTGGGTGTTAAATATATATTTATCACAGAACAATTACATGAATTCATATGCAATAAGGTAGTATATTTGTGATCGCTCTTTTGTCTGGCATCCATAACACAAGTGTTTAAAGCGACTTACCGCGGATTCAGGTCAATCAATGTATGAAATTTTGTGGGGATAAATATTATTATATCTGCGTAGATTTCGTCATAAATGTCTTAAAAATTATTATTATTAAATACATGTATTATGATATAGGTATGTTGACAAATGCTATCAGATTTTGAGCGTTACGCAGACTAATTTAGTGTCTTAGAAATTCCTCAAACACGGCGATTTATCAATATTTATCATTACAATTGCAAAAAATTGCACTTTACATGATACATTGAGAACTAATGAGACAGCTAAAGAAAATTATGCACTCCTCAATCTTGAACACACATACTAGTCGTACTCTGTCACAGCAACTATATGCACACACCGGCGAGTGCATATGGTCCCTGCCTTCACAGGGCAAAGAACTAGGCTTGTTCAGCTTGGCGCATTTCGCATACTTCCTAAATGACCAAACAAGGCCCTTGCATTTAGTCCTCTTAAAATTACGTAAGCCTCGAGGAGGTCTTTACGGGTTTTGTAGTAATCACGCAAAATAAGCGAGAAGTGTTAAGTCAAAGGACTAGCCTAGGATCTTTGGCAGCGGTGAACTTCCATTAAAATTAGTTTTGTCTAAGATTTTACTTAACAAAAATACTATTTTTTTTTACCTCTACGTCCCGTATGTATGATTTGAAGGGTCCGATGGCGCTTTTAGAAATGTGCTATCGTGTAATTTATGAGTCGATCTTCAAGTCACAAGTCTTTCACAAGGTTTACGTTTTAGTTGTGTTTTTGATCCCCACCTAGTACAAACATTTAGATAAAGAAGATTTGTTTGTGATCATTTGTTGTCCAAATTCTCTAAGCGACTTATCTCAGAGTTAAGTAAAAATCAATGTATGAGGTGTGTATTTATTGCCATTATATTCATCATTATTATTTTAAGACCAGAAGTCCACTGCTAGAAATAGGCCTTCCAAAGAGAGGAGGAACTTTGCCTATATTTACGGCGCTGGGTAAGCATGCTGGCAATCGCAGAGTGTAGCTTTCACGACTGGGATACTCCTGCACATCTCCGCCTAGTATATTTAAGCCTATTCCGGATTGATAAACCGCCATTTGTCGGTTCTGGTATCCTAGTCCCCTCGTATATCATTTGGTACAGGGGGAGATACTATTCTACTTTACCGGTACTACACGGTATTATTATTATATATATACAAAGATGTAGATTAATAAAAAGCTGATATATCACATAATAATAAGCAGTCGCTACATTTTACAAGGTACTTAGTGAATATAGTATTTATCTGCTTTATAGTCCGGGCCACAATATAATGGAGGGTCCATTATATTGTGGCCTGGACTATTCTCGACAATCCCTCTATTGTTGTACATCTTGCCTGAATTTGCTTACAGCTGTCTAGTAATCCCTTTCGTGGATTTCTCAATCGTTTGTGTACCGACACTTTTGCCTTGTCTTTTTTAAATATGGTGAAGATTGCTTTAGGCTATATTAAAGCTATATTCATTTGTATTTTCCTAAGTAGCAGTAAACATTAAAAGATTAAATTTAAAAAAATCAAAAGTCATACCTACATTTCTGACAATTTACAATTCTCTAAAAAGTAAAGTAAGTAAAAAGCAAAATATTATAGAGAAGATAAATCCAAAAAAGATGCCATGTCTAAAAATGTAAACATCCAATAATTTAAATATCTAATAAGTACATAATATTACTAACAACGTACTAATAATAGTTTGGAAAAAGATTTCACATAAAACTATCTATATCTGACCTATTTTATTATATATTCCAATTGTTGAAGTATAAATCACTAGAGAAAATAGCTACTAAAACCATGCCAATTCGTCCTGAAATCTTTCACGACGTTTTGTTGCATTCAAATATAATGCACATAACCATTAAAACTCGGAAGCGTACCTCGTTACACTCGTCGGTGTTACACTAAACATTTTATAGCAAGTATGTGCTTAACGTTTACTAACCGTAACTAAAAATCCAACGAGCGATGAAAATAAGGCTTGGCACACCGCTACGTGTAACATCTTTAGATCACGAACTAGTTACGTTCACTGCCAAGTTGTGCCTCAATAGCGTAGGTACTAGTCACTCACTGGCCCATTTGTTTTGTTTTGTGCTTGGCATTGGGAAATATTAGTTTTCTTTCTAGCAAATGGTACTTAAATAAATTTCTGGTTGATTGTTAGACAGGTACGATGACGGTTGTATTCTCGCATTGTCAAGGTTTGAGAGGATCAAGCCTACGACCATTGGCGATTGCTTATCTCATAGTTGATTTTCTCTACATAAATATAGAGAAATATTTCCTATCATCATCATACCAGCCATTAGAAGTCCACTGCTGCACATAAGCCTTTCCAGGAAAGGAGGTTTCTTGCCCATAATTGCCGCGCTGCGTGTTGGCAATCTCAGAGAGCAACTATCGCGACGGGGACGCTGCTGCCTATCCCCACCTTGTGCATTTAAGCTGTACTTTTTCGGATAGATATATGGCATTCTGTCGGTTCCGTTACCTAAGTCGCCTCTTACGATACCTGGTTAAAGGGAAGATACAATTCTATTCAGCGAATTCCTCACGGCACTGTATTTATGAAACATTTATATACGTATAGGTTATATATTTACATTTAATATATGTTGTTAATTAACCTGTAATACAAGTGCTATGCTACTTATTTTGAAATCAGATTAACGTATATGATTATGTTGATAATTTCTTAACATGATAGACTTTGGAAAAACTTAATTATGTTATTATATACGTTTCATTATTTAATGTTTGTGAAAAGTAGCAAATATATATAAGACAATTTGATAGTGATCTAGGAATCTTGTAATAATAAACGTGTTGCTCTGAAAATACAAAGATTTATTTAGCACAAATATCTATTTTAACAACAAGAACAATACAATCCAGATACACAACATACCTGAAAATACAAAGAAACGACATTTAAAGTTTATTAATTTTAGCTACTATTTAAAAATTAGCAAGTCGATTCCTTTATTACACATTTAGTAAACTTTTTATTAATTTTTATTTATCTACCCTATCGCCATATTTTAAAAAACGTCATTAAGTTGGCACTGTCAGTCGCGCCCTCAATTCATAGATAGGCCCATAGATAATTGAAGAACTAATTTCTTTACATACATATAATGTTAAACTAAATAAAAAAAGTAGTTATATTAAATAGTAATGAATATAAATTTACTGTTATAAAATATAAGTAATAATGTATACTGTGGAATTTTCTAGATGTTATAGGTTGAAATACGATCCAACAAGAAATATTTTATAGATTGTTTTTCACCACTAAAGAAGCACACTAGCCAAAATTCAACATATCTGCTAAAGTATTGGTAATACAACAGTTAGTGCATGTAAAAGATCCCGGGACCGATCCCCGAGTCCCTCTTGACAACTGAGACAGGTAATTGTTTTTAATAATGATAATTTGGCTCAAGACAATATTTGAACGCATACAATTATTTATTATTTACGCGAGTAAAAATATTTTGAAAGTGCTGGAATTTAAAAAGCGAACAATGATTTATCAAGTCGCAATGAATTTTTCTACAAACACTTTTGAAAAAACTCTCGTTCACTTTGGGTTACATTTGAAAAGGAGCCAAGTTTTTTGATTCTTTCTTTTTTAGCATGTCACTAAGTTGCCAATGCTCATTGTGAACTTGGCAAATAGTTGTGATTCGAGCGTGAAATAATGTAACGGATAACGTTATTAAAGTGAAAATACCTAGCATACTATTGATAATTACATACTTAAGTGTGTTCCACTGATGTGTTGTGGTTTGAAAGTTGAGAAAGTCAGAAAAAATAATGAGTAACAAGACTATGAAAGTATAAAAGAAAGTATGAGAGAGTATGAAAGCTTGCAACGCTAGTGATGGCTTTGCGATAGCACGAGCATGTTTTAACTATATGTGTTTATTGTGAAAAAGATTAACGAATACAACTTGAGAAATTAAACTTTGATATCTGTCAATGGATGTAATGAATGAATGGATCAAACTATACACAGCAAGCAAATATTTAATATTAAAATCGATTCTATAGTTAGAGATAAATCCCGAAAAAACACCGTGACTTAAAATTTTTATATATAAAGAGTTTTTATATATAAATTTCACTAACTCCGAAGAATCGAGCTCGGTAAATTTTTTACGAAGACAGTCCTTAAGAAGCAAATTTAGAAGTTAAAGTTGGTTTCATCTTATTTTATATACGCAGAAAGAAAAAAAATTATTTGAGACTAACAAATACATACTTTAATTAAACAATTATTAAAGCATTTTAATTGAAATAATGAACTGACTTTATTATAATTATATATAGCATAGCAACCAACGGAGTCGAATGCTGGACATAGGTTCATCCGAGAAATTAGGTTTCAAGCGTGTCAGCAATTGCAGAGAGCAACTTTCGCAACGGGGATGCTGCAGCTCATCCGACGGATTGGTATACCGCCATCTTTCGGTCCCGGAATTCTAGTCGCCTCTTACGACATCTGGTGCTGTGGGAGGTACTATTCTACTCTGCTGGTACCTCATGGTATATATATATATACACTTGACAGTGTTATTCACAATCCGTTTAATGATTTAACGATGAAAGCGCAATGAACAGAAATAAAGATTCTTACATTTTATATTGGACACGAAATTATTTTGAATATGAAATTATATTATTTTATAGCCAAAAACATTTAAATTAATCACAAATTTTAATAGAACAGCAAGTTGGACTGCACGTTTAATGATTGCCGGTGAAATATTGATGCCCTGAGGCTACATTACTCGGATGGAACACATTATGGCTGAAATGTTCACATCTGTGACTAAAACCATTTTAAACGAAAATGTGTTTTAAAAGTTATTCTAATTATTTCTAAAAGAGACACATTTCATATTATTTCTTTGAGACTTTGAATTTCACTAACTGTGACATTTATTTCAATAAATGGTGTTTCTAAATACGGTTGCAAATCTTAATTATCTTAATTTGAACTCAATTTGCAATAACCAGACTTCAATATCAATAAAAAGATTTGCTTGACCACAATTATTGAACTAAACCTTTAGATTCAAATTGTTTGATACTTATCAAAATCTATTGCCCTGAGGTATCGGCAGAGTAGAATAGTACCTCCCACTGCACCAGGTGTCGTAAGATGCAACTAAGGCACCAGAACCGACAAATGGTGGTGTATCCATCCGAAACAATATACCTCCAATACTGTTAACAATAACTAGTGTACTTTTACAAAAGCCATGTTATATAAGATATACATTTTCACCATTACCAATTATATATCACTTAAGTACTAAAAACCTCAGGTATAGAAAGGTGCAACTTGGAGACGGGACTATATCCACTATGTATATCTGTCTGCATATCATCACAATCATGATGATATAAACCAATAGTGATGGATGGTGATGGATACAGTTCTCCTTAAAAAAGTAGGAATTTTACCCATAATTGCCGCGCTGCGATATACCGCCATCTGTAGGTTTTAATACCTCGTAGTCGCCTGTTACAACTCTTGGTACAAAGGGAGATACTATTTTACTCTATCGGTACCTCACGCGAAATATTGTGTAATTTAACGGATGTGATCATTAACTCTGTTTTAAATTAAGCAAATAAAAAAACATTATGATCTTTTATTTCGGTGTTCAATAAAAACAGGCCTGATAGCGCAGATGATAGTGATCCTATCGTGTGCGAAGAGTGGGTTCAATTCCCATCCAGTCTTAATATTTATATATTGATATTTGTATTTTTTATGTATCTGGGTATAAAATATATGTATTTAAGTAGTACATTTGTGATTACTCTTGTGTCTGACGTCCGTGATACAAATGCTTTAAGTGGGCCACGAAGTCAGATGAATGTATGAGATATTATGGGAATCAAAAAAGGAACGCAATAACAACATATCAAAACATGCGTTATTTCACGAAGCAAACGGTTCTAATTTAAGGTATGTTTATTTTGACCGGAGCTGTTGTGACCCGGACTGACGGTCTATTATTGACGACTGAAAGCAGCTTTTCACAAGGACAGCGCTTTGTGTGACAGAATCGACGGGTTATCGATTTTATTTGTAATGCGACTTCAATGGCCGCTTGTTGGCAAACGCTATTGTTTCTATATCGTATCTTGTTTATCATGAATTTGACTGTATAGTAAATTGTATATCGTCTTATTGAATTAAATAGATAACGTCACATATCCTAAGTAATAATACCTAAAAGAATGATAATTTTATTGTTTGTAACCTAAGACTAAGATTTACTAAGATTACCTAAGACTTATAGTAAGATTCAGGAGCTACTTGACTGATGTAGACTTCATACAAAGGTCGTCTGCGAATATTCTCACTCATTTCTTACATCAAATAGCAGTGCTCAAATCACTATATTCCAATTTGAAGGACGAGAGAAGCAGTGATGTTATTGGGCAATGTGATCAAAAGACTAGCAATGCGCTAGTGATATCTTTGTGATATTACAAACGTCTATGGGCTGCGGTGACATTCAACGTGACCTGTAACCTAGTATAAAATTAACAAAATAAAAAAAAACTAATTCCACACACATACACACACACACTGGCACAGACATATCTTAATGTAGATATGTCTTATGTCTTACACATATTAGTCACGATTGATAGCAGGCTGGCTGGTAAATTTAAAAAATAAAGTCGGCTGCATAAATGCGTATGCAATTATTCGTTGGAGATCCACTATTAGACATACGGCTCCTCAACTAAAGGAATATTTTGCCCTTAATTACTGTATATACTATGTATTACTTTGGCCAGCGTTGTGTTTGTTTATGGGAGATCTTTGCTTCGCAACAGATTTGCTTTTCTCCATACTCGATCTGCACATTTAGGAGGTACTATTATATATTGCCGGTACCCTACGGCTGCTTTGTAGCTATTAATTTACAAAGACATATACGCTCTAAAGTTATATAAGTCCTAAAGCATAGTACAGCGTCAACATTTGCGGTTTGTAATTTGATTTTAACACTTTTTATTAAAAAGTAATTGGTTTGCAATGTAGTACTTTAACCCAAACAAACAGTCAAAAAGAATATAAAAAAAATATATATTTATAGAACGTTGCAAAGTTATGAAACTTAAATAACTCAGGTAAAGAGCAAAGTCGTGATTTATTTAAGTGACTAGACGCAGTTTTTTAGGAGCACTAGTTTTTAATGAGCAAACTATATTAATTAACTGGCAGTTTGGAATTGTATATGCACTTAAAAATAAAACACCGGTATGATGAGGTCGTAAAGGCTTGATGGCTCAGATAGTAGTGTTCCTATCTCATGAGTTCGATCCTCACCCAGTACAAACATTCGCACTATGAATAGTAGCTTTATATGATACTACACGTATTCATATCACACACGCATATATGTCTGTGTTATGAATACGTGTGTATACAAATATATATTTTGTGAATTTATTTAATATGTTTAATTATGCTGTACACAACAATATCCAAAGGTTACTTCAAAATAATCGTTTAGAGAGATAGGCCGCCAATTGTACAATTATAAATTAAATGTCCATTTTAAATGTATGTATTCAATATAGAATATATATTTGTCTTATGTCTAGGTTCTAAATGTGTATTTATGTATTATATATGTGATTATTGTTCTTTGATGTCCGTAACACATGTGCTTCAAGTGACTCATCACAGAGTCAGGTATATACAACTAAAGTTGCATGGAAAATAAAACCTTTTTAAAAACTTAACGACCATCTTAGCTTTTCTTATGTAACCTTTTGACGCTTGAGATAACTGTCAGTCGTTTGACAGTTGGCGCGATTGACAGAATGCAATAAAACTGGTCGTTTGTCGGGTTTGCTAGTCCCAAGTATAATTTAGGTTGATGAGAAAGGAGGACCTTATTACCTGTTTAAGACCGCTTGTGCTCTATCTACTTCAGCAGTAATGACATCCGTTCGTGACAGCTACTCTTTGTAGGTACGTTTGACCTATTTTGAATCTAAACATGAACGTCCTTTATAACCAGTTTTATCGATAAACCCTTTCAAATATAGATATACTAAAACTATGATTGTCTTGATTGGTGCGGTAATTGTACAATTGCTCGAGGCACAATGGATATTCGTATGATTCTCAAGTTAATATAAATGTTTTATTTCATTTCATTGATCACTTACGCGTCGTTACCAAATTGTGATGGTTTCATATTCAAAGTTTTGTGCAATCATGTGCCACGTCAATACAACGAGATTCCATATCGCAGATAGTAAAATGTTCGTTACGAAATTTGATTGAAACAAAAATTTCAAATGTTGGTGCCAGGATTAATTAATTTGTAGCTTTCAGCCCACCATTTTGTAGTGAAAGATCTGAGTTTAGTGCAAGCCCGACCTCGTTACGCTAACTAACGCTGGTTAAAGAGCGGTTTGTGAGGCACCTTTTTTAACCGCCATTTTTGCAAATTCATGTAATGACGTTGACGGTTTAGAGTTTGCTCAAAGCATTGTTTAAGATTATATAGAATTCGAAGACTGGTAAACAAAAATATGGAAAATGTATGATGAAAATTTTTTAAATTCCACGGTATTTCAGGATGAACTTCTCAATTACTGAATCTATTTTTTTGTGCTTACAGTTTGACTCAAATTAAGAATTTATATATCAACAACCTATGTTAAGAAGGTATATAGTTAAGATAGAATAACGTCTCTCCGGTCAGCTAGTAATATGTTATAGTAGTAAGTGACAATATTATCCAAAGTAATATACATATGACTAAATAATATAAAATATATAACTAAATTATTGACAAGCAGCATCTTAAATCATTACGTTAACTTTACTCAGATAATTTTTATAAATACCGCTTGTCTCACAAACAAGATGAATGTTTCTCTAATTCTCTATCTGTTAATCTAAAGCAAACTGATCAAGCATTATTGTTACAGTGCCAAGCGTGTCAAATGAAAAATTATACTTTTATATTAAACTAATTGTAATAAAACTTAAGTAATTTTATTACAATTTGTTTACAAATATATGTACACATGTCTAGTTATGTATTTATCTGCGTAGTAAAAGATATCTCTCTATATAGAGTGAAGTATAAAGTGAGCTCGCAAATCATGACGTACCAATCAAATTTATGACAAGTAAACTCCGTACAGGTCGTGTCTGGAATTTTGTTCATAATCGTAATAACTTGGGAGATACTTTAATAAAAACGTTGGGCAGAAGTTTAAAATAATAGAAATTATTCTTAATATTATAACACAAACATTGATAAATACAGCAACTCAAAATAAGTGATATCCATAGAAATAATTTGAAAATTACAAATTGCACCCACATAATTTCGTGTGGATTGTCAAAAATTGCTTAATGTAGGTTATTTATTCAACATTATATTGCATTTATATTTACAACATTTCTTACTTAACAAATAGTCTTAAAAAATAAGAGACGAACATTTTAGAAAAGTATTAGTTTAATGATAAGTAAATAGAAAAATGCTTTGAGAAATTGTGTATGTAGTGGACTATTCAGCAAACAAATTGCCTTTGAAGCAAGATTAGAAAAAGTCACATGTTCTCCACAGTTGCTTGAAACATTGTATATGTTTAGTGGACTATCTGTTAGACAAGCAAATTTTCTGTCTTTGAAGGAATAGAATGCAACTAAAACATGCTTCGCGCAATCAAGTCTACTAGTTGAGTCAATGGAACAAGGTAACTTTTAAATTCCATAGTATATACGCAGTCGATGGAACAAGGTCACTTTAAACTTCCAAAGTAAATATACTCAAACTTCATGGCAACGAAATACTTGCACGTGGTACTCAACAAGATTTAGATGTTAATAGACTCCTTGCAGTTGTTCTTATCTTAAACTCCTTTGTTAAGTACACCTAGCGGAGTAGTGGTCTCATTTACTAAATTGCTTATATTGTAAACAGGCCCATAGTTGAATTTTCCCTATCCTGTTGGTTCAACTGTCAGAGTCCGCATTTTATCTATGGAACATACATCAATATTAAAACTTGTACTCGGCCAATCTTAGGACACTGAACATATTCCGGTGTCTGTGAAGCGTTTACTTACTAAAGAGTTTATTAAAACCTTTTTTTACCATAATATGTAGTTTAGTTATAATTCAAGTTAGAAGTGTATATTTGAAAAATGTATATCGTCCGCGTAGTCAGATGGTCAATTCCAGAGACATTGTCTAGCAGCTTCTTAGTTATATAAACTGCAGAAGCAATCAGTATTCGGGCCTTATTAGCTAGCCCAAAGTAGCCTAACGAGCGATATTTGAGCGAACTAGAGTTGCCCACAGTTGTAGTAGCAAATTGAAGTGGCAGAGGGTAGAACACTTAGCACGTAAAATTGATGATGGAGTCGTAATTTTCCGGAGACCGCGTGGCAAACGCAGCATAGGACGTCAAGTTGGACAGACGATTTGACTAAAACTGCAAAATTGCGCTGGACGTAGGCCGCATACAACCGGTCCTTTTGAAGATCACTTGAAGAGGACTATGTCTATCAGTAGACGTACTACGGCTGATAGTATGTTATTTGATGTTGAGAGTTAGATAATGAATGGTTCGTGTCACTACAGTATACATTTTGACGTGAAAGTATTACATGTGGACATCTCGTATGACACCTATTTTAGGGAGAAGTATATTTCTACTCTGCTGAGTAAATGTCAATGAGATTTGCACCATGAGAAATTTTGCACCATGTTAAAATAGAATATAGGAAAAAACACTGTTGAGAATTCATGAGGTGTGAAACAATACCATCTATTAAAACAACATTTCTGTTGAATGATATTTGGAATAACGCCAACTCTTTTTCACATGACTGAAAACCATATTTATGCTTAAGGCACAGCTCTCAAGCGAAGTCAAATATGCCCTAAAAAACTTGCACATCCATTGCGCTTCCAAAAAATCACATGGAAACGAAAGTAATTATTTAAGTCGATTTTAAGTAAGTATTTTTTAATCTTAAATTTATAGCTTTAATATTTATAACTATTAACATTTACATTTCAATGTGAGTTACCAGCAATGCCTTCTGTAAATAAATCATGGTCTGTCACCATAGGCCTTGTTGGCTCACTTAAAGTAGCTTAATGAGTTATAGAGAGGGTAATACTCGGAGTTTGTTTTCGGCAATCAAAACTGGAATGAAGAGCCCCGAAGAACTAGAGAGACCGTTAGCCGTATGATACCGACAGAGTAGAGGTACCAGAGATGGTACTTACCACAGGGACACCTAAAACAGACCAGGTGTCGTAAGAAGCGCCTGAGGTATCTAAACCGATAGATGTTGGTGTATCCATCCGAAGCAGTGTAGCTCAAATACAAAATGGGCAGCTTTCGAAGCGAAACGCAACTTGGCATACCTATCTAGCTTCCCTTACTCGAATTAGTCCTTGAAAGGACACACTTACTTATATTTGGCACTTCTGACCTGGCCCTTCTTTAGAATCTCTTTTACTTGTTCAAGGTATGTTCGCCTAGGTCGACCTATACCAACTCTTCCATCCCCTTCCGCTCTATATATTATTATTCCGCTCTATTCATTCAACTGCTAGTTAATTAGGTTAGATAGAATTGTTAGATTAAATTGAAAAACTTTCAGATATAGTCGTAGAATATTTCGCTTGAAGTTCAGCTGTGATAGCATGAGAGTTTACAACACTTATGTTATTTAATAATAACAACTGAATTGTAGTCTAGGGAGGCCTATGATTGGTTATATTTTGTGATATAAATGATACGAGTGAAGATTTGCACTAAATTATATTGCTTTCTTTAATAAATATATAAACAAAAGCGAGAAATACGAGCAATTACTTAATAGAAACTGTTGCGTGTTCTTGACTATTTAAAAAAAACGCGCGCGATGTTCACCCTTGTTTCCCCAAGTTCGAGCAAGAGGCGTTGCTACCGGAGGTGGCGTAATGGCCCACTTCCGAACGTCGCACCTCAGAACTAAATAACTTTTGTAAGCAAATTTTTCACAGCTAATTAAAAGTAAAGGCTTAATTACGTTATTGATAAACTAAAGAACCGATTTCAAATTTCTTTACATGTATCAAGCGACATTATTACAGAGTAAAATGGGCTATCTATTTTAAATAATAAATGTGAATAAAAAAGTTTGTCTGTATGACAATTTTTTAGGTTTATCGATGAAAAAATTTTATTGAAAGTTTACTCCTTAAATTCTAGGGAAGAAGACATATGCTAATTTTATTTCAGTTCGGCGCAATTTTCAAGTTCAGTCCATGTCGATGAAATCACAGGCAGAAAATTAGTATTTTCATTTTTCTGTCAGAAATTATGTATTTTACACTTTCACTCATTCAATGATACACCACATTTGACATATCTGCTTAATTTTAATTTCAAGCAAATATTTACGAGGAAAAATTTGACTTATCACAATAGGGAAAATTCTATATGTCTATTAAAAGATCTGGGTATTTTATTCCCCGGAAAAGGAAAAAGCGTGGGTTCGGGTCGTGAAACCTAGGAAAAAATAAGTAATATGCATTTTAAAAATAAATGCTAGTAAGAAATCAAGTGAGCTATGCAATGATCGTATCAAATAGAGTTCTATAGTTTTAGACTGCACCGATTATAGGCGAGATGTGTATATTTATGTTCTTTTTTCAAAGGTTCACCTTCGTTTAATTCATTTAACAAAACATAAAGTTAACACTACATATTATATCTAAATGTACTATATATCATCGTATAGATGAACATTACATTTAAAATTTGAAGTAAATTTATACGAAATACAAATTTTAATATAAAATATAGAAAAAGAAAAAGGCACTTGCTTAAACATTTAGTATTTGGAACTTCTTTCTTTTCTGAGTTGAGCATATGACGAAATATACTCAACGGCATGAAGCAACATCGACATCAACATTTTGTCAAATGCTGTTAAACAGTTTACTGACCCCGACTACCGACGAGTTGATATCCTACACAGTTCTGAACCAATCTTTAAGTAAGGAGAGATATCGGATGGCGGGGGAGTCGCATGACACAAAAAAAATAACTTCTTCAGTAAAATTGGACACCGGACGTGATAATTAATAATCTTATAAATGAGCACAATGAGCAAATGAGGAGATCCGTTTCATAGCTAGACTTAGAGGGTAAGGTACTTAGTACGTTCTGTAATGGACACCACGTTACGGCAAACGCAGAGGGCATCCACCTACAAGGTGGACTAATAAACTTATTAATAATCGCAAGATAGCGCTGGACACAAGCTTCAAATAAAAATTCCAATTAGAAATCATTTAGGATGGCCTTTATCCAGCAGTGGACGTTCTACAACTGATATGATGATATGAGCATCCAATCTTAGAAATGAATGTATGTTTCTAGCTAAATATTTTTAAATAGAATTAGAATTTAAATATACATTGATTTAGAGAATTAACATTGCCTAGAGCAATTGTGTCTCTACTAGCCACAAGCTCATTTTTTTATATAAATTCCGTTTTTCCCCGCCTACCCGCAGTCAGGTGCCACCGGTTCCGTTGGAGGCGGCGGTAATGGGCCGCTTCCGGCACGTCGCGCCTCGTCCGCGTGGTTGCGTGAACATTATTTTGTGTGTAAGCTTTTCGCTTGATTGATTTTACTGAGACGGTGTGGTGGAATTAATTTAGCTGAACGATAGACATGTCAAGACGTTTGTTTGGAACGAAATATTAAGTAACTCACAATACGACTCACTCTCTTTTTTATCATCATAGCAGCCATTAACGTCTCTTTATCTGCATTGGTACCTCACTCTCATCTATTTCTACCGCCAAATAACATTTTTCGCAATGCAGTGTTCTGGTTTGAAGGGTGAGAGAGGCAGTGACATTTTCTGAGTAATGTGACAAAACATCTTCTTATCACAAGGTTGACAACGCGATAGTGATATTCTTGTGATATTAAGAGCATATACTGGCTGCGCTAGCGCTAACTTTCACGCAGACTGTATGCTTGTTTGTCGACATGGTTTAATATCGGAAAGGGGAAGTTGTGAAATTATTAGTTTTCTATAGGGCGTGGTTACATTTCATAATATCCACTGGTGGACATAAATGTCCACCAGTGGATATTATGTAGCAGCTATGATGATTTAAAATGTTTTCCCGTAACAGGGGTAAATTGTATTTGTTGCTGTATTGTATTTATCTAAATTCACACCCTTATTCCAGAGATGTACGTACGGATTAACCTTATTAAGATTAAATAATACTTGAACACTTCCATAAATTTATAACCTTCTCACCTCCAGCACTTGGTTATTTACGTTAAAATGGCTTCCACCTTAAAAGATTAACGGAGTCCAAGACTTGTTTCAAAATTATCTTAATCTCTAACGGGGACCCTTTGAATGCATAATTTGAAGACAAAGCCTTCGGGTCAAACCCTTTGACCAAGTGAGCTGGAGTTGTTCGTTTAATAATTAAATTACAGGCGGTAACCAATTTATAATTAATTTAAATTTAAGTTATAGCATATATAATCATGTAAAAAGAACTGTAACAATACATATTTATACTAATATTATGATTGTAGAAATGTGTATTTCAAGACTAAACCGTTAAATATATTTTTGAATAAATTTAGCAATATTGCTTAAGAAAAAAAATCCTATATATGCTTGATTCCAGAAAGGTACCACATAACTCGATATTAAGAAGAAGTTCATGCAAGTAGAGTCACCAGCGGATAAGAAGTAAATAAAACTTTTATTACTACCTCACGGCTACTTACTAAGGTGAGTAAAGTTAGTATTAAATTTTACAACCTTATGTGGGTGAAACCGCGGGGCGTTGTTTGTTTTTAATAAATTTTATAATACCAATACTTGTAATACAACGAGGTCTAATTAAAAAAAAAACAGAATAATTTACTCAAAATAAAGCATAAGTCTTAATATTATCTACATTATTTCATTAACGTTATTATTATTATTATCTTTTTAAATAGACCTTTTGACTAATCGTGTTTTATTTTAATCCAATTATTATGTTTGCTGGCCGTAATATAAAACCATCAATTTTAAATGTCGTACGATACAGTGATGCGTACTGAACCACCCGGTTGAATATTAGGTAAGCATTATCTGGAAGCTAGCTGGACATGAACCGGGCTTTGTACATATGTCATTGTTGTCTGAGATTACTGGATCAATGTAGTTTATATTTGTAAATAGGAACGCCCCGCAGTTTTATCCGTGTTGAGTTGTAGGGCTTACATACTAACTTTACTCCCCCTTTTACCCCTTCAAGGGATGATTTTCGATAAATTGTTTTACACGTACTATATCAGTTTTAATGAACTTCTTTACGAAATTTTATTTGAATTACTTCAAAAATAGTAAAGTTTCATACTTATTTTAAAACCCCGTTTTACCCCATAAAGAAGTGAATTTTCAAAAAAAAATTCAATGTATTCAAGTTTGTAACCCTTATAGCTTAGGCCCTGCCTTGATCAGTTAGTCAGTCAATAAGCTTCAACTTTTATGCATACAGATGATCAGTTAAGAATTTTACTACAATGTACAACATTAAATTTAATAAGGATTTTCTTTTTTCCAATTCTATGCAAATCATCAGTCAAATTCACACATTCCCTAAAGAGTCCAGTTTTAACTTTATTCACAAAAATATTTTAGAAGTCTGTAGTATAACATAAATCACACATGAAATATATATATATATATACATATATACTGGACTAACTATATATTTTTTTGTCCAATTCAAGAAAAACTGCAATTTCGTTAATTAAATATCTTATCTACATAAATATATTAATATATTTATAAGTTAAGGCTCATCTCAAATGTTTACGCGAATCAAGAATCCAGAGATGGTCTAAATGTGACAATTCAATAATCTTAAGGCATAATGCTTTTAACGTTAACTTGAGAGTTAGCATTAAAAGCATTATGACGATTACGCCGACTTGCCCTTATGATTGATGTTTAAAACCCCTTAAACGTTTGGATGTTATTAATAAAACTTAATACATATGATAAATTTCGTTCCAAAACCGTATATACTTGTTTGAGGAGACATTGCAGTATTACATTTGAATGTAAGTTTGTATAAAGATAATTTAATGTCAACTGACAGTGTAAGAAATAAAAAAATGTTGGCTGTTGGAGAGCGTTCCAACGTCACGTCAGTTGAACGAAAATAGGTCCTATTATTCATTTAAGAGAATAAGAATACGTTAGGATTTTTATTTACTTACAGTTTATTTAAGTATTCAACAATTTTTTTCTTGTAAAACTAGCAACTCTAATAAAATACAACCGGAATGTTTCCACTTGTTATAATTTGTTTCAAAATGTTTTCACATATATATGTAATGTAATGAGGCAAGTAAAATTTACTCGACTCGATTCAGTAACTATTTTACTAATAAAAAGATATATTTTCAAATAATATAGGCTGTATTTTATTTCTGCATTCCAGTGGTAACAGGAAGTGTGCGAGCAAAATCGCGGAACCTAGGTAGGTTCTGCGGTAACTAGGTAGTCATAATAATTTAACTATTAATTCAATTATCAAAGTACATTATTCAGTAGAAATATGAATTTAAAACACCGACTATCGGGCATCTACACAATCATTGCTTGGTTCAAAGCCACTTAAGGTGGTCTTGCGATCGCATTACAGTGCTCATGTTTGATAAGTAGAGATGCAGAGAAATTGTTTGGTGTGTTTATATCGTGGACTAATCAATGTGTTTACTACGTTAAATACGTCAACACAACTGATTATATAAAGAAACTACATTTTTACACGCTTTTATTTACAAAAAAAGAGCACCTCACATAAGGGTTTGTTGGTTTGAACACTGACATATCGTAGTGAATGTTTAATATGGCAGATGAAACACGAGAGTAGAATAAGAAATAACACTTCAAAGTATATATAATGTGAGTTTATCTGAAAAGATGATGTTGAGACAACGATAGAGAAAGGAATGTTGAGATGGTATATAGAAAGGTTGTATGAAATTAAAATCATCACACCAGCCACTGAAAGTCCAATGCTGAACATATGCCTCCCTAAAAAAGGGGGAATCTTGCCCATAACTGCCGCGCTGGGCAAACGTGTTGGCAATTGCAGAGCGCAGCTTTCACGACGATACCTTTGTCGCCTTTTACGACACCTGGCACAGGGGGAGGTACTATTCTACCCTGCCAGTAGGCATGGCTAAAAAATTTCGATAACTGCACAAATATACATATCGAAATACAATGTATAAGATGACCTAGGTGAACATACCTTAACCAGGCAGAAAAGATAGTAAAGAAGGGCCTGTTCAAAGTGCCAAGATTAAACGAACGTGAATGAGAGGACTAATATGAGTAAGAGAAGCCAGAGAAGTAAGCCAAGATCGTAGCGAGTAGAGTCCATAGTCTCTTACAACCTCGATTAAACACAGGCATTATGGATGTATGTTTATTTAAATTTTCACATTTTTGTGAGTAGGTAAAACTTAAGAAAGTAGTGAACACGTAAATGTTAGAAGATAGTAAAACTTTATATGTTTTTGAAAAGGATCATATTTAAACTATTGCCTATTGGTTAATATGAATATTTTTTTGAAAAAGACGAAGTTTACAACCTTCGTTGCTAGATTACTAAACTGTGGCCTTCGATTTTGTTATTAGTATTTTGTCTTGCGTTATTAGGTCTTTTATATAGTTTATTGGCAAATTTATTATTTATTATTGGCTCGTTCTGATTTTGTCTTGGTACACAGGAAAAATGTATGCCGTTTTTGTGGATGTTTATTCTATTCTTTATCTTTTATTCAATACAACTTCTCCAGATACTTGATCTCAAAAAACAACAAAACTACAAACAACAAAAAAGAATATCTTATATGGTGCAGACATTCTAGAATTATGTGCGTTCAATTTTTATTTATTCCTAATATCTTTAAAGCTATTGTATGTAAACTACTTTTAAAGGGGAATAAACTTCGAATTCTCATATTTCTGTTCTCATTTTTTTTTCTAAAATCAAACCTTTTTACATTGGTATAGAGTTCAAACTTACACATTAGTTCCTTAATGCGATTGTTGTTGCATTGAAGCGATATTATAATTTCTAAGCTTACTAGCACTAGTAGGTACACTTTAGTACGAAGAGTCTTCGAATTATTTGTGACATTGTGCGTACTAGCGAGTAAAATTACGACAAACAGGTAAATGCACATATCACATCAAAATAAAGATCCAAGAAAATAAAACTGAATACCTGGCTAATAAATTTTCCAACTAGTAAACTACCCAACCAGTAATTAACACAAAGCAGCACCAAACGAGTACTAACCGGATATATCTGGATGTATCAGGTGATTACTGGATCAATTAACGCGCCCCGTTAATGGTGCATTGCTTTTTATACTGTCGCATTACTTAATAATGGTCGCGAAATTTATTTGATAAGAGCTTAAAATATTAAGATCACTACATAGTGTTAAATAATTTATCTAAACTGTATATTTGTCTACATACCTACTGTATATTAGAAATGAGTAAAACTTAAAAACTATCAAATATTTTTGTAACAATATAATTAATTAACAATATAATGCTTGAAAAAGTTATAAATATTTTACGCTTTAATTTTTTCTATAAATTTCTTGCATAATTATTGTAACAGTTAAGAATTAATAAGTTATACCTATTAACAATTTATCGATTATATTCAGGCGGATAGGACACCACAACACATATTACGTGATTTTTGAGGTAAATAAAACAAGACAATGTAAACAGCTCACTATCATCATCATTATACCACAACTGGACATAGGCCTCTCCAAGTGACGAGATTTTTTGTCTATAATTGCCGCGCTGGGCAAGCGAGTTGGCAATTGTAAGGCGCAGCTTTCACAACGGGGATGCTGTTACCCATCTCCGCCCAGTGCATTTAAACTGCGCTGTTTCGGATGGATATACCGCCATTTGCCGGTTCTGGTACCTTAGTCGCCTCTTAAGATACCTAGTGCAGTAGGAGGTACTATTATAATCTGCCCGTATGTCACAGAAAAACTCACCATAAAAAAAAATATTCGAATAAGCTATAGAACCACAATATCATATAGTAACACTGAGTTAATATCTAGCTTATAAAACACTCACGGAGAATTAAATTAAAGTAATATTTCAATTAAATTGCTAATAGAATAACGCTTGGAATTAATCCTGTTGAATGGGATAAAAATACTTTAAGCTGAGCTGTTGTAATGATATAGTTAAAAAAAGTTATTTGTCTTGGAAGCAATTCAGAGATCCCAGACAAATTAAGAAATACTCGAGAAAAAATATTCATTTATTCTGCCCTTATCTACTTTCTTATTAAAAATGTAATTGGAATATTACGAAGATCTGAAAGTATTAAAGCAATATGAAATCTGAATATCAAAGCAGAACATTTTTAAACCATACCGCGGTTAAAGAATAATTTTTTGGAATATGGCCATGTAATTGGTTACTTACTAAAACTACAACAATGGCGTCATAATACGTGTTATTGATGTGGTATTCCTCATGTTTCATATTAGCCATGGGGCGTCTTCTGCTGGATATGACCTCCCTAAGAGATTTCCAATATGATCTTTCAAATTGTGTCAGTAACTTCATGTTAGATCACAAGTCTATCTCATGCAAGCGTGGTCTCCATTGCAGAAATGTAGAACCCAAGCAACCATTATCAGTTCTGAGTGCTCTGGCCATGGCCACTTCCACTTATTGATCTTTTGAGTGATGTTGGTATCCAAAGTGCTTTAATATATGATCTGCACGAACCAATGGCTAACTGATAAAATAGACCTAACTTTTAAATTTTTTAGAAATACGTAAAGGTTATTTGTCAAATTAAAAAAATACAATTAAAAGTTAATACGCAAAATAATTTACTTTCACTTTCATTTTATTATCGTAACGATATTTATTATCAGATCTTGTTCACAATTTCATGGTTTGAACTTCATTTAAATTTGTAGAAAATCACTTGGGTAACAAACAGTATAAGTTGTTACAAAATCTTTACAAAATACGTGAAATAAATTAAAACAATTGATACTGGTTAAGAATTGAATACAGCGCAGCTTAAATGCCCAAGTCGGGGATGGGTAGCAGCATCCCCGTCGCGCAAGCTACAAGCGAGGCAATTATGGGCAAAGTTCCCCCTTTCTTGGGGAGGCTTACCCTGTCTTGCAGTGTACATCCAATAGCTGTAACAATGATGATAATAATTAAGATATTGAATCACAGCGTCGAATAATTCACAAAGGGATGCAACAGAGCTCTAGTTGCCGGGAAAAAAATATTAGTATGTATAGCATTTTTAAATGTCTTAAAAGAATCATCCTCCAGAAGAAAAAATTGGTTGCCTGTAAAGTCGGTATACGGGCGAAAGTTTTACGTGACAACGACTTTGAGTGGTAAAATAATTTTAATGTAAATATATTCATTCGTATAGTAGGAATAAGGATGAAATAATAGTAAAAATTTAAAACATTTATTTATACAAAGAATTATATTTATAACATTAATTTATACAGAGAATCTCGCACTGAATTTCATATTAACAAAATTTATTTTTACTTTTACACATACATACGTATTTATATACAAATATACATACAATAACTTGCAATACATTTGCGTAACACACGTCACAATGAGAGCGAGTGAGAGGGACGCGTGCCTCTCACTCGCTCTCATTGTGAGCGCATAACGTAAGCCGAGCGTAACGCAGTTTCTTGAAGTGTCACCCGGCAAACCAATTTATAAGACGTTGTCACGTCAAAAACAATATAAAATGTCATACAAAAATTATGGCGTGAAAAAAAAACTTAGCAGATTATTGATTGAGGAGATTATATAGAAAAAAGAGTATTGATTAAGTTTTGACTTTACGATTCAAACGATAGTCATATATGTTAATATCAACCCAATTATCTTGAAATGTTCTGTGGTGTACCCGGAAATAGACTACCATTAACCGCTTTTCTTGAACCGTTTTGTATCCATTTAACTTTGTTTATTATTCTAACAGTGAAATACTAGTCTGAGCACTTTAGCCCCTGAGCTTTTGCTCACGAAATGTATTTTGGGGAAGTCTTGCTGGAAATCCATGTGAATACGTGGATTTAGAGAGAATCTGTATGAAGTTTTGACTTATGTTTATACAATGTTTGGCAACTGGATGCCGTTTTGCAGATCCATCTGCATAGTTCTGAGGACCTATAAAAATTAAATGAAAAAATAAACCATCGTAATAGAAAATCTCCCACCCTTGCCAAGTGCATTATAGCTACGCTATTGTGGAGGATATACCGCCAACTGTTTTGGTACCTTACTCATCTGTTCAGTACCCAGTCTATAATCGACTGTAATTATACAAAGAGATGCAGAGTTAAATATTATGTACCCCAGGAGCAATACTCCATAGAAGTATAACATTTGATTTTGCCCCATAAACTCACATCATAACAATATATACTATTTTAATCTACCTCCAAGATTAGCTTTATACCAGAATTATTTAAACTTAAAAAAAACATAGTGTAACATATAAGTGAATCGTTGAAAGGTATGTAAGCGTATAACTCCAGAACGACTGTATCAAATTAAATCATTATTCTTTAGTATTGTATGTAATAATATTGTATAGAGTTACAGCGGCAAGTACATACCAATATTGTATAGAGGAAATATTAGATTGATTGTTTGTTTGGTAAATTGTACCAAAATCTACTCTACTAATTTAAATAACTCTTACACTATCAATAAGTTTTAGTCTTCAGTAAATAGCATAGGCTATATATTTCATTAAATCAAACTATGAACTATCTATATTAGAATGAAACGAAGTTCAATTTTTACTATTGTGTGTATGTATGGTATTAACTCGAAAAATTCTCTATTTATTTTAGATATTATTTTACTAGTGGAAAGCTACATTATCATCAAATTAAATAAGATTTATTTTATACTTAAATTTGTAGGGTCATGGGAAGTTCTCCAGTAAAACTGCAGTGCCTCACTAGTAACAAATAAAAATAAAAATACTGAACACGATAAGAGTGAAAGAGCAAGCTACCGTCAAAATTTAAATTTAGCTTAGGATCTAAAATTCGTCTTCACTAAAGAGCTAGAACGTACTTACAGTTCTAAGTCGTGTTGTTGATGTAAAATCATTCACTTTGTGTTTCCGCGAAATCGTGGAGTGTTTGTAAAGTAATTATTACAAATAATTAAGTCAATATTAATATCTGTTGAGACATTTAGTGGTTAATTAAGGGAAAGATTTACTGAGCGTTTGCTTAGAATATAGTATCCGTAGCCATCGTTTCTCAGAAAGCAATAATATAATCATTCATAAATAAATTAAACGTGTTTAATTACCAGACATGCTCGATGGTGCAGATGGTAGTAATCCTATCTTGTGCTCCAAATGTCACGGGTTTAGTCCCCATCCAGGACAAATATTTCATGATGATAGATGTGTTTGTTTTGTATCTGGGTGTTAAATATATGTATTTTAGTAGTATATGTGTGATTTTTCTGTTGTTTGATGTGTGTAACACAATTCTTTTAAGCGACTTATCACAGAGTTACGTTTATATATAAGATGTTGAGTGTTTTTTTTATAATTGAACTTAATACACAAATGTAATTAGGCAAGAATAATATAATTGTGTACTTGAAACAAACCTTTTAAGTTTAATTTTAATATATTGATTGTGTTAGCGTAGATAGCTATTTATAAATATTTTAGGCTAATTAATAATAATAATAATAACTTTATTCAACAACAAAAGGTAACTTAAACTAAAATACATTTTGATACTTAGGTACCTAAACTAGGTCTAGCCTGTTCTTATAGGCACCAATTTTTTTCAAATTGGTTCCAAATGAAGCCGCAAGAAGTTGCTAGTATCTTTGAAAAAGCTTAAAACATTCTGCAATAGAAGCAATCTGATTTGTAAACTATTATCTAGACATAGGCCTCCCCAAGAAAAGAGGAATTTGGCCATAATTGGTGTCACTTATCGGTTTTGGTACTTCAGTCGCCTCATACAACACCCGGTACAAAAGGAGGTACTATTTAACGCTGCCGGTATTACTCAGCATATCATTATTAAGAATTTTAAATGAACCTAATTACTTCATGAACAATTAGCGCAAAGGAGTTACAAAATTATAAATATGATTCATGTATCGATACATCCTGTTTGTATTTGTAATGTTGTTGAGAGTTAAATATAGTAGATCTCATATAAAGGTCTTCTAAATGTACCTCACTCTCACTAATTTCTACCGCCAAACAGCAGTTTTCGAATTGCTATGCTTCGGTTTGAAGGGTATGAGCAGTGAAATAACTGGGTAATGTGACATAATATCTTTAAGTCACAAGGCTGGCTTTGCGTAGGTTTATCCTTGTGACGTATACGAGCGTTTAAAGGCTGCAGTCACGCTTATCACGCGGGTACCACCGTATGCTTATTTGTCGCCTAAATCTTACAAAAAAAAACCGAATATTTAAGCAACATAATAATTAGGCCACTTTTACCTAATTCATCAGTTTTTCTTGCAATCACCTTACTGATGGACTACATAATGAACCTGCGGTTTTAAGAATCGTCCAGTGATAGCTAACTAGTCTTTTCTGATCAGGACACGCCCGATCTCGCAGACCGCGTCACGTCCTAGACGACCCGCCCGATAGCACAACCGCGAAAATCGCAGTCCTTTCTCGCCCTCTCACTGGCACCACAACACGATCACTTACACTACACATGCACTCGTACAACAGAGCGGTACACCGCGTTCGCCGGCGAACGCGTGAAGCCCCCACACCCACGAGCGATAACCGACAGCCCTAGGGCTGTCGGGCTCAATCTGTCCGTCCTCTTTTGATTTAATTCATCCATAGTAACGACGGCGGCCGAGCCTAGGTCGAGCCTCTAGAGGCGCCCTCGGACACGCCGTCGGTCCCGCTTAAATCTCGCGAGCCCTCGCGGCCCAGTGCGACCGCGCTAGCGCGCGGTCGCGGCCGAGGGGCACGCGAGTTTATTTTACGGGCATCGGACCTCTCATCTATGAGAGGCCCCGCCCTCTTGTTCGGTGGCGCTGGAATTGACGTCTGAGTAGTCCAGCACTAGGTTCAAAAGAAAAAAAAAAAAAAAAAAAAGAAAAAGATCAGGGTTTTGTTTTTCAAACTTTCAACTCTTTCTAAGTTTCAAATCAGAGGAAGATCTTTAGTCGTCTGGCATGGCAGATAAAGTCCGACCAAAATATTTTGTCATCTCGTATGGCCGATAAAGTTCGAGCAAAATATTAAGTCGTCTGGCATGGCCGATAAAGTTTGAGCAAAATATTTAGTCGTCTGGTATGGCAGATAAAGTCTGAGGAAGATCTGTAGTCGTTTGGCATAGCAGGTAAAGTCCGAGGAATATCCTAAGCAATTTGGTGACGGAAGTAATTTTATTATTACATTAAACAAACCAAAAATTATTGTGTTTATAATTATACAATTAATAAACAAAGATTGAATGTGTGAATGATAAAAATAGATAAAAAAATCTGTCACTAGGACTATCTTTATAGCACACCAACGTTAACATATTATATTAGATTAGTATTACAGTAGAACTCCACAAAATATTCTTTTCTTATCTACCACCACAAATATACATTCGCAAATAAATCCAGAAAAGGTCCTCCAGGCATATTTCAAACAAAAAAGCATTAAGAAAACAATTCTTTTACTCTTTAAATTTTAAAAGACTTGAAGTTTCACTTTGCGATGACAAGGGAATAAAAAATAGAGAGTTTTCATCCCCACAATTTCACTCGGTTCCATTATAGGACAATGTCCCCGGCCACAATTATCTGAGAATGGATCTTAAGACGATAGTACTAAGAGATATTTTAGAATAGATGCATGCAAGATGACTGTACTAGGAATTTTAATTCGTGGGAACGTGTTTAACATTTGCTGGGCGTGTGTTGAATACCGCATCGTTGTTTTGAAAATTGCGGTGGACGTTGGTGACATCTTGTAGCAATTTAATGTGCCAACGTGGACTAATAAATGTGAACGCAAGAGAAATCACTGAACTTTTACATTTTAGATGGATAATTCATGCAAATTATATTTTCTATACAGCCAAAATTTATAAGAAAAACCAGCGTGTTAGGAATATAGCTTAATAGGGGAAAAAACAAAATTGCATTGCGTACCCAACGAATTCAGAGGTAATTCCTTCCACGAGTGCTAAGGTAACGGAGTGAGTTCCCTGAGGAGGTGTTCCCAAAGGAATAGTGAGGGGTTTATAACGTACGGAAGCACTAAGTTTTGAAAATCCCCATAAGGGAAGTGAATTTTTTAAAACGTCTGTAATCGGGAGTGCAAATGTTTACTGTTTTTGGAGCTATTGGACTGAAATTCAGTATGAAGGTTCTTCATTCATTAATTTTTCATTGTATCCATTTTTTTCAGTTTATTAATTATGTATTTATTTATAAAATATTTTTTCGAAAATCATTTCTTAAAGTAGTAAAAGGTTTTGCACCCTGTTAGTATGAAACTTCTATAAATCAATTGCGGCACTGCAAGTTTTAGAATAAATGGATCTATGAACGCCACGCATCTGACGGTTTTTTCCGAACACGCTTTTAAGGCTCTCCGATCTTATCAGCCATTGGACGTGCGCCGTTGGTCATAGGTATCCCTAAGAAAGGTGGATTTGGCATTGGTACTTTAAGTTCGATAATAATAATATCAATTCACACAAAATCTTAAGCATTAATCTGACGCATGGCGAGATGAGATAGCCCTCACTTGTTGAATATCTAAGTCGGAAAGGGTTGCATAATAATAGCATATATTTCTTATAATGAATTAAACTTTAACTATTTCCGAAAAAATCCACTGGTCGTATTTTAATTTAACTTTCCTCTTTAAAAGAATTCTTTATTTTATCTGAGATTATACGTTATACAGATACGTTTACTATGCATATTAACATTTATAAATTGTAATATAAAAGACCATACAATGCAACACTAATATAACATTTTCATCATTTACCCAATTCTAAAATACACTACTAAGTGAAGCTAAATCTCTAAGTAATAAATCATATTTAAGAACATTAAACTAATATGATTTTTCAAAGATACTGGACCATTACTTGATCACAACATCAGAGAGAAACCGGATGTTTTGCTAAATCTACAATCTCGGGACGGATAAAAAAATATTGTTAAAAAATAAAGGTCCTATCATAAAAAAACAGTAAAGTTAATGTTCCCTGATGACCATTACTACTTCAAACTAAATTTTAAGTACTCCCTGAAAAGCAATTTCAGATAACCTTTCTAAGCTAAATGAGCGAGCGAAGCTATTAGAGCGAAAGCGGTCGCAGCCACGCTGCGCTCGCAAGTCAAACGCAAAGCCTGTTATGCGTTATTAATGCTGGATTTCGACTCGATAATTGTCCGGGCAGCACTAAAACGACCTCTATTGAGTGACCCGCTGAATTAGAGCGATGCCATGCTAAGCCTTTTCGAGTGAATAGTAATTTCGGTGTGTAGGCTTTGTGCGTGACACCAGCTTTGCAATTTTATTGCCTAACGTGGACAACCAGTGAAGTAGTAGTACATTTTATAAGGTGAAAGTTTGACAATATTTTTCAAAACGGGTACTTCTCTGTTATACATTTTTATTTGCAAACAATTGCAGTTCAATACAAGTCATCATCATTATAGCAACTATAAACGTCCGCAGATGGACATAGGCCTCCCCAAGAAACGAGGAATTTGGCAAAACGTTGTTTCGAAACAGGAATTCCATTGCAGATATACCTGTCTATATCTGTCGGTTCTGGTACCTTAGTCATGTTATGTATTCTGATATATTTAGGTCGCTAGTTTTGTGATAAGCTAGAGATGTCTTTAATAATATAAGCGTTTGTAGGTAATGATATGATTATCATTAAACAGACCGAATCAATGTTGTAAAATCACTCATTATATATAAATACATTTACCTAGCATAGCATAAGCACATATACTACTACATCATTGTACATAAATATTATTATATGGGGTGAAACGGCCTGCAACGCAACGAACGAAAATACCTGCTTCAGGGATAACACTGGAAATATTGTTAAAGTTATACAATTAAAAAAAAAAAAATTCCAACTCTAGTTCATACTCAATTAAAGACGACTATGAGAAAACTCAATATTATTTTAATTGTTTTAAGAAAACATAAATCGATGATTTATGACTCTAGTATAGAACAAACAAGGAGAAAAAATATCGCTACTCATATTAATAGTAAGACTGCAATTGCTGACAGGAACTTTGATAAGCGATTGAATATTCATTAAAAACAACAAATATACATTCTTAAATTCTCGTAATATTTTACAGCAAAAAATTACGAGGATGTAAGTTACTGATTTCTTATTACTACTAAATTATCGTAAAATAGAAGCTCTTCCCCTCTAAGCAGTTAGATTAATAGATCGCAATAGACACGTACAGTCATGACATTTAACATCAGGTAAACGACATTGTTTGTAACCTTATATAATTAGTATTAAATATTCTTTTTACGGGGTGACTACGAACACTATTAATGGGTAAATGTTTTATAAAAGTAAATAAGGTATTTGTTGTTAGTATTATAACGATGAATGTGAACTCGAAACGGTAACTGTGAGGTACCGGCAGAGTGGAATAGTACCTCCCTCTTTAGTCGTCTCTTACGAAACCAGGCGACTAAGGTTTCAGAATCGACAGATGGCGGTATATCCATCCTACAGTATATCTCAAATGTATAGGGTCCCCACCCTCTTGAACAGCAGCATCCCCGTCGCGAAAACTGCGCTCTACGATTGGCAACACGCTTGTCAAGCGCGGCAAGTATGGGCAATATTACCCCTTTCTTGGGGAGGCCTATGTCCAGCAGTGGACATCCGATGCCTGTATTGATAATGATTATTATAAGTCATAAGTAGGAAACTGTAAACTTGTAATTCGAAACAGTATCTAACTTGTAAACTGAAACTGTATTCAATACGTATAATCTCAATATATCATGATTTATTAAAAATTTTGGACTAATATATGTACCTTATAATAACTAGATGAAATGTATTCCTTCACGTATTTTAACTTTTAATAGATGCATAACTTATTTTAGCGATCAAGGTAAAACCATGGTCTGCATACTGAACTTAGAATATTAAATAGTAATAGAAATTTTCATCTGCGATTCATAATTTCGACAATGTATTTAGTTTTTTGTTTTTTGTAGAATTGTAGCAATTGGATATCCGTTGTCTCTGCCTACCCCGATGGCACACAGGCGTGATGTATGTATATATTCACTGCCGTATTTGGATTAGTACTAAGAAATGCTTCTTGTTAACGATAGAATCATTTAAAAAGTATTTTTAATTTTATAAATTTACATTAAAAATATGTAATTTTAAGTCTTTAACGTTTTGTTCAATTGAAATCGTCTCAAAAACTATCCTAGTCAAATAATAATAAATTAAATTATAAACTCACACAACATTTCATACATTGGCCTGACACCAAGATTAGTAAGTATTTTTTACGAACATCAGATTACAGAAAAATAACAAATATAATACTTAAATACATATTAACACCCAGACACAGAACGTATACAAATATTAATCGTATAAATGTTAGTCCTAGGTATCAAACCCACGACTATTGGCGCACAAGATCACTACCAACTGCCCCATCGGACCCGTAATAGAATCTTTAATCTCATAAAGTGACAGTTAACTTTTTGTAGGCACTCTAACTAAATCTGCCAGCCGTTTAGGTTGAATCGCGCTAGTTTAGGTAATTTAGGTCACCTCAGCCAGAGCTGAGTGCAATCCGCAGGTTTAACCGTTCCTGTGGCGGGATGCCAGCCGCGTCTCCGGCCGTCCGCGAGCCAATTACGTACCTCATATTATGAAGCCCAGGCCTCGGGAGTACTCCAAAATTTTATTTGGTGAAGTGCAGTTGGTTTTTCTTTATGTTCTGTCTAACTGGTTCCGAGCCAGTTAAAGTCTGTAAATGCCATTGATGTATAACTCTAGAAAGGAGGTTGACTCATTCAATCTTAGCCCTTTCTTTCTTCTTACCCTTTTCTTCCTTTTTTTTCTTTGTTCTTCTTATCCAATATAACCAATTTAGGAACATTCTTTTTTACATGAGGTAGACCTGATACAAAGGTCGCGTGCTGTAGACTCACTTTCACCTATTTCTAAAAATAATAGATTTAGGTGATATGCACTGCTGGCAAACAGCAGTGCTTCAGTTTAAAGGGGAAAAGGTAGGGAAATTACCGGGTAATGTGTCATCATCAAGTCACAAGGTTGGGAACGCATTAATGATATTCTTGTTATATTATAAGCGGCTATAGGTTGCAGAGACGTTTACTATTACGTGAACTGTACATATGCTTGTTTGGCTACCTGGAGTAAAAAAAGTCAAGACTGTTTTAGATATGTTCAGTAAAATATGTTATAGGAAATATCCCGGATTGATATCAATCAAATTCAGTTAATGTAATTTCTATACAATCTGGTGCCATAGAAGGTACCTTAGATGTTCTTGTCTAAAATTGACATTTTTTTTATCAAAAATTTGTAATAATTAGAAAAATCGTGTCATTTCGTAACTAGGCCACCGCAGTGCAATTTGTGATATTTTTTGTATTCAATAAATAGTGTTGTTACATAAAATCTATAATATAATATTATGAAGTTGAAAAGTTTGTTTGTTAAAACGCGCTAATCTCAGGAATCGCTGGTCGAAATTGAAAAATTATCTCAATCTTTGATAGACCATTTATAAAATAAGGCCATATTATATTTTTTAAAAAAATTGGGATCCATTTTACAATAATTCTTGGAAGTTATATTCCCTCTTTTCCTCCCAAATTCACTATTCCACGCGGACGTTGTCGCAAGCATTGCTAGTATATACCTGTTGTGTCCAGAAATTTATTGCATGAAATACTAAAACAAAATATTATATATAAAAAATATGATATTTGTGGAGTATACTATATTAATAAAGCTTAATAATGATATGAAAATTATGGCATACAGAATGAGGTAATAGTGAATGCAAATTGCTTGCGACTACATTTTAGGTTTCTAGCAAAATAGGCTTTCCATTATGCCAAATCGTTGAATGGAATATGTAATTTAGGTCGTACTTCATTTTACGTCTGTGTTGTTTGATTAAACTTTAGCAATTCTGTAATAATGTATGTAAATATGAGTATCACTAGTTTCACCGGAGGTACAAAGGTACCTCATACACAGCTTGTCTGCTCTGGTACCTCACCTATTTGCATTGTAAATACAGCAGTATTTACTTATTTTAATACCCCCATTTATGCTCTAAATATTTGACACGTGCGGGTTTGCGGGTTTGCGTGCTTTAAAATGAGCTCATTCGAATCGTTTCAAAAACTGCAGTTTCATACTATTATAACTTTGTCCCTGTTTACCACTATAACTTTATCTCCCCTTATTTTCTCTTTGGGAGGTAAATATTTAAAATACTTTTCTTTAGACGTACGATGCAAAATGAACTTTTGTTAAATTTTAAAAGTTACTAACCCTTAAAGTTTAGGCAAAGTGTTTATATGTCAGTCAGTCAGGCTGCTTCTTTTATATATTAATAGATTGATGTGACTGTAAATTTTATGAAAAACTGAGTAACTTCTCATAAAAGTTGAAAAGGATTGAACAGGTGAAATAAAAGTAAAAGTTTTTTCTATTTAGTTTATATATATATATATATATATTATCCTAGATATATGCGTTAAGGACGTCCATTCTACTTTTTTAGTGTTCAACTTATGTATTTTTTATACCTAGTTTATCAGGAACTATTATATTTTTTTATTCAATCTTAGGCCACAGACTTAATAGAATGGACCGCAATCAAGAGAGCGTCGGATCCATCCCGTAAACAGCAGAGCAGGTGCTTCGAGCGCGCAATCTCGTTTGTCTCGGCCCGGCTCAGCCGCCTAACGAAACAATAATTGGACCATTTACCCTGGTAATCTAAGTCGCCCAGTTAATTTGTACTGGTCAGCCAGTGCAGTTCTCTCTTTGAAACTTGTTACTGCAATGACGATCGTTTGGGTTGATTTTGATAGTATATTACAGTTGATATTGCACACGTATACTTTTTAAAGAATTATCCTCATTTTAGAGCAATTATTTCATGCAATATCCAGTAATTGATTTCATTAAATTTTTGCTTAACTTAAATTTGATACCTTGTTGATTTAAGAGTACGCAACGTAACAGTTAGTATACCTAATACCTAAGTATAGCATATTGTAATAATGTTACTATTAATATTAACCGTAGGTATTGGTTTTAGCCTAGTGGTTGGTGGATTGTAAATTAGATATTTCACCGCCCTTTCGCTAATGATTTGTAATGTTAGATCTGTGTATGTAGGTATTTAAATCATCACACAGTCATTGAAAGTCCACTGCTGAACATAGGTCTCCCCAAAAAGTGGGAAATTTGCCGCGATGGGCAAGCGAGATTCTGCTGCCTATCCCCGCCCTGTACATTAAAACTATCTCGGATGGATGTACCGCCGTCTGTCGATTTTGGTACCTTAGTCGCCTTTTACAGCACCTGGTACAGGAGGAGGTACTATTGTATATGTGTGTATACATACTTGTTTGTAAATATGTGTATGTACATGTGTGTATATATATTATAATCTTTCATTTGTAAATTGCAATATCGTTGAAAATAAATATTCATTATTATTTATTTAGTTTATATAAGAGAGTAGAGTAAATGCTCTAAGCGCGTAATCTCACCTCGGTTAAGCTAAAGCTAATTATTGCACGATTTGCTCTTTAAAATTCTGCCTTGTTATTGCGTATATCTGTTGTCTCATTGAAGTTGACATAATTATAATGAAAACTTGCTTTTATAAACAAAAATTACGCTCTTTTCATACCTATAACGAAAATAGTAAGCTTAACTTACGAATTAATTTAACAATGACGGTTTTTGTGTACGCTATCCAATCTACCGTAGGGCACCGGTAGGGTAGAAAAGTACCTCCTGTACTAGGTGTCGTAAGAGGCGCATACGATATCAGAATTGACAGATTTTTTATCCTTCCGAAAAAGAGGATGGGCGGCAGCGTCCCTGTCATGAAAGCTACATTTTGCAATTGCCAGGACAGCAAGCCAATTGAGGACGAAGTTCCTCCTTTCTTGCTGAGGCTTATATCTAACAGTGAACTTTCAATGGCTGATATATCCAATCTCCTGCCACTGTTTAGAGCGTACCCCAATCGAGAGAGCTTCGGATCCATCTCGTAAACAGCAGGTGCTTCGAGCGCGCAATCTCGTTTGTCTTGACCCGAGTGTCAAACGAAACAACAATTGGACCGTTTACCATAATCTAAGTCACTCGGTTAATTCGCCTATAAAGCAACGCATTTTAAGAGCCCGTTGGGTTTAATGACTCATTACACTGATATGTAAATAGCAGGTAGGTTTTTTGATAGTACAATGTCATTTTCTTTAATCTGCTTGAGAAACCAGCTTAATAATAATCAAACATTACACTTCAATAATTTTGCATTTTATTAATGAATTGCTAATTCTTTTTATGTTATCACCAAAAAGTCTTCACTGTAGTATAATCTATGCAAATACTTTTTCATTAAATACAGCATCTCATATAATGACCTGACTTCAACATATGTAGCTTAAAAGCACTTGTGTTACAGACATTAGACAATAAAGAAATTACACAAATAATAAATAAATCCACATAATATTGGCCTTGAGGTAACGGCAGAGTAGCATATTACCTCTCAATGCACTAGGTGTCGTATAAAGTGACTATGGTGCCAGAATCGACAGATGGCGGTATATCACAAGGCGGTGGTGGGCACCATCATATCTATCGCGAAAACTTCGCTCTACGATTGCCAATTTGCCCATCCTGGTAATTATGGGCAAAAAACTACCATGCTTGGAGAGGCCTATGTCTAGCAAAAGACATTATGATGATGATGACACATATATAACACCCAGATACAGAACAAACTCAAATGTCATCACATAAATGTTTGTCCTAGGCGGGAATTGAATTTACAGCCTTTGACACACATGATAGGTACACAACGAAATACGCCATCATACTTGGCAAATAAGATATTCATTAAAAAATCTGTTTTTTTTTAAACAAAGGTGTAAGTTGATATACGTATTAATTTTACAATGATCTTTTTAGTGCTTTAGCCTAATACCCCAATGACCTAGCCAATTTCTTGCCGCTGGTTTAATAGAGTGCACCACAGTCAAGAGAGCGTCGGCTTCATCCCGTAAATAGCAGGTGTTTCGAGCGCGCAATCTCGTTTGTCTCGACCCGAGTGTCAAACGAAACAATAATTGGACCGTTTACCTTGGTTTAAGTCTCTCAGTTAATTTGTATTGCGTTTGTGAATATCTTAAAACATCTTTAAGTACTACAACTCGTTATATTCAAACTATTGCATGACGATATGAATTGTTTTCGTTTGACATTCTTAGAAGGCTATAAGTAGTGTAATGTATAGATACATATATATATATATATATATATATCATTCCTGTTCATCGGGGTAAGCAGAGACTATAAATTTCTACTTGTTACGATCTTGGCATACATATCTAGCTTCCTATTTGCATTAGTCCTTTCATACACGCTCCTTTATTTCTGGGTACATCTGACCTGGCCCTTCTTTAATAATTCTTCTACTTAGTTTAGATATGCTCGCTTAGGTCATCCAATCTTACAACACTTCCATTCATTATCGATTTGCTTACAGGCCACATAATTTATCAAATACAAACCCTAGAATAATAATGATTTACGGCCATACGTAAATCATCCGAAATTTCGAGTTTGCATTTAGCGTAAAAACTGAAGTGGTTATTTTAAGGAATTAATTAAACTAGAACATGGAAGTCCCAAGATAAACACTGAGAAATAAGCTTAACAAGAAAATATTTTCTCCCTTCCCTCCAATTTCGTTTCCCATTTGATTTACTTATCGCATTCACTAAATAGATCTTTACACGCGACAGTCCAATTTACTCCCCTCATTGCGATGCAAATGGCATAGAATTACAAGTATTTAACGTCAAAGTGCACGTTTACTAAAAATAATAGCTATAAATTAGATGATTCGAGTATAAACTCTTGTAATACATAATTTTTGATAATTAAAACGAGATTTTATTACATTTATTCGTGCAGTGAGAAAATCATAATCGGTCTTAGAAGTAAACCATGCAACAGTCCGTTGCACTTTACTTTCATTTTTACTGCCGAACAGCGTATTCGCATTTATGTGTCCCAGTTTGAAGGGTGAGTGAGGCAGTAAAACTACTCGGCAAATCACTTATGTTTGGGCCACAAGTTTGGTGACAGCCTAATGGTATATTTGTAATACAATCACATATAACGCATAGCCGTGAGATACCGGCAGATTAGAATAGTACCTATCTCTATATTAGGTGAAGTAAATGGTGACTCAGGTGCCAAAACCGACAGATGGGGGTATGTTTATCCGAATCAGTGTAACTCAAATGCACTAGGTAGAGGCGGCAGCATCACCGTTGCGAAAGCTGCGTTCTGCGATTGCCAATACGTTTGCCTAACGCGGGAATTATGGATAATCCCTCTTACTTGGAGAGGCCTTTGTCAAGCAGTGTACTCCCAATGGCTAAAATGATACCGCATTTGCCACCATTTGTAGTCTCAGATGAGGCTTATCATAATGACGCATGATTAGTTGCCAATTAATACTAATAATAATAAATTCTCACAACATCTCATACCTGACTCCGTGGTAAGTCGCTTAAAGCACTTGTGTTACGAACATAAGACAACAGAGGAATCTCAAATATACTACTTTAATAATTTATTTGATATATTTAACACCCAGACACAGACCAAACACAATGTCCAGCAGTGGACTTCCATTGGCTGATAGAATGATTTTGATGATGAAAACGATCGTTTATAGGGTGCGGGAAGGCTTTATATCACGAAGACTGTATGCTTGATTGTCGACCTGGTCCAATAAAAAAAAAATATTACATAACCTTTCACAAAAACCAATGTATTAGTAGTAAAGACAAAATACCCAACACACCAGACACCTCATACATTTTCACTTAAGCACAAAAACAAAAGCCGCCATTTGGGCAGCGGCCCCGGAATGTATCGTCTAATTACTAAAAATGGTGCTTTTTGCCGTTTCTCATTCAACGAAATACTGTTATGGCCGACGTAATAAGGTGAAAACGTGGGCGGCTTGCTAACTCTCACCACGACACTTCTTATAACGCTTAACGTGTTCTTGAGGAAATAAAATATCATGTGTCGTTATGAGTACACAAAAGTTGTTTGGTGAAATTGGATAGTTTCTTTGATCGCGGTTAACTGGGGAAAACGTTCAGGCCTGTAATATATGAGTAGGTGTGTGTTTACTTTTCTTTAAGAACTGTTAAAATGAACAGTTGCTTTGGTAACTATATATGACGGAGTAATATAAAAGAAATAAATGTATCCGTTTGGCTCGCTTCATTTGTTTTCTATTTATGTCGAAACTCAAGGTAAAAAAGAGAAACAGAATAGGTATTAGCATATGTATAAAATATCATTACATTTGCATTATAATGTTTTGTTGCTGTATAGAAAATTATTTAGGAAATATTATTTTTACTTTATGAGTATTTATAATTTGGGTTAAAACAGCATAAATATGAAAATCGATCTAAGTGTGTAACATCGCAGTTATTTTTTCATTAATTTCAAAATGAAAACATTTTGATTCTTGTAAATATTGAAAATATGTTGACGTTATTCCTTTTATTTTGTATGAACAAATAAAGAAACTATAATTTTATTATTATCTAATATATGATATGATATATAGATAATAATAAAATAGTAGTAGTAGTAGCAAATAGTATTTTTATTCGTATAATGTATTATATTCGTATAAACACATACTTGATAACATTTTGTAATCAACATTGCACTCTAATCGCCTTTTAATTAATTCAAAATTGCTAAGGAAATTTCATGAGATTTGTTTTGTTCTCAACCAATCATAACATAGCTATCCACTTATAGAAGAACTTAGGAGGTATTTTATAGAATTCCCAGCGTCTAGCGATCCAATGACGGTACCACTTAATGCCTAATCACCTGTTATATCCGGATGTAGCCGGTTTATGTCCGCTCGGCGCCCGGTTAACGTTCATTACCCGGTTGGCTGGGTATACTCCACTGTTTATGTGATGAGATTTCATTATTGTTTTTTTTCGTTTTCCTCCTTAGAATGTATAGGCACTAATCAAGCGTTAACAGTGCCAGTTATCTCCATATTTAAGTGTTAAGTGAAAGCTTAGAGTCCTATTTATTTGTACATTGGGTGGATTGAGTAATAAGTGATTATGCATTGCTTTAATTACCAGTACAAGTTACCGATGCACACACACGTTTCCCGTGACGTACCGGCAGATAGAATAGCACCTCCCACTTCATCAAGTGTTGTACGAGACTAAGGTACCAGAACCGACAGATGGCGGTATATCCTTCCGGAACAATGCAGCTCAAATACACAGGGCTGCGATGGGCAGCAGCATACCCGTTACGAAAGTTAAACTACGCGATTGCCAACAAGCTTTTTCCGCGCTGAACGGCAATTATGAATAAAAAAAACCTCCTCACTTAAAGAGGACTATGTCATCAAAACACATTTGCATTTTTTATTGCTTTCCATTCTTTTAGTGGACTTTATACATATATATATATATATTTTCTTGCAAACACATTTGTGCGCTAATAAATGAAAATACAAAAACAATCAAAAATTTTAGTTTGTTTAAAAAAAGGTAATGTGGCCTTATATAGTTTAAATCGTGTAAAGATAATTTAGTGTAAAGATGTTAGGTACACTTGTATACTTAATACATTATAAAAAGTGTGTGATTTAATGAAATGTTCTTAAAACGTAACCCCTTTTCATAGATACGTATAGGCTGTCTCGAATTATCACCGCAATAAACGTTAATAGTGCAAATATAACCATTAACAAGCAATGCGGCAGCAAAAATAAACACTCACGTTATTTTAAACTCAATTTAAAACACTTCCAACTGATCCGCGTGACCCAGAAATAGCACTATTAACGATATGTATCATTACCCGGCCTCGTTAATTGGTCCGGTAATCACCTGTTACAACCGGTTGTACTCGGTTTATGTCCGGTTATTCGTCGGTCCGCTGGTTTATTGCGCAACCGTGTATTTTATGGGTTGTGTAGTTGTGTTTTATTTTTTTTAATTCAGCAATATTTTTCTGCTGTAATTCGGATAGCAGTATTCGTTTGAAACACATTTTCGATTCTGCATGTAATGAAAGGTTTGCTGATTTATATGCGTGGATGTTGCAGCTTTTGCTCAATCCAATTTAAGTTGTCCAATTTTTAAGCTTACCTACAGATTTTTATTTTCATATTAAAAATGCGAAAACTGTTTCTTATACATTCACGATTTGTTCTTGGTTTAACTTGATTATTGATTATATTTTGTAGAAAAATAGATATTTGCTGAAGTATGTGGAAACTATATGTAATTGAATAATGGTCATATGACAATGTTTTTTTTAATTATGATTTTATTTTTATTTATATTTCGCACATTCAAAATACAACTTGTAGTTCCAAAATCAAATGTTTATTAAAAGTGATCTGTTAGTTCCAAGAAACACAAGTGCAATAGTGTGCAAGATTCCAACGTAAATCACAAAGTACTGGATTTTTTTCCCGGTTGGTCAGTGTACAACACATTAAACATATATATAAGATATACAACATATATATAAAAGGTCCTATATGGACCTTTTAAGATATCTTATATGATTAAAATTTGATTTTGTGATTATAAACCTTTCTGTTTTTTCCATTAAGCGTGTGATACTTCACTATGAACTATCCGCACAATTCTTTAAATCTGACATTATTTATCATCATCCTTTTTCATTCCTTATTCATCTTTTATAAGGAAGGGTAATTGAAACATAAAGGATGAAGTTTCTATTGCGAAAACAAGAGTAAGTATATTGAAGAATTTAGAGTAGCTCAGCTATGAAGCTAGTTTCCGCTACAAGAACACAGTTCAGCGAGAATAACACATTATGTAAATGGTGATGGGTAGCAGAAAATCGCTACCAGAAAAATAATGTTTATTCCCGCGATCAGTAGGCAGCTTCAGATGACGTGGAAGAGTTGCCAGAATAAAAGAGCGAATACTGAATTTATGGATGCGATGAACCGTGAACGTAGCTTGAAGACGCCGCCGGGGGGTGGGGTGCGGGCGGCGACATGCATATTTGATTCCGTCATAAACTCAATTTACAGCTAATCTCATCTCAGATTGTCGAAGAAATAAAATTTCACACGCCGTTGGCTCACTCGTGAATGTAAATAGGGTAGGCGCGAGAGCGGACGCCGAAGATCTGAGCGGGGTGGGGTGATGCGTGTGGTGGGGGTTTGCTAATAAAATATACGTGGCACAGTTCACGGCTCATTGTGCATTAGACGCTCGTCCTGGCAAGTTGACAATTTAATATTTTGCCTTTAATTTCGAACACTAAATTAGGGTTCTGTAATCTTAAGTTTTCCGTAAAATGTTTGTCCTTCTGTGATCAGTATCGGTGGGTGATCGATTTTACGGGCCTACTGGTCCCGTTTTGTACGGTTGTAACTTTTTAGTGCTCCTTTTATTACGACAAACGATTTTAATCAAGCGAGTTTTTGTTCTGGGCGGACGCCATTAGCGCCGGAGTTGGAATAAAATTCGAAGTTAAGTCGCATTCGAGACTCGAGAATTTGCTTTTAACTTCGTTTGATTGGTCACCCTTGAAGCGTTTAGTGACCTTTACTCGGAGAATAAAATAAATCTATGCAGACTGGAGTTTCAATTTTCAATAGAACACAGCTTCCTTTCTGCGCCCTCGGTTCAGCCATTACATTTTCTGTCTAGTATCTTTGTCTCAAACAGCCAGCGAGCGACCCGGACAACGCAAAAGTAAATTGAAGGAAGTCACTCGTAAAACTCTCATTGGAGTCTTAACTATCCTCGAAACGCGTCGTAAGGAGAAAGTTATGTGGGTCAACTGTCTTTTCCCAACTTTAAACCAGTCGTATCATGAGGAATTCGCGTCGAATCGTCGACAATATTGCGAAAATTTTCATTATGTAAAATGAGATAAGATATTGTAATTTTTTTCTTAAATATACATACCTATATATATTTGTTTATTTTTAAATTTTTTTTTATAATTAACTCTTTAACACTTTGTTAAACTCTCTTTGACAAGTATATATATTTATATATGTATATATATACTTTTGGGAGTTTTTCGGTATTTCGGTAACTAAACGACAAATTTTCATGAGTAGTAAAGATGTTATCTCAGGATTTTTCATGTTGTTGAATTATTAACCCTCCACCTAATTTAAATGTTTTAAATCATATATGTAAAATTTAAAAGCCGTTAAAAAACCGTTTTATAAAACAATTTTTTTTAACACATCGATCAGTAGATTCAAGCATGTAAGAAGACGGAACTAAAATTTTACAAAATCGTATTGGAGACTGGAATTCTTTTCGTAGCACCCTTAAAAAGTTTTCATAAGGAAACTTGGCGTGTTCCAACGTGTAGTTTCTTCGGAACGTCTCGTGTTATGCCTGGAATAGTAATATACTTCTTTTAGATATGTCGGATGAAGCAATTTTTATACGTCTATGAGTGTTTCCAAACTTTTCGCGTTGGATTTGAAAAGTTGCTAGTATATCAGAGCAATTTCGTTTTATATGATAATTTAATAATAGCATATTGTGATTTAAATTAGTCGGTGGTATATGAGTTTGAATATGAATCATTAAAAATTAGCCATTATCTTCAACTCTGTATTATATTAATTTATGACTGTAGACTGCTAAATACGATAATGATGGAAACTACGTTCATCATAACATATCAGCCATTAGAAGTCCAGTGCTGGACACAGGCCTCCCCGTGAAATAAGAAACTAAACTACATTATTAATAGCGTAATAGCTATTATTACTTATTATCTGCCACGAAGTACCGGTAGAGTAGGATATTACCACCTGTACGAATGTACCAGAATCGACAGATGGCGTGGTATATCCATCCAAAATAGTTTAGCTGAAATCCAGGGCGAGGATGACCAGCGATTGCCAACACGCTTACTCAGTGCGGCAATTATGGGCAATATTCTTCTTTTCTTAGCGATGCTATATCCAGCAGTGGATTTACAAGGACTGATATGACCATGACTCATTATCCGAAATCGTTTGTCATATTGCATTCACATGCATGTCTTACTAACAGTGAAGGCTTCCAAAAGGTTATTTCGTGGCTATTTTATTTTCATCTAGTGTCTATGCGAAGGCTATTGCTATGATAATGTCAGTATTATGAAATTAATTAAATAGATATCGATATGCCTTTTACTGTTACACCAAATATAAAGCGTCAAAGTTTTCATCTCGTATTGAAAAAATTTAGTAATTATAGAGAGAGTAAGAGTCTAAGTATAAAAATAAGAGAAAGACTAAATAATGAAAAAAATAATGTTACCAAAGTGTAAGGTTTTTTGGAATAAAATTCAAACACCTTGTTGCGCCTCTGCAATCTCTGCTGTCTCTTATTTACTTTCACTTTTATATGGTTCTGATGGAGTTAGCTTGTCTGAAGAGATGAAAATCCTGTCACTATGTACAAATAAAACAACTGCCGACCACCGCCGCTATAGCTTTCAACTCTTTATCCAGTTACTTTTTCTGAGATTTCAACTTCACAGTCAGTCAGTAATTTTAATTGAATTATAACAGTCCGCCTCTGCGAATGAAATTTTAATAGGTCTTTGTGTATTAGACTAAACCTGAACTGTTTTTGATTGATTAATTTTGTGTATTGGAAGTACTGGTAAGGATTTTAAAAGTAAAATTATATTTTAGTTACACCATGACATTATAACAGTATAAAACATGAGCCTATACTGTCCGAAATAATAAAGATAAAATCAAAAACATATTTTCAAGTTAAATCAACTTATATTACGATCAAGTTCAAGCATTTATTTGTCAACATTAATTCACAATATCTCGCTATGAATCCCAGTCAGTGGTAAACCCAGTTAGTCGACTAGTCGGACGTCGGCGGATCACGCGTCCAATTTGATGCCAGCACCGATCATTTCCCGCAACCTTATTAACCGCTACATTTTGTAGTGCATCCGAGCGAAGTGGATATTCTCCTAATGATTTGTTGGGCAGTTAATGATGCATTCACTGCTTTTGCTGTTACATCCCTGTAAACAGAAATCTATACAGGGCTTTTAATGATATAGGAAAATAAACCTTGCAGTCATAGATCGAATTTCTATTTTTCTGTGGGTGAGACATGGTGCATTTGAAATGCACCATTATAAATAAATGAAACATCTAGTAAATGTTAATCAGATAATAATTAACATTAATACATTAAGCGTATAGTACATACCATATTTTATGTATCTATATATATGTATATATATATATATATATATTATATATCATATGCATTTATTGCGTTTATTTATACAAATATGTATGCCACGTTTATTTATTTTGTATATATATTGCCTGCACCACTATATATATATATATATATATATTCTGTTTTGTGTAATAGTTGACTGGGATAAAGCCATCTGGCATTAAGTCCGCCATTTGTACATTTCGTAACATTTTGTGCAATAAAGTTAAATAAATAAAAAAAAATACCAGGCAAGAAACAATGTGTAATCTACTCAGATATCACGCCTGTAATTTTGTGGACAAATGTTTTAATAATAGTCTTGCTAAAGACACTTGCATTTCGCCATTCCCCGCAATCTCCGTGCATTCGAATGAAGTGGAGATTTGCCTGATGTTTAGTTGGAAAGACAATTTTACATTCATTTGCTATTTGCCCTGTTTAAGCATGAAAGGAAATATATAGTTCTATTGGCTTTGGATTTTTGTACAACTATAGCTAGAGACTGGAGATATTTTTAACTGAGTTCATAAAGTTGGTTCATGTTAGGGTCATATTTGCTATATAATTTTTCAAATATTTAAACCGTAACCGAAGTTTTTATATTTTGTGTTCGTAGGATGTAGATGAATATTTTCAGCATTCTAACCAATTTTATTGGAATTAATAATAAATCCGTTTTTTACATTTAAGAGTAAACATTGATTTTTTACATTTCATTTTATAAGCATAGCAAAAAAGTAAATACTTCCACGTTACTCATAGTCTGTTGCACACAATGTAAATATAACAATGTTAGTTTCTCCTGGGAGTTCGGGAGCAAAGCGACCAAAGCTGCAGTATTAGGAGCTCAGAAGCTACGTGAAGGTATTTCAACAATGCGCTTCTACCGCACACTGGTCCCAAGATACAAAGTGGATCCTATGAAGGAGCTCAATACAGCTTTCAACTTAGGCTTAGATGAACTCACAGTTCAGGTGAAAATTATGTTATGATAGTAATGTAAATCTTTAGGTGCCGACCGTTCGTTTATGAAATACGTTTCCTCTATCAGTCAAAATTATAAATACAAATATCTTTAATGAGAATAATTGAGAAAGCGAAATTAAGCACTTGAGAATTTATTGCTTTTAAGGGGCAGTTTAATTCAGGGCAAGTTTATCATTATATATATAAATGTTTGAATTTAAGAGATTTTATGCATGGAAAATACTGAATTATGTTTTTGATAAAATTTACTAGAAAAAAAACAACCTTACTCAGGTTTTAATCGGTAATTTTTCAGCACCGAAAGAAACATCAGATATGTCTACTAAGGTTTTGATATCACAGCGGTAGTCCCCCGGCATGGGAAAGTTGCAGGATCGAGTCACGCCTGACACCTGAGACGAATTGTTTTCTATTTTTCAAATGAATATCATGCAATGTTTTTTTTCCTTTCACGTCAGATATTGTTAAATTTATTTAAGTATTCTATTCTTTCTATGAAACTATCTGTTGTCTGTGCTTGTAAACATTTCTTTTTGTGTATGAAATAAACTGCACTGGTTTAACCGACGTTCCGCTGTTTTAATATACAGCTGTGAAGTACTGGTAGAGAAGAATAATATCTCCCTTTGTACAAGGTGTCGTAGTGGCAACTGAGGTATCACAACGGACAGATGGTGGTATATCCATCTGAAACAGTGTAGTTCAAATGCAGACTAAGGGTATCTGCAGCAGCATCCGCGTCGCGAAAGAAGCACTTCACGATTGCCCAGTGCGGCAGCTATGGGTAAAATTCCCACTTTCTTAGGGAGCCCATGTTCTGCAGTGAACTTCTAATAGCTGTAATAATGATAAACTTTTACATTACAAATGCTCGTAAGTACAAATATAGGTTCGCGGGATCGGAGCGGAATATTGTGTCAAGTATCCTACGTCACTGCCTCTCTCGTTCTTCAAACCGGAACCTACCTGTACCTAGTTCTAGTTATGTGTGTGAATAAAAAGATATAGTCATTTGTAATATTGTCCAAAGATAGACACGGAACACACAAGATCTATTCTTAAAATATTTTTTCCAATTATTATATGCACAAAAGAATCTAATATCTACCTATAACTTGTATTTTTGTATTTTTGATATAAAATAAAGAATGTCCTTTGGCGTACCCTTCTGTTTGGGATTGTACATGTTATGTCATAGAAAAGACAAGTGCAGCTTTGGCATCAACTACACGAGTAATAGAAAGGAAATAATTCAATGCAATATTGTGTCGGTAACTCTTTTGCGTTGACGCAACAAACAGAGAGGAGTTTATAAAAGTAATGATAGCAAATTTGTTTTTTTTAGATCTACAATTATGTTGAGCTCTATCAAGATATAACTTTTACATTGGGACCGGAATTGTTGTTTAAAATTAAATAATATAAATCAGCGACTCCTTTTCATGTTTATTTCTCACTGTTATTTTCTCTCAATGTCACAAGTGTTAAGAAAAGTGTGAAAGGTATGTTTTATACCTACCATAACCTCGCGTAATGAACCTGCTATAAACTTACTTATAAGACCCACCTGGTGCCGGTAGACTAGTATTAAAGTAGGACACTCAATGACTTATTTGTTTAAGTGACTTTTATAACACTGATTGTCAGGGTCATCGGTCATTTGTGTAAAATTGTTATTAGCAAATCTACATATTATGTTCATTGAAGATATAAAAGTGCCTTTGATAGGCTTGTGTAAATAAATATATATTTGACTTTATTTTAACTTAAAAAAATAATGTTTTTTTAAAGTTAAAATTAAGTCAGTTTTTCGTTTCAAATCCATGAACAAAAGAATGACACTTATTCCATGAAGCAATAGATGTCATTTATTTTAGTAAATATTTTTAAGTTTTGCGAAATTAATTTTAAGTGTTCATGTTAAAATACGATATATCTTAAATATAAGAACTCTGGTGAAAAATAATACAATAATAAACAAAATAAGAATAAATATTGTGAAAAACGGAAAATATAGCTTTGGATTGTGTTTATTGGCGCAGAGGACAGGAGTATGTGTACAAAGATATATTAAGAACTAAGAACTGCAACAGTGCAGCGAGCTTGCTATTTAGTTACAAAATGAAAAATTTTCAAAACGTGAAATTGTTAAACGAGTTCTGCAAGCGAGAATTTCTTCAAGACAATAGCGGTTCATTTGAATTACATAAGGAAGTAGTACGTTAGAAAAATACTTTATTGTATTCAGATACAAGCAAATAAGTATTGAACGCGTAATACGAATATCCAAATGGCGTCTAACTACTAAAAAGGAAGATAGATCTGTATAATGTCGTACACTAATTAACTTAAAGCTTCGTTTTTAAAAGAATAAACGTCTTTGCAGTATTTTGTTAAATCCTTTATAGTATCTAACTGAAGTAGGAAGTTGCTTAGTTCACCAAGAATACTTGGACATTGTCCGTATACCTTCTTCATAGGAAATTCGTCTACTGGAATAAATGTTAGATGAAGTTTCGTCTCTGTATTGGATGGATTATTATCGATTTACACTAATATATCTTAGACATTTGGCTATACATATAAATGTGGTTGCGACTATAGTCTTTATCTTTTTCTAAACAAATGAATTCATATTGAAAAAGTCTACAAAATTTTCCCTTTTTAAGGTAGGCCCAGGTCCTACAGTAGACTAGCTATGGTAACATTTTGGTGTAACTTAATTTGATCGTGATTTTAGCCTCTATCTTTCTAAATAATACTAACTAATAGATTGATGCAACTTTAGAAATGAGATGGTTTATTGTATGGTATCTTAGCAAATAGTCAAGAAAAGAAGAAGTCTGCCGAATCAGCTAGTTTTAAATATTGTTATAATAATTCTTGATCATTAATTTATTTAGTTTAATGGAAAGATCACTACTTTCAAAATAGCCTTTATTAGTATGTGTTATATAAATTTTTCTGCATTCAGTTCTCTTCAAATGTATGACATCGATATATATAAAAGGTGACTGACTGTCTGACTGTGTGACTGACATATTAAGGTAGGGACTAAACTATAAGGGTTGGAAACTTGAAAAGAAAGAACTCTTGATACTTTTGAAGAAAATTTCAATTCGCTCTCTACAGGGGTAAACAGGGATTCAAAGTTAGTGAAACTTTGGTGTTTTTTAAAGTTATTTGTATAAAATTATGTATGAAGATTCTACATTAATAGTCAAGAAACAAGTAATAGTTAATTTTTTCGAAATTCATATCTAATGGGCTAAAAAGGGGGTTTAAAGATAGTATGAAAGGTTTTTATAGAGTTAAAACATTTTATATAATTTTAATTAATATTGTTTTAAAACGCGGTAGAAATCGCAGGGTGCTACTAGGTAATTTATAAAAATGTTTATTACTAACTAGCTGTGCCCGCGACTTCGTCCGCGTGGATTAGTTTTTTTGGATACCATACCTCTTTACCTTAACTTATATAAACTATGAATGTCATGTTTATTTATATCGAATGAATGGCCTGAAAAATAAGTTTCATGTTTCTAGCTCTAAAAACAACGATACTTCCATACTACTTTTCAGCCCCCTTTCGACCCCTTACCACCCTTATTTAGAATTAAAAAAACCTATATCCTTTTTTAGGGTCTAAAAATTGTCGGTGCCAAATTTCATCAAAATCGGTTAAGATTTTTAAGCGGGAAAGCGTAACAGACAGACAGAGTTACTTTCTCATTTATAATATTAGTAGGGAATATAGTAGGGAATATTAGTAGGGATAAGCGTTTTTTTTAGTATCATTTACTGTGCCATATGCATTTTCAGTAATAAAGTATTTTGTATAAACTAGATCCGAACAAACAAAACAAACACCAAAGCGAGTGTGCGTAATAGAAAATAACTGGTGCTTATCTACACCCAAAACAGAAGTACGGAGCCATCGAAACGGCAGAATCTTCGGGTGATTGCATCCAAGAATCGCTCTCGAATCGATTCTAAGGCCAAACGCACGATTTGACACCCCCATGCACGCATCGATGAGCAATTTTGAACTCTATTGCCCATTACCAGCGTACGGTATACGAAATTTCAATAAAACTCGATAGAGACGAAGTTTTAACCGATGATCTGGTTTAATGGAACTGGCTTGTTTCTTTAATATTTCTATAGAAAGAAAATAGATAACTTTAAAACCTTCTTCCCGCCAATTAGAAAATGATATATATTAATTTATAAAAATCAATCAAAAAGGGATTTTTAATTTGAATTCGCGTATTAAATATGGCATGTTACTTAATTAATACAGATAAATATAAATTTATCTGATACATTGACCTGACTCTGTGATAAGCCGCATGAAGCACCTGTGTTACGGACGTCACACAACAGAGTATCCTTAAATTTACTTCTTCAATACCTATATTTAACACCCAAACACAAAACAAACACAGATATCGTCCTATAAATGTTTGTCGTAGGTGGGGAAATAACATTGACAATTTTTTTTAACTTCCGCACTTATTTTGTACTAATGACTTCAAAAACAGCAAAGTTTCATATTAACTGAACCCCCGTCGTACCTGTAGGGTGAGAATTAAAAAAATATTTTTTAGCGCTTCTCTCAAATTTCAAGTTAGAAACTTCTTAGAATCTTTGCAGTTAGGTCCTGCGTTGATATGCCAGTCGGCCAATCAGCTTCTCCCTTTATATATATACATATAAAGTTATCTATCTATCTACACACTATTTCAATTCATGAACTACTATAAAATAGCTTGAGAACTACAATTTAAAAAATGTCGAAAAAAGCATTTTGGTTGTTTTTTAACTACCATATATTGTAAATTGTCCAAAGTAATTTGTTCTATCTTCTTTTCTCATCTGAAAACGGTATTGGATCGTTTCTCCTAAACCCACATCTGTGTTAAATAAAGACCTAATCTTACACTACCCACCCCCCAACTTACTTTTTAAGGAGGGTGACAGTTATTGCAAATAAGCGAGTGATCTGCGTCCAATCAGGGTTCAGCCTTGCGTGTAGCTCATCTAGAACCCTAATACCTACTTAGACATCGGGATTGCAATCGATAAATATTGGAGATTCTGCCGGCTCTTAAGCCCTATATGTACGCCACCATTTTTTTAAATGGTAATAAGTCTTTATCAAACTCGTTACATACCACGGTACCTATAATAATTATTTTAAAAACATTGTGGTAATTATGTTATGATTATAATCCATCCATCAATCAGTAAATTATCTTATTCAAATAGCTTAAAACCTAGCTAATTCTGTTTTTAATAAATAATTCAACCCCTGCAATTGTTATAGCTTGAAAAGTTTTTAGGATATACAGTAGATTTTAAGTAGATAAAGATAATTTTAATGCGTAATGTAAAATATATAATTTGTTTTTAAAATATTATTATACAATTACATATATGTATATAAATCATTTGTATTTAACATTATATCTGTATAAATTGACTTTTATTTTAAGTTTATGACGTCCTACCGTCATTACTTGAGGTAGACCTCATACAGAGGTCGTCTGCATTGGTACCTCACTCACACTAATTTATACGGCCAAATAGCAGTGTTTGCATTGTTGTGATCCGGTTTGATGGAAATTACTGAGTAAATGACATAATATCTTTGATTCTCAAAGTAGGCAACGCGTTAGTGATATCTTCATGATATTACAAGAATCTATAGGCTGCAGCGACGTTTACTATTACGCGGACCGTTACGAAGATGTATCATACAGAAAGTATAAAGTAAAGTATACATAAATAGTATTGTTATTGTCTCATAAAGGAATTTTAACTTTTTAAAACAAAGTACATTTTACTTATTACAGCAGTTTCCAAGTTGAATAACTTCTTGTGTAGATCATCATGGATTTAGTGGATGATCCATTAAATCCATGATGATCCACACAAAGGAGCAACCGTAGGACATCCATTGCCTCTTCAAGAAACAAGGAATTTTGGAATGGAAGGCGCAGAGCGTGGTTTTGTGATGGGAATGCTACTGCCACGCCCAGTTGCATTTGAGTTACACTGTTTTGCGTGGATATACCGTAATCTGTCGGTTTCAGTACATTAGTAACTCTTGCACCTAGTTTTTTCGAGAGAAGAGATTAGTAGTTTTCGAAGAGGTTAGTAGTTTTCTCTGCTGGTATGATGTAATTCCGTGATAATATTCTGGGAGAAGTCTTTCTTAGCCTTTTATCTGTTATCTAGTTCTTTTGTTTTTATAATGTCTATTTTATACATTTCAAAAACAAAGTTCTTTACACGCAATCGTATGTGCATATGAGGCTAAAGTAATTTTCTCGCAGCCATCTTGGTAAATATTGTGACACAACGCATGCACCATCCTTCTCTCGCTTGCATATTTCTCTACTACGTCTAAGAGCATGATTTATTTGACAGAAACTCCGGCGGTCTTTGTTCTGAGCTCTACTAACTACGGATCTATGATCCGGCTAAGCATGAATTAGAATATTACTATTGTGAGGACTTTTTTAAAACTACTTTTATGCATCTATCTCATATTATGTAATAATTGAAATTTGTTTGTCTTGTTTCTCTCCAATATACTAGTTAATAAGCTAATAATTGGATAACTAGTTTGTAGTCGTCATTTTGAAAAAGGTAAACATAGAATAAAGGTCTTTGGGTCAATATTATTGATAGAAAAACTATTTTTAAACGGCTTTAAAACGCAATTTATCCATTTGTTTATATATTTAGTTCGACGTTTCTGATACCTTACGGCAACCATTCTCAAAATTGGTACAATAATTTTATAATGAATAGTTAACGCGTAAATGATAAAAAAAGATTACTATTATCTTTCTTCGCCTCGAAACAATACTGTATTGCGGTATGAAAGCTGAGAGAGACAGGGAAACTATTCGATACTTTAATGTAATATTCTCAAAATGGCGACGCGCTAGAAATATCTTACGCTAGAAAAACGTTTCAACATCTATAAGCTATAATACAGCATACTAAGCAGTTTTTTACAGCTAGCTGTTAAAATAATTTACATTTAAATGAAATAGTTTAAAACCGCTTTACAGACGTTTGATAATGTCAATGTTACATGTAAAAATCGCGTGGGTTTCGTACATCACACGCCGCATTAAAAAATCCAACCTCTATTATTGCATTGGGGCATGCAAATGATTTGTCCCCGTTTCTTTACATGAAGGCTGTCCCATAAACTGGTTACTTTTTGCACTGACTCTAGGAAGTTCGAGTAAATATAAATGTTACAGGCCCATCACACTTTTACTCCATTTTAGTTACGAGTTTCTCAAAAAATTATGTTAATATTATTTCGATCATATATATAAACTAGAATTTTATATATCATTAATCTAGCACAAGTATTTATTAGTTTCCTATAGCCAATAGTAATTGAGGTATTAAAGTTAATACAAAGATGATTAATTTGTAATAATCTTGCGTCCAACGTACGGGGTTCTTTTATTGTTTCTTTTACAACAAATGATTGCTCAGTACATATTTAATATACTTGTTAAGCTAATACTATTTTATAGAGTAAGGGCACTCCACAGGAAGTTATGTCGATGCATTTCAAATTTCGAATGATATCCCAGATACATTACGTAATAGTTATTTTGCTATGTTCAGCATTAAATCAAAGAACTGTTAATAAACTAAATTGTGTTGAGACATAAATAAATACATGAAAGAGGTTAAAAACTAACCCTTTCTATCCACACTTAAAAAATAGTGTTTGGATCATAATCCCTAATACAAAACTGAAAATTGGTTAATGAACATAGCTGCTTGCTGGATGTTCACGTGGACTTCCCCAACATAGTCCGGTCGTTACTGCACTTAGTCACAAAGTTGTTATTTGTGTCTAAATTTAATGTGAGCATAAACAATAATTTGTTCTATTGTTTGTTACTTTTAACTAAATTCCTGAAAAGATATTATTTACTAGATGTTTAACTCTTACAAAAGTCATCTGCATTGGTGCCTCACTCTGACCTATTTCGCCGCCAAAGAACAGTATTTGGATTACTGTGTGCCGGCTTGAAGGGTGACAGTAAGTAGAGAGAAGAGAAGAGAGATAGTGAAATTACCGGATAAATGTAATATGATATCTAAGTACTATGACACGCTAGTGATATTTTTGTGATGACACGAGCGTCTATGGCAGCGATCACGTTTACCATCAAGCGTTTACCATGGACCGTATTCTTGTTTGCTGACTTTAAATAAAAAGAACATATACTATGTAAGATGTACGTACCTATAAATGTTTGTTACACTTTGTACATGGTTGCACAATGTAATGTTTATTTTTATTTATAGTGTAAACAATCGTTAATGAGAGGAATAAATGAATTACTTGTACTATTCTTACATCAATTTTTCCAATCCAACGTACGAAAGGCCTTACTGTTTTTGTCAGCAGAGACGATTTCGTGACGCAGTCCAGTTTTGTCGGACTATTTATTACGTCCCGTTGTATAAGAATTGGATTTGGTTTGTGCTCGCATGTATGGTAATAAAGTTTTTCGCTGATTCAATAGTTGGTTGACTGAACTACGTGCATGAATGTTTTGTGACCATTACAAACAGGCTAACGGAATGTTGCTTGTAACTAGGTTTGTGATATTTTAATAGTTAAAACATTTTTTTAGTTGTGGTATATATACCAACAGAATTCAGAAAAGTTACCAGAAAATTCAGCAGAATAAATAGATAAAAACTACTTTTAAATGCGAAATATATTTTCAATTACTTGAGGTAGACAAAATTCGTTAGCATTGGTACTTTACTCTCGCCTATTTCTACCGCTAAACAACAGCGTTTCTATTGATATGTTCCAGTTTGAAGGATAAGAGTGACATATGCGCTGTCTTCGTACTTTATTTACTGATTCTGCTTCTCTAACTTTATAACCCTATTTTTTGATGTACGTTATTTTATGTGTATATATTTTTTTATATCATATGCATTTATTGCGTTTATTTATACAAATATGTATGCCACGTTTATCTATTTTGTATATATATATTGCCTGCATCACTATATATATGTATATATATTTATATATATATTTATTTCTGTTTTGTATAATGGTTGACTGGGAGATAATGCCATCTGGCATTAAGTCCACCATTTGTACATTTTGTAACATTTTGTGCAATAAAGTTAAATAAATAAAAAAAAAATATTACCTTCATGTCACAAGGTTAGCAACTCGTTAGTGATACCTTCGTGATATTACAAACGTCTATCGGCTACAGTGATGCTTACCATCATCATAACTTACGTAGTATAGATACATAGTTACTAACGTAACTATATTTAGAATTATGAGATTCATCGAATCAATATTTATTCTTCAAGATCAATGAAAATGACGTAATAAATGTAAAAAGTGGGTTTTCAACTTCCGTCACAACTTTCACAAAAACATCAAGTATTATTGATTGCATTTATGATTTTTCATTATCAAGATGTATATATTTTTATAGTGGTTGTGAAATATATGTTCACCAATTGTTATAAAACAGATAATGAAGTAGTTCAACCATAAATATCAGTAATCAAAGCGATAAACCGTTTCAAAGGTATTTCTCGCCATTATTCGGATGCCGAGATTGCGGTTGACCGCTCAACGCTCATGTACGAAGCTTATCAGGTTCAAATGCAACCAGAACCTGTAAAATTAACGGACTATCTCAAAGGCTTTTCTGCAATTATAGCAAGTTTACAGGAAACAGAATCAATTGAAGTGGATATGCAGTGAATACGTTGCTTGTGTGTTAACGTTCTTTATCGAAATTAGAAAAAAAATTATTTAATTAGTATTTTTTATTTTTGTTTGCCAATATCCTGGACCATGTCAACCAGTGCTTCGATATTAGAGTTTAAAAATATAAAGTATAACGTTTCACATAAAACACGGGAAAAATGTAAATGAAATATAATAATACTCGTTTTGATAGATTTTCTAGTTGTATTTCTGCTTTACCGGATCGAAACTTTATAATCACAATAGAAATATACTGAATTTTTTTGGTTACTCTGTACACTTAAATGACTTAAATAAGAAAATGTATTCTCCCAATAAGCCATAGGTCGAATGTTGCTAAGTCGGATGGTTGACTCCAAGAACACTCGCTAGGAGTCGAACAGCTTATTCCGCAGGAGATTTTCCCTTATTTACAACTAAATCTCTTCGTTTTTTACAATACATATATATTATTTCAGTCTTTTATTCCACAGCATTATAGGTTTATCAAATAAATATTGATCTCAAAGCAAAAGCTGAAACTCATTTATATCAGCAACTAGATATTGATATTAAATCGCTGGCAATATGAAAATGTCGACGCGAACAGAATAAAAGGGGTCTGCTAATTGATACCATCGAGAAACAGTCGGCAGGCGCACAATATGCAAAACCCCATGAATATGGATGGGGATTAGGTGAAGGGGCCGACGCTACGGCCGGTGGGGATAGGATCGAAGGCTATTGTTAATATTTTGCAAATAGTATTGTGTGAAAATGTGAAAGTCATCCGAGTAAAGATTAAGGATTCGTTACGTGGGTGAATATTGTTGGCCAAAATTATACAAGATAACAGCAATTACGGTTAGTTATATAAGGTAGACCTCATTGATCTCATACAGATTGTCTGGTCATCTGCATTGGACCGGTGCATTGGCCATAGTGATATCTTTGTAATATTATGTCATATTACGGACTATTTGCTTGTTAGTCGACTTAGTATAATAGAAAAAAAAATTAGCTATTTCTAAATATTAGTGTGTTTAATATACTTTAATGTAAATTCCTGAAACTACAATTTCAGCATTTAGTTTGAGTCTCTGTCTATGATAGTACTGTAGGCTACCAATATCACTTATTTTTGTCGAATGTAAGTGCACCGTATATTTCCTCTTAGTTTATTTTACTTTTCCATCCATGAAATGCCTGAAAGAGATTGCTTTACACTGTAAATACATTTTTATAATGTAATATTGTTTTTTTGGTTCTTCGTGATATCTTTTATGTACAATAAAGAAATATATAGTACTGAAAGATTCTAATTTAACTTTACAGAATGTAGTTTTATATATTGTTCTAATGAATACTATCTAATAATTTAAGTATAGGGAAGTAGAGAAAGATGCGGGTGGCTGCTTGAATTAAATAAATAGTACAATTTTATGAATTAATTAAGAATAATATGAATTGTTATAAGTTTCTTTCACTAGAATAAGTGTTAATATTACTTTTACTATTACTATACTGTGATATTATAAATGTGAATTTTTTGACTAAATATATATGTCTGGATGTATGTTTACTACTCTTTCATGCCGGAAGTGCTAAACATTTCGATCAAATTTGGTACTACGATTATTGACAGTATGAAATAATACAAAATATACCTTTTAAAAGCTTTTCATTATCGATAGAATCATCACAATTTCTTTTTCAGTTTTGCTGAGAGTTCCCAGAATAAAGTATAGTCCTGACGACTAAAGTTTCGAGTGGAAAACTAGATATTACTGAATCCTTGAAAAAGAACAATACAACAATACCTGTGACAACAATAGAGAAAGGAATGTTAAGATGGTTTGGATATGTAGAAAGGATGGATGAAAATAGAATGACTGCATAAATATTAAGAGCGGAAGTGAATGGAAGGATTGGTATACGACGACCGAGGCGAATATATCTTAATCAGGTAAAAGAGTTAAAGAAGGCTAGGTCAGAAGTGCCAAGAATAAGCAAGCGTGTATGAAAGGACTAACGCGAGTACGGGAAGCAAGAGAGGTATGCCAAGATCGTAACAAGTGCAGATCCGTAGTCTCTGCCTACCCCGATGGGACACAGGCGCTATGTATGTATGTATGAATGTAAAAAAGCTAACAAACCTATTGACTCACCGTCATACTGAGAGCGAAACCGCAATAAGCAACAAAACAAGCTATTTTGAATACTCCAAAAATGATACTATTATTAACCCGTTCAACTTTGTACCAAATGCTTTGGGGGAACCCTCATCGGCAACGCGAGAGTACCTCGTGTAAATAGAGGCTGTATTATAGCCACGAAAGTTATTCAAATAGCCCCACAAGGGCGCGCCTGAGGTTTGTTGCTGATACATAAAACATGCCCAGTCGTGGCTCGATCGCTGCTGTTTGCTTTGCATTCACCGATAGTTGGCCAACTGATACCTTTTACCTTTGGGGGTTCTTATTGATGTTTTGTATTGAAGTTTCGTCAGGAACTCAACGTCGAAACTGATTTTAAGCGGCTTTAAAACACGGTTTATTTAAATCGTTTCATGTATTGTTCACATTTCGCTTCATTTACGGGAACTCAATTTTGGGTTTGGATCCTATTACTTACAACGTTTGAACGCCACTTTACAATAAACAAATAGTATCGTTAGTTTTCCTGATCATGTTTATGCTTGTAATAGTTTATGGGTTTACGGAGGTAGAATTTATAAAAAGTTCTTTTGCATTGATAACTAATCATCACCTTTTTACCGCTAAAAAGCATTGTTTTCCTTATCGTGTTCCAGTTTAAAAGATGAGAGAGGCAGTGAAATCGCCGGATGATGTGACATAATATCTTCAAGCCATAAGTTCACAACGCGCTGGTGACGAGCGTCTATAGACTGCGGTGACGTTCAATATAACGCGGGCTGTATGCTTTTTAGTCGAGTTATTCATATAAAAAAGTAACTGGTCAGTTTAAGAATTATGTTCCTCAATGAAAAAATTGTTGCAAGAAGGTAACCAAAATGTCAATGTGACGTGATTATCCTGTTTGATGTTTAATAAAATTAAGAATTTTTATGCACACAAATGTATTGGTTTTCTAATACAAATTAGTCCATATTAGCTCTAGAGTTATTCAAATGTCATCAAACGAGCGTGCCTGAATGTAGCTGGTTCTTAAAATATGCTGAGTCGCGGCTCGTTCCCTAATGTTTACTTTGCAATTGTCGATAGTAGCGACAGTTTGCCAACACATCGACACATTTACCGAGGGTTTAAAATGTATCTAAGTCTTATACGTATGAGAACAAAAGAAAATATCAATATTATAACCCGCCAACGTCAAAATAATAAGTAATTTCTCGGAAATAAAAATAATTATGTAATGAAACTTCTTCATTATTATTGTATCAGCCATAAGATGACTGCTGAACATAGGCCTCCCCAATTAATCTCCAATAGGACCGGTTGTATGCGGCCTGTGTCCAGCGCGATTCTGCGGTTTTAGTCGGATCGTCTGTCTATCTTGAGGGTGAATGAGAACCATTTCAGAACCTTATGATTCGATCGGTTCTGCGTACTATGTTTCCTGCCCACTGCCACTTCAACCTACTAATCCACCGGGCTATGTCAGAAACTTTAAGTCTGTTAAGAATCTCCTTATTCCTGATTAGATCGTGCAAAGAGACTTCGAGCATTGCCCTCTCCATAGCTTCCTTAAAAAACTTATACTCACTTAAATAGGCATCAAAGTCATTGGCAATTTTTGAAGCCTAGTTAGATTTGGCAATGACATCACCTTGTTCTCGATATTTGCAACAAAACGCCACGGTGAACGATCTCCGTTAGTCTAGTTTAAAGGTGGGTGTCAAAATTATCCGCTAAACATAATAAAATAGATAACAACCGACCGACCTACAACCTGCAACCAACCGACCAACAAATAGTTTCGGATGGATATACCGTCATCTTGGTCGCCTCTTATGACACCTTGTACAGATAAAGGTACTATTCTACTCTGACGATACCCTACGGCTTTGGAATGTCAGACATATCAGACACGCGTAACCACGACTAGACAAAAGACGCCATTTCATTATCACCACCACACTTCAGAATTTCACAAAAATAAAATCCAATTTGTCGTACAGCCGCACTCCGCGGAAATATCCCGGGAGTGTTGTAAACGCCGAGATTACTAAATGTCTCCGTTTTAATTACAATTGTAATTGAGGAACATGATGCGAGATTACTGGTGTACCGCGTCCCTGTAATCCTTCGTGTTGTGTTTTGTAATCTTCACAGGTGTAAAGGTTGTGTTACATTTGAGTTAAGCGATGCCAATTATTGTTTTTGCACTACAACATGCCGCTTGGTTTTCTGGGTATAAAAACATTTTTCTTTGGTAGGATTAGGTCTAGCAATATGCAAAATACATTTGACCCGTATAAAACACATACAATATAGTATTTTCTTATAGTAAATAATTAATATTACGTTTCTGTGACCTAAAGCCGTAAACTACTATTTTTAAGAATTACCGCAAAGTAACCGAAACGTCGAACAAAACATGTAAAAAGTTTAATAAACCGCGTTTTAAAGCCGTTAAAAGTAATACTTTTGTAATGAACAGTGAACAAGTTAATTTTGGATAATATTAATCAATTAGGTATATATTATAATACATATAGAAGTACATACAATAAAACACGTTACACACACAAATGAACCAAAAAATACACATGTTATGGATGAGACTTCTTTACTCTATATTTCAATGTTTTATTTTTTTTGTTATTTTTTTACTATTAAAAACGATATATGATATTAGTGATTGTAATCACCTTGTAAGCAAAATTATTCCTAAGTACAAATCGGGTTTTGTAATTGTACCCTTTCAAGTGTGTAATTGTGTACACAGCCTTATAAATTTTATTATTCAGGAGTGCCATTAACGCTTGTAAATGCTTAATTGAATTAGTGTTTCACGTATAAGTACTAACTGTGGCGTAAAATTACCATGTAATATTTTTATGTATATGAACATTGCTTACCATGTATGAATGAATGATATAATTAAATACTTGTAATCCTTAATAACCTTAAATGTTTGTAATGGCGGGCATAATGACGCATTCGCTACAGCTTTTGCACGCCAGTCGTAGATTCGATTCCTACATAAAACAAATCATTGATAAATATATGATAAATATTTGTTTGTATTGTCTGGGTATTGAATATGAATTGGACTGTACTTTTGGCGATTTACCACGGAGTCAGGTTAATGTAAGAAATATTGTGATTTTTTATTTTTTTCTTTAGAAATGTTTAATCTTTTTCAGATCAAGACTTGTGTTATTTTTTAAAAAATAAGTAGTCACTCCCCCACTTTACTTCCTACTAACTGTCACTCAATAGAAATTGAACTCTTTACTGCATACAATAAAGCCGTCATTTGAATGAAATGCTTCACCTTCTGCAAGAGCGCAATTAAATACAAAGCTGTCAGCAATAAAATTATAATTAAAATGAGCCACTGTTTTATAGTTTCTCAAACGATAATCAAGTTATTCCATCGGAGAGTTTGCGAATACTTTACAGAAACTAGATTTAGTTTCTCTCCGATTAATTGCGCGCTGGTGTGTAAATAAACTATCAATATTCCGAAACTGCGAAACTTTCGTAATGGCTGCGCTCCAATTGGAAATTTGCTGTAATGTCGGATTGGTGAAACTAAAGGTATTAATTTTTGGTGTTCGTAAGAAAATATTATGTATTATTTTCTCATGTCCAGTGTAATCCCCTCATTATAACGTCAAAAGGAAGTGACAAACTTGTCAACAAAATGACTAACAAATACAAAGACTTAAATCATAGGTATGTAAGCAATTACTAAATTGCTCCTAACAAAACTATCTAATGAAACTAAGTCATATAAAGTAAGGTTTTCGTAAGGTTCTGGAATGGAGACCACGTACCGGCAAGCGCAGCGTAGGGCGTCCACCCGCGAGATGGTCAGACGATCGGATCGGCAGGATTACGCTGGACACAGGCTGCATACGACCGATCCTATTGAAGATTACTTGGGGAGGTCTTATAGCTGATATGATATAAAGCAAAGACTTAAAATAAATGTAAGCAATTTAGTACTGTTGTTGGTTAGTTTACTCGTAATAGAGGAGACAGGTTGTAAAGCGCATGTTAATAAATAAAAATCATTTGACAAAACGAACACGCAGTCGCAGTCAAAAAGAAAGAGATAGTCATAAAAAAGCAACGTAACGAATCAAGTCAGTCACTATAACCAGACATAATTTTGTAATAGGTTATTAAAAGCGAAAAATCTCTACATTCGGTATAAGTGAAGTCATTATATCCAACTAAAAAGCTAAGAAATTAGTATGAAAACCAGCCGTGGATTACCGGCAGAGTAGAATGTAGCAGGTGTCAAAAGAGGCGAGTAAGACCAAAACCGACAGATATATCCATCCAAAGCAATGTAGCTCTAATTCACAAGGTAGAGAGAGGCAGCAGCAATACCGTTGCGAAAACTGCGCTCGGTAATTGCCAATACGCTTGCCCAGCACGGCAATTATGAGGGAAACTCCCCCTCCTTAGAGAGGCCTATGTCTACCGGTAGATTTTAAATGGCTGATATGATGATGAAAACCAAACTTCGAACTTACTTCCTTTATACTAAGCGGTTGGTCAATATAGGCAGGGACATAATAAACAATTCTATTGTAATTCCGTCGGTAATTGTGTAGGGTATTTCTCTATTTTAATTTATGACACATACTAATATTTTCATATTTTCTATTTCAACGATACACTTCTTTTCTTTATATTCTTACTATCTTGTTTCTTAATAAAACTACTGTGACGGCTTCAAAACGCTGTTTATTATTTTTTTTACATATTTAGTTCTACGTTTCTGTTACCTTGCGGCAACCGTTTTCTTAATTTTCAATTAATTAGGTTTGAAAGCGTAATGGTTAGGGTGTTTTTCTGCTGATCATAACGATCCGACGTAACGCGCCCGATGATGCAGATGATAGTGACTCCATTTCGTGCGCCAAAAGGATGTGAGTTCAGTTCCCATCCAAAGCAAGCATATTTGACGGGCCCGATGGCGCAGATGCTAGTGATCCTGTCTTGTGCACCAGGGGTCGTGGGTTCGATTCCCACCCAGAGCAAATATTTATATGATGATATTTGTGTTTGCTCTGTGTATGGGTGTAAAATATATGTATTTAAGTAGTATATTTGTGATTCCTCTGTTGTCTGGCATTCGTAACACAAGTGCTTTAAGCGACTTACCACGGAGTCAGGTCAATGTATGAGATGTTGTGGGAATTTATTATTATTATTATATTGTATTTTTTCTGTATCTTGGTGTTACTAAAATGTATTTAAGTATTATATTTGTCTCACATCCGTAACATAAGTGCTTTTAAAGCTACTTATCTCAAAATTAGGTCAATTAAGAAATGTGAATTTGTTTATTAAAAAAATTAAAATAATATTGTAAAAGTTAATATTGTATTAATTCTGTTTATAGCATATTTAGTTAGTAAGTGTAATATATATAGTTTGTGCGGCATTGCTTTAAATATTTACGGTTAAATATCGAATCTCAAAGCAAATGTAAATTACTCTGGCTGCGAACGAGCAAATGTGAGCGAAATGAGCACAGAATCGAATAACATCCCATACAGAAACGCTCGCCAAGTTAATAACGTTCGGGACATGAGCATAGCCCGTGAGCAAACACGAATAACACGGACTTGTACCAATTACCACCGCGGTTCGCCTCCGTGTTTTACAGTCTTCTGTTTCACCAGCTAATGCTCTGTTATGAAACAGCTCGATATAAGCACGATGGTGCAGATGGTAATGATTATATCTTGTGCGACAAAGGCCGTGCGTTCGATCCCCAACTAGAGTAAATATTATTTGCTATATATTTGTTTTTTTTCTGTGTTCTTTAAGTGTACATATGACACTAATTAACTGTCTAATGTATTTATATATATAAATATATAAGACATTATTTGTCTTATATATATTTATATATATATATATATATAAACCGGTAAGAAATATACCGGTTGACACCCGTTCAAGAATAGCTTTTTAGTGTTACTACGTAATTTTATTTTTCACTCTATAAGGCATTAGCATTGGATCAAGTTCGAAATTTAAATTTGTACTGTGATTATAAATGTTATTTCAAGTCAGATAAAAGTTCATAGCAACTGACTCTTCGAAGTCCAATTTTTATTTGACAACAAAATAGATATTATGAATTTCACATTTATATTGAAGCGATGGCACTGATTTCTCAGCTCAAAAAGAACACTAGGAAATACTTTACGTGTCCACTGAGGTGTCGGGTTATGAGGAGTGAAAAAGATTATTTTAGTAAATATTATGAAATATACATATATACATCGCGCCTGTATCCCACTGGGGCAGGCAGACTAAGGATTTCCACTTGCTACAATCTTGGAATACCTCTCTTGTTACCCTTACTCGCGTTAGTCATTTCACACACGCTCGTTTATTCTTCGTTATTCTGACCTGGCCCTTCTTTAAAACCTCTTCTACCTGGTTAAAAAATGTTCGCCTAAATTCTCGTATACCAAGTCCCTTCCATTTTATATATTTGTGCAGTCATTCTTCTTTAATCTATCATTTCTATATGTCACAACCATCTCAACATTCCTTTCTCTATTATTGTTACCACATCATCTTTTATATCGCATTAATCTCGTGAAACACAATATTTTTTATAGTTTATGTCTTTTTGTAACTGTAACGAAAATGAAATATTTTTTTTTTTTTTTTTTTTGGACGAACCTAGTGCCGGACGACTCAGGCGTCAATTCCAGCGCCACCGAAAAAAGAGGGCGGGGCCTCTCATAGATGAGAGGTCCGATGCCCGTATTCATCCTGCGTGCCCTCGCAATGGCTCGCGAGATTTGAGCGGGACCGACGGCGCGTCCGAGGGCACCTCTAGAGGCTCGACCTAGGCTCGGCCGCCGTCGTTGGGGTTGAATTTACTATGAATTGTAGCAAAAGAGGACGGACAAATTGAGCCCAACAGCCCTAGGGCTGTCGGTTATCGCTCGTAGGGGCAGGGACTTCACGCGTTCGCCGGCGAACGCGGTGTACTGCTCTGTTGTACGAGTGCATGTGGAGTGTAAGTGATTGTGTTGTGCCAGTAAGAGGGCGAGGAAGGGCTGCGATTGTCGCGGTTATATCATCGGGAGGGTCATCTAAGACGTGACGCGGTCTACGGCATCGGGCGCGGACGTTTTTCCTTGCGACGTATTTCGCGGACTTGGAAATTAAAGGGTTAGAGTGATTTGAGGCCCCGTCGAAGAATCGACGCGACGCTTCTTTCATGAACTCGCGAATCGTGGGAAGATCGAGATCGTGGTGTAAGCTAAGATTACGGATGTACCACGGGGCGTCGGTGGCCCTGCGCATGAATTTATTTTGGACCACTTGAAGGGATTTGATATGAGACTGGGCCGCGTGAGCGAATACGGGGCTCGCGTAAGTCATCACCGAACGGATGCAGGCCTTGTAGATAGTCCTCTTGTGGCGGAGGGACATCTTACTTTTACGGCCGATGTAATAATTGAGTCTACCTAAAATATAGGCGGCCCTATTTCTGACTATTTTTATATGAGGTCCGAACGTCATGCGTCGATCCAGTGTGACACCTAAGTATTTAACTTTATTTACCCAGGGGATGGGTCGATCGAACAGTTTGTACGCCCCCACTTCGCGGAGCATGCTGTTAGCACCGTGCCGATTTGATCTCGAGAAATGCACGGCTGCACTTTTCTCGGGGTTTATTTCGATACGCCACTTGCGAAACCAGTCGCCGAGTACATTGACCGCGCGTTGGAGGCGATTGTAACTGAGGGAGGGATTGCGGTAACGGCCCGAATCGTACAGGGCCGTATCGTCCGCAAACAGGGCTAGCTCTACGCCTGGGGACCTGGGTATATCGTTCGCGTAGAGCGCGAATAGGAGCGGAGAGAGCACGGATCCTTGGGGGACGCCGGCTGAAATGGGGTGTCTGCTGGAGTAGGAACCCTCGACGCGATACCTGAATGATCGGTTCGAGAGAAAATCTTTGATAATGAGACAGAGTCTGTCAGGCACGCCCTGAAAGTGGAGTTTGAACACTAGGCCGTTATGCCAGACTTTGTCGAAAGCTTTCGCGACGTCAAAGAACAACGCCGTCGTCCCTTGCGGTCGGCGTCGCTCGTTGAGGCGCGAAAGGACATGTTCCGTGAGGCGGTGCAGTTGGTGAACGCACGAGTGTCGGTTGCGAAAGCCGAACTGTTCGTCTGCCATAAGGCCGTTATCGTAGACGAACCCTCGCAAGCGCGAAAAAATGAGGCGCTCATATAACTTGGCCAAGGAATTGAGCAAGCTAATGGGCCTGTAGGAAGTGGGGTTTCGTGGGTCTTTACCGGGCTTGTGGATGCCAATGACGACGGCGTCCTTCCCACGCGTCGGGAAACACGCAGTTAGACATGGCCGCATTGAAAATTGTCACAAGCAGGCAAATGATATGGGCGGGGAGAATACGCAGGACGCGATTAGTTATTCCGTCCGAACCGGGGGCTTTGTTTACTTTGAGATCGCGAATGACATCACGGACCTCAACTGGCGTGACCGGGTCTAACGGCGGTGCCGTCGGCGGCGCGTGTTCTATTTTTTCGACTTCGTCGTCGACATACTGAACGAAAGACAAATTCGTAGGGAGTGTGCTAACCGAGCACTGCGATTCTAGGCTATCCGCTAGGCATTCGGCTTTTTCGACGTCTGTGAACGCGACGGTGGTGGCGGCGGCGGCGACGACGGTCACGGGTGGGATCGCGGGCGCGGGCGCGGGCACGGTAGCGGGCGAGGAAGCGGGCGCGGTAGCGGGCGCGGGAGCGGGCGCAGACGTAGCGGTACGATTGAGGGCGGGCATGTTCGCCGTCTTGTCTGACTTAAGGTATCTCGCTAGCTTCCAATATGCTTGGTGAGACGGCGAGAGGTCCTCGAGTAGATCGCCCCACCGGGAATTCCGCACTTCGTTAATGCGCGCCCTTACAGCGTACTGAAGGTAGCGCAAGTGAAGACGGTTTTCCTCGGTGCGGTAGACGGCGTAGGCCCGCATAGCGGCTTTTTTATCTCTAATGAGTTCCTTGACATCCTCGGGCAAGATCAGACGATGATTTCTCATCGCCGGAACCTGCTTGGACGCACCCCTGACGGCGTCCGTCAAGTGACTCGTTAGAGCTTCGATCGCGGTGTCTGTATCCTGCCTAGTTACAATCGTTTCCGGGATGGATTTCAATAGGGGAGCGTCGGTAGCTGCGAGTGTTTTCCCGAGCTTCCTCCAGTCCACCACTGTCACCGTCTCCGGAGTCGTACCTACGGGGGGAGAAAATGAAATATAAATTATTATTATTATTATAGTAATAGGACTTATTTATAATTGAAAAAAATTACGCTTCGATATACTGAGTAATTTGCAGCACAAAGAGCCTCAGTAATTGGTATGAACCGGTGTTATTCGATGTCTGCTCAGTGAGCTGAGCGTGTCCTGCCGCACGTTATTAACTTTGTAAGCAGCGCCTTTCGCGCCGCCGGTAATTTAAATCTACGCTCATATTTACCCGGCTAAATCATTTATTTTGTTTATAAGTCACTCAAGTCGAAGAATAAAATTTAAATATCCCAATAAAACCGATCACTATACACCCCCCAATTTATTTATCAGTAGTGACGCACGAGTTTTTAATTCTTTTTTTGTTCTTTTCTGTAATCACGTAATAAATCTGCTATGAACTTATTTTAAGACACGTGCCGGCAGACTAGTATTAAAATAGGACACTTGATGACCCATTTGTTTAAATGACTCCGGTGACCGATGACTCGGATAAGGTTGTCCGGGTCATCGGTCGTTTATATAATATTGTAATAAACAAATCTTTTCTTATAGATTTTTTATTATTTTACGATTTGAAAGTGCCTGTGAATGTGAAAAGGCCTATTTCAATAAATACATATATTCTTATTTGACTTTGACATTTCTATGATATTACAAATAAAGCATATTACATATAACTAAGACTTTCATTCTAATCAAGCTCTATTTAAAAACTATATTATTATATATATAGATATAAATTTTATCTCCACTAATTTTACTTGCAGATAAACTTAATTTGGAGATCCGTCTGATACCAGCAGACTAGTTTTCAAATAGGCTAGTACTGGATGACATATTTGATCAAAGTGCCCATAAAGTCCCATGAAGTCATCAGGGTCATCGGTCATTTGAGTAATAATGATATTTTGTTGTTGTTACGATTTAAAAGTGCCCATGATATTTAAATTAATATGTTTCCGTGTTAGGGTCTAATTGTAATGGCAACTGACACATGAAATCAGAAGTCGCAAACTCTACTTTTTTTGTCGGCAAAAGCATTTGTGTGACGTTTTGAAGGATATGAAAATGTATTTAAGTTATTTGGTAGTATGGCATAATATCCTGACAACGTTATCTACGCCTTGGTGGATAACTATGAGCTATGGTGATGATAAACATTTGCCAAATATCATCATCATCATATCAGCCATTGGTAGTCCACTACAGAACATAGGCCTCTGTATCAGATGGACATCCACCATCTGTTGGTTTTGGTTTACCTTAGCCACATCCTGTGACACCTCACGGCTGCCAAATATATAGCAAAATAAAATAACATTGACATTCCCTCAAGAATAATAGTAATAAAAGGCATGTTTATATTTGTTACGTATCTCTAGGTATTTTAGCTTGCGACTAGTTCTTACAATGTCAAATGTGTTTTGTACTATATCCTAAGTTAGGAAAGTTTGGCTAAAAGGTTTTGCTAATTTGTTGATTAATTAGAAAAGCTTCCTTTGAACTGATATAATACAGAGCGAGAATCATACCAGAGGTAATGACTTATTCATTTGTATACAAATTATATTTTATTTTAAATCAGTGTACACTTTCTATAAATGGGTATATTGTTATCTACATACCTACAAATTTGAGTACAAATTATAGGTATTGTTTAGTTTCCGTAGTGAATCTGTTTACGTTAGTTTATTTATTTTTTATTAGACTAAGTCGATAAAGAACTATACAGTCCACATCAGTGACATTGAAGCCTATAGATGCTCGTAATATCTATAAGGATATTATACCACATTACCCAGTAAATTCACTGCCATTCTGACCCTTCAAACAGGAACACAACAATTCGAACACTGTTAATTGACGGTAAAATACGTGAGATTGTTTAGGATTTGAAAGATTTATATTGGTGCTTTAATGGTAATTTTCTATAAATTAAATAATAATAATAATAACTTTATTCAACAACAAAAAGTAACTTAAACTAAAATACATTTTGATACTTAGGTACCTAAACTAGGTGTTCTTATAGGCACCTAAATATTCTATGGAGTGGGCAATACTTTAAGTATCTTCGCACGATTGAAAAAGGAATGTAAAGAAACGTTACAGGTACGATGGCCAATTAAGCCGTAAGGTTCAGGAATACAGACCAGATACCGGCAAGCGCAGCAATGACAACCACTCACAAGGTGAAATTACGATCTGATTAAAACTTCACGATCGCACTATTCACAGGCCGTCTGCATCCAGCCCTATTCGAGAACTCTTAAGGAGTCCTATGTCCAGCAGTGGATGTAAGGCTGAAATGATGATAAAATATTGTATTCTATAATTTAAGGCTGGAATACACCCTAATATTTTCAGGACAAATACTGTGGCATACGTCATTGAAGAAATTGTAGTTGCAAAAAGTTATTTTCAATTTAACTACTTTTCAATTTATAAGTTAGTAGTATATAATAAAATATAGAATAAACTTACATTTGATGAATATACGCTTAAATATTTGTATATGTCGGCTTTTAAGGCATTACTCGTTTAATAACGGAGGGCAGGAAATATACATTGGCTGGTTCACCGGGTAAAACAAACATCATAAACGAGATTCATTTTGAAGGCGGGTTTCCCAGTAAAACATAACTTTTTCATTTCACCAGCTAAGATATGCTTTAAAAGCAACAACATTAATAAAAGCGATTCGTATATATTTTGCGTAATTATTATTTTAACTGAATAGTAAATTTCCTCAACATCTCATACAGTGACGTTGAAGTTGTATAACAGACATCAGACAACAGAAAAATCACAATTATACTACTTTAATACATATATTTAACACCCAGACACAGAACATATACAAATATCATCATAAGATATTATTCCTAGGTGAGCATCAAAACCACGACCTTTGGTGCACAAGACAGTATCACTACCATCTACACCATCTTGGAATAAATATATCTATGTATTCAAAAGGCAGTCATTAATATCTACCATTATCATTAGTCAAAGATATCTTTAAAAATAATTCCTCTTATGTCTGATGTCCGTAACACAAGTGATTAAAGCAACTTATCTCGGAGTCAGAACAATATATGATAAGGCTATTCTGTGAATTTATTGTTTATTTTATACAATAAAAAGAAGTTGTACATTATGCAAATTCTTTAGCTGCAACTGTGTCTGTTTTATTATTCAAGCTTTTCTTCATACGTGAGTGCGAATTCGTTCCTCGGATCAATTGTGAACAATTATCATATTAAACAGCCATAAAAGTTTATCGGGTGTGTCGCGATAAAATACGAACGAATATCATCGCGATCAAAAAGTCGTCAAAAGCTGTAGTTCGCTGATAAAATTCGCTCGACGCACGCAAATATTCGTCCATACCCTACCTGCGAAACGGTGAATTGTGATTTCTTTATGTCGCTGCATATTTTATTGATTTTTGATTTATTTCCTCAAGAGATGTAGGTCAAAACATTGACCTACATCAATTCCTGTATAAAATTATCAGTTTATTTATCTCACACAATATCATAATTTTTTTTATAAAGCATTTAGTACGCAGAACCGATGGCCGATGGAGTCGAATGGTTTTGAAATGGAGACCACGTACCCGCAAGACGGACAGACGATCTGACTAAAACCGCAGGATCGCGCTGGACACAGGCCGCATACAACCGGTCCTATTAGAAATTACTTGGGGAGGCCTATGTCCAGCAGTGGACGTCTTATGGCTGATAAGACCAGCTTGACAAACAAGCATATAGTCTGCGTGATACAAAGGTCTCACTAGCGCCAGCCCAGTAATTTCATTGTCTTTCTTACCCTTCAAACCGAAACATAGCAATACAACCACTGCTATTTGGCAGTAGAAATAGATGAGTGTAAGGTACCAATGTAGACGATCTATATATGAGGTGTTAAAATACACAGAAAATAAAACGACACGTTATCGATAAACAATTTTTTTTGACACATAAAACACTAGATTATCTAAATATGTGATCTATGCCCAAAACATAAAAACAACCCTCCTATTCATTCTATTTGCGCATATATATCTTAAGAACGATTATTTACAGACAGAAAATAGTACCTGTTTTTGTACTAAATGTCGAAAGATTGGACTTTTAATGGCCGGCATGATGATGATAATGGGTATAGTGGCAACCGCAAAATTAAAACCCCCTATTATAAACTTTCTATGTTTACTAATAGACTTGCTTGATATTATAAAGATTCTTAGATAAAAGAATGGCCAATTGTGTTTGGCAAGCATTTTTAAAATTATTCAATTTCTCATAATAAAGTAACATTATCATATGTCGTTTAATGTTGGATAGAGCCTTCAACAGGAAATTTCTAGACTTAGCTATATGTGGCTTGCTTCTAGTACGATCCTGCGGTTTAAATCAGATTACTTGTACACCTGTTACACCTGTTGGTGACATTCTTATATATGAACTATATTATATTCATAGATTTGAAATCGTCCAAGTGAATAGGTTTAGCCTTACCCTCTTTCTTTAACATGTTATTTACTGAAACTCATTATATATAAAATTCGTATCGATAGAATATTGTACTATTTAAATTATTCTATGAGTTTTGACATATATCAAACTTGAAGTGGGTAAATAAAGGAACGTCCCCTCTTTCGAGTATAATAACAATTAGTATTATTATTTGTAATCATTGTTTTACGGAATGCAATAAAAACTGAAATTGAAATTACCCAATTCGTGGAATCATTTCGATCCGAACTCGTTACATAGGCAATTTTGAAAAAAGTTTTGAGACTCAATAACACAAGTTTCACAAACCGATAATCCATTTTCGGAAAGGACGATTCTGCAGAAATTAAATCAATAGAAAACTTTCTATAGGGCGTCTATTTTAAAAGTCTGAAAGTGTTAACGCGTGTGCATAAAGCCTGTATAAATCAGGCGCCGTTGTTGTTCGCTTTATGAATATTAAGAAGGGGGGATTTTTCCATTATCCCCGTCGGCCGGGTACATTGTAAAAAACTTTTCGCGTTCCACTAAGTGATTTAGCACTTGTTAACATTCCGCACTGGCAGCCTATTGTTTGAGGTTTCGTTGTAAATTACAGTGATTGCTTTGAAGTTGTCTGCTTATAAGAGTTAGTGTTTTCCCTTCAAATTTGCTTGCGTGCATTCAAAAAATGAGGGGAGGGACAAGTTGGTGATCCCATGGGATTAATGGAAAATTATTTAAACTAAAGCGAACATTCAACAATTGAAAAAAAAACGGCAGCTCCGCCTTTATTGCAGGCCGTATACAAGTCGGCCCCTTTAGCAATCTTTTCAAAAAGTCAATGTAGGCTATGTGACTGACTAACATATGAACGCAGAGCCCAAACTATAAGGGATAGAAACTTTATATTTGGCACAACATTATATTTATAACTTAGGGGAACACCAAGAAAATGTTTTTGAAATATCACCTCCTGAAGGGCTGAGGTAAAAGGGGAGTGCAAGTTTTTTTTGCTGTTTATGAATTTATTTGAATGAAATTCAGTATAAAGCTTTTTTGTTTAAAGTCATGAAATATGTGTAAAATATTTTTTCTTTAAACATCCCTTAAGGGAGTAATAGGGTGGTGCAAAGTTAGTATGAAGGTTTTAAAATTTAACTGCTAGTTTCTATATATTAAAATAGAAGCTGACTGATTGACTGACATATTATCGCAGGTCCTAAACCATTAACGTTAGAAACTTGAAATTTTGCACATAAGTTTCTTTTATAACATAAAGGACCTCTAAGGAAGGATTCTTCAATTATTACCCCCTATGGGGATATGGGCTATACGAGAATAGAAAGTTAATATAAAACTTTGCCGTTTTAAAATTATTTCAATTAAATTCAGTATGAAGGTTTATCATTAAAAGACATGAAAAAAGAGTAAAAATTATTTTCGAAAATCATCCTTAATTGTTTCAATTAAATGTTATATCTATAATTAATATTTTTCTATAACTAAACGCAACAATCGCAGGGCGCTGCTAGTATTTCATAAATATTTGGAATTGTTGAAATAAAAAAAATCTCGCTTAAATACGAGTACACGTGCTATCCAGTTATCGATAGTCACTGGTATAAATGAAGTGCTCACATTACTTTATTTATATTTGAATCGTTAGTGGGACAGTAAAATTATCGGGTAATGCGGTATAATAGGTCATTTCCCGAGATTACAGTCCATTATTTTTACTTTATCATAGCCCGTTATGATGAATAAATACAATGGAACATAAATACCAAAGGTCATAAATAATCGATTGGCAAAAATTATAATATAAATGTTTCTCGACTACAAACTGATAGACCTGCAGTAAATTACCGCCACAATTATTGTAATTTCGCACAATATACGAGCCGATTCCATAATGCGTTGCCATTATCGGTCTATAACGCAGTTAACAGGGGAACAGAGAGTCCATAGAGACGCAAAGTGCAATATTTTATTGCATAGCTTTGGTACGTAAAACGCCAAAGTTGCTCCTTGAGTGGCTGTAGACTATTGTGAACTTAGTGAAACTTAAGCTGTATACAAAGTTAAAGTATGTTCAAATTGCCTGTTTAATAATCCGTCCTGAATGTCGTAAACTATATTGGCAACGCCCTATGGTTTCACCCGCGCGGTTCTCGTTCTCATGCAAGTAATATATAATAAAATTTACTTCTTGGGACATAACTAAGCTATAGCTATGCGATAGTAAAATTCCAGTTAGAATTAGTCGATCCGTTCAGGAATTTGCCCCAAACAGTCTGATAAAAAAGCTTGTTTTTTTTTATAAATAGAAGTTGTAGTACAAAACAGAAATGTATGCCAATTTTAAAATGATTTGATGAGCTTATACTGACATTAATTTTTTTTTCCGCGTGGTACCGGCAGAGTAGAATAGTACGTCACCCTTTACCAGGTGTCGACTAAGGTACCAAAATAGTGGTATATCCATCCAAAATATCTACAGGGCGGGGATGGGCAGCAGCAACCCTGTCGTAAAAGCTGCACTGTGCGATTGTCAACACGCTTTGTCAGCGCGGAAATTATGGGTATAATTCTCTCTTCCTTGGAGAGGCCTATATCCAGCAGTGACTTATAATGGCTGGTATGGTATATGATGATTGTTTTTTTTTATTTATGCTATAAATCTGGAAATAAATTAATCCTGTCTGCACCTTAAGCAAAACATAATATTAAGCAGATTTGCGAATCAAATTTGGCAACTGTTAGAAACCACAAAACATTCTTCGTCATATTTTGGATACAAATCTTTAGAAACTACCTATATGTCATATTGTTGTAAAGATTCAGCAAAACTAATTTAGTAGTCTTTACTTGAGAGAATAAAAAACATACATTTTTACAAGATTTCATGTTTATAATATACTAGCACCCGCTAGCAACACACCCCGACTGCGCACGATTACAATCAGGGTAAACTTAACAAACGCTGGCTGAATAACTGCCAGCGTTTGCAAAGTTATCGCAAACAAATATGTTTGTTTACGAAATTTTCTTTTTTGACTCATAAGAAACTTAAAATTATGAGTGTTTCTCTACTATATTATAGATATAAAAATTCCGTATCTATTTGACGAGACCGCGTCAAAATCCGTTACGTAGTTTTGATGGACAGGTAGTGGGAAGTGACTCTGTTTTATACTATTCAGTGAAGTAGAATGTAGCTTTGCAACCGCGTTTTCGTCCGCATGGTCTTTACTTAACATCTTGTCTCTACAACTCCTCCTATTCTCGTAAGTAACCTATATAGCTCTCTGACAGCTAAATTGTGCAAAACCTCTCGCCGATTCCTTAATTTTAAATATAACTCCAGATATTTTCCACGGGAACATACTTTTGAGATAAAAAGTAATGTATACGTTATTCCAAACTCCCAATATTGTCTGTGCTAAATTTTATTTAAATCTGTTTTTTCCGTTTTAAGGGAAGAACATGCGAACGAATTAACAAGTACTTTGTTTTATGTTAACCTTGAACTCAAACTTACAAGAATATTTTATAAATCTACATGAGGTAATAGCAGTGTTTGCATTGTTCTGCAATGGTTTGATGTGTGAGAGAGGCTGTGAACTAGCTAGGTAATGTGACTTATCGTCAAATCATAAGGCAACATGCTAATGATATCTTCGTTAAGTATCGTATATTAATGGTGGCTATAGGTGACGGTGACGCATACTATCATGTGGACTGTAATAGTACTAATAAATGCTTATCGCTGGTTTTATGACAAATTAAGAATATAACCAAAATTAAAAAATAAAGCATTTATGTTTAGTATAAAGGAAAATTTGTAATTTTTTTTTATTTAATTGAATAAATAATTAATTTAGGCTCAAAGTGAATTAAAATTTGAGTATACCGCTTGTTCCTATTGAAGAGGTGATATTTTTTAAAACCTCAGCTGTTGTTTTAAATAATTATATACAATGTGCATCTCTACCCTACCCTTGTTGTGTTTGATTCATATTGCGATTTTGAGTTATTAGCCATGGCTACCATTTGTGGTTACGTTCTAAAATGCTTTGGTTACATTTATTACCGATATATAATTTGGGGTTACAGCTACCTTAAATTTTGTATGAATTTACAATGGAATTGGACGTATTTTAAATATGCTGTGTTATTATTGAAATTGGAAAGGTAACGCATTTCTGTTGTTTAATGTGTGACGAATCTGTGAATATATATAAGGATATTATTGTATCTTTTCTCTCGAGGTAGACCTCCTATAGAGGTAGTATGCATGTACCTTATGTTCATTTATCCTATCCTACCTTATCTACTGCTATATAGCAGCGCTTGTATGATTTGAAGATTTGGTGGTTCGGGAAGCGTATTTGAAGGCTAAGTGGTAGTAAAATAGCTGGGTGATGAGACAAAGCGCCTTCATTTCGCCTTCGTTACATGGTAGTGACGCACTAGTAAATTCATGATATCCGTGCGGTATCATGATCATTTTCGATCTACTATGACATTTACATTTATTAATAATAATTTCAATATGTCATACATAGATCTGACTCAGTCATAAGTCTCCTATGAACATATAAAACGACTGAGGTATCATGAATACAGTACTCCAATATTGGTCTAATAATATTTAACATAATCACAAATATGCGCCTTATGTGGGGATCGAAGAGACGAGCCTTGGCACGCGAGATAGGGACTCTGACAAATGCGCTATTGGAAGTTTACTTTTACTTTACTCAAACCATATACTAGTTTGTTATCCTGACAGTGTCGGATTCATATCAAGATTTTAATAATACAGTGAACAATTATGTCTGTTATATCTCTAGGTATTATTTATTTCTATTTAACTCTTACATTTTTAATTCCTGCGTTATCTGGTATATGTAACACAAGTGCTCTTAGCTTTTTATTTCAGTTTTTGGTCGCTGTATGAGATGTTATTGGAAAATAAATATATTGTTTAAACTTGGCTGTTTCAATTAAGCAAAAATTGACGACAATTAATGATGTTCAGTGCAGCGGTTAGTTTACAGAAGTTGCGAATCGCTAATGTACGCTTAATTTAAACTTTGTGCTACATGTGCGAAATTAAAAAGATGAGAATAAAACAGAATATTATTATTTTATATGAAGATATAATGTAGAAACAAATATATAGAGTGGACGAGAATGGTAGAAATGGTATTAGATGACTTAGCGAAAATACCAAAACCAGTCAAAGGTGGTATTAAAGAAGTGCCAAGAAAAACGAACGTTTATAAATGGATTCATGCGAGTAATGAAAGCGAGAGAGGTATACTAAGATCGTAGCAAATGAAGATATATAGTATAACAAAATCGTGAGACAACTTCTAATAGACTTTGATACTATTTCACAACTCCCAAAACGAACATCAAAAAACAAAAAGAAAATTGATCTCCCCCTAACAAGTTGGAGGGTGCGGACTCATCAAAACGTCCGCACGTAATCAAATAAAATCGCCGGGATTAAAAGACTTGCAATTTAACACAATTTACTCAAAAGAATTTTCACATTCCATTCTTTAGAATCAGAAATAGCGGTGATTCCGGCGACGTCTTTTGATCGTTACTCTTTGAAGTTAAGTCGTTAGTGATGGGTCGGTTCGCTGATTTTTCACGAAAGTTAAGCAAATGTTTAATAAATGTAGAAATTGATATTATTATGTAATTATTGATTTGTTTATTTTATTATTAAAGTGAAGGGTAGAACCTAAACCTTGCGACAGGTGCCGTAAAAAGCTGCTGAGATACCGGAACCGATAGATGGCGGTATATCCACCCAAAACAACGCATACATAACAATGATATGATTAAAAAGACCATAAAAATAATTTACAAGATTTAAGAAAATAAAGCTTGTATAATTAGGACATCTGCTGACTAAATTGTAAATATTTCTAGAAAATGTATTAAAAGGTAGAAAGTGTAGAAAAAACCTTTTAATAAAAATTTTTATAAAAAGAAAAATCAATTAGAACGTTGCTTGTAAAAAATTATAAAAAAAACTTAACGTCCTTTATAATGTTGGATATAACTGTTAGTTAAATAGAGTTGCGTTACAAATATCGCTTAAAAAATTGAATTAGTGAATCTTTTTATTAATTTTAATATACAAAAGCTAAGTCCTCTGGGTCACCTAGTAATTTTATAACATTTAACAAAAACTTATTTCCACGCTTAACGTGCTGCCAACCTTTTGGAAATTTTTTGTGGATGAATAGGCAGTCCTATATAAAGAAAGATATCCAATTAGTAGCCTTCCTAATTCCAGTACGATAATCGCTATCGGAGATATTCTTCAGGATTATTATATTAAAATAAAAATAATAACTAGTACGATAGAGTCCGTTAGCCATCCCGTCTTGTTGCCCCTTTAATAATAATATTTCTTAAACATTATGATTTTGTAGTCTCCAATGTTGTAGAATAAACCATGTAGAATTTGAAATTCCTATACACTTATTTCAGTATTACATGTATAGAAAAATGGCGTATTTATGTACCAAATTTATCTGTACTGAGGTAACAATGTCTTCAAATAAATTCAGTTTAGACTCATTCAATAATTAGCATTGTCTGCCTAATCAAGAATTTGTGGTTTGTGCAGGGCTTATCAAAATCTATATGGGTGCTTCACTCAAGCAAGAAGTACATACGTATATATATTTTACAAATAGTCTGACATTCTTTGTAGTTGTAATAGCTTAAATTAAAAAAAAATAGTATTTCTTTCATCATCATCACCATCATAGTAGCCTTAAAATGTCCACTGCCGGTGGACACAGCTGGTGGTACTGTTCTTCTCTGCTGGTACTTTACTGCTATATTTAGATTTTTTTTATAATTAAATAACTTTTTTTTTAAATAGTCCTATTATTTTCACAACTTGGTGTACAAATAAGTTTGTTAGTTACTGCTTGCTTATGCTTTTGCCATTATATTTACCAAAGATAAGTACAACATTTGTGTTAAATATCTTCCTTTAATTTCAGCTTTTTAAATTCCTTTAAATCGTGTCACAGGATAAGTGACGTATACGTAGATCTTTATTAGATTTACGATATAATATGTTATTTTATTAGCTGTATTAGTACGTATGATAGGATTACATATCAAGCATCAGCTTGACCAATTTTCATAACGATACCATTGCAATCATCCTCATTTTCGTGAGATGTCCACTGCTGAAAATAGACCACCTAAAGATATTTCAAATCATTTCCGTGACATGAACCCTGCTTTCAGCACTATTCTGCAATTAGTCGATTATCTGTACATCTTGCGGACAGACATCTGAAGCTACGCTTGCAGGTGCGTGGTCTTCATTCCGCAACCTTACGGCTTATCAACCACTAGTTCTGTACGCTATGTCGTACTCATTACAACATTGTATTCATCATACCAGCCATTTGTTTCCACTGCTGGACAAAAGCCTCTCCAAGAACGAAGGTTTTTTTGCCCCTAATTGCTGCACTGGCCAAGCGTGTTGGCAATCGCAGTACGCAGCTATCGCGACATGGATGCTGCTGTCCATCCTCGCCCTGAGTATTTGAGCTGCACTATTTCAGATGGATATACCGCCATCTGTCGGTTCTGGTACCTTAATCGCCTCTTACGACACCTGGTGCAGTGGGAGGTACTATTCTATTCTGCCGGATTGTATTACGTATGCACAATTGCTAACTAACAAATACAGTCTATCAATCAATGTCCAAAACATTGGCTCAGTGACAGTGATTACAACCGCAAGATAATTCCCATCCACCTAATACGGTGCTAGTCATTAACTTAAATCGAATCCGCTAAATTTAGGTTGAATTTTGTGGGATCTCGAGCCGGCTTGATTAATTAACGTTTAGATTAATGGCATCACGGTGTATCCTGAACTGTACTATCATATTATGCTGTAGTTCTTAGGCTTTAGGTTCTTCATTTGATATGAATTCAATTTATCATTGTTAAATACGTTAAAACGTTTGACGCACGCTTGAGAGAAACTGTAATATAATACTATAAAATATTTGTACTAAACTTTAGGGTATTTATTTTATGCAATGGACATATATGAACTCACCGTTATTTTCCACTGCAGAAAGCAGACATTTTTGATTTTAAATTGTTTGGTTTGTTTTAAAAATAAGTCGACCACCCTACATACAGACTTTGTATTACTTTTACAAAGATATCACTAGCTCGTCACTAACTTTGTATCCTGAAGGTTTACATTACCCAGTAATTTCACTGCTTTTATACATTGCTATTAGCATTATATATAATTTCATTTAATCAACATAGACCCTGACTCCGTAGTAACTTAAAGTACTTGTGTTATGAACGCCAAACAACCGAGGTATCACAAATATACTACTTAAATACATATCGCACCCCTAGATGAAGACTGCATTAACTTAAAATAAAATATTTCCCACAGTTCTAGAAACATCGCTATTTATTCGCAAATTTAAACGGAATGTCAAATTCTTTCAGGAAGATATCAACAGACAACATGTGCAGAAAATATTTCTTTCCAAGTAAGTAAGCGAAACATGAACCCTAATGAGACTATTAACGTCAATTTTAAAAGTCCTACATAAATTTACAGTATTGAATTACCATAGTCTTTATCTAGGGGTGCGATATATTTATCTTCCAGACACAGAACAAACACAAATATCATCAATTAAAAATTTGTTCTGGGTAGGAATTGAACCCAAGACCCTTGGCGCATAAGATAGGATCACTACCATCTGCACCATCGGGCCCGTCAATAACCATGAATTTCACAATCAGATCATATTTTTATCATTATGGCATTGCTGTTTGCAAATTATTTTTTCCTACAATGTCACTTGTAAATACTGCCTATAGAATCCATCTGGATTGATTATGTTCTATTACGGTTCTGACTCACTTCTTAGGATAACTGGTACGCCTTTTTACAATACCTGATACAAATCTCATCCTGACTAGCTCAAGTTCTGGAGCGAAGGGTGACCGTATCTTCTTAGCTATCTATAGATAACAATCCAAAAAATATAGGCATCACTTGGAGAGTCCATGTCCACCAGTGGACGTTCATCGGCCACTATGATGATCTCAGTTATTATAAAATTTGCTTTCGATATCAGAAGTCTAAAATTGTGAGGATAAACAACATTATTTAATTATAAGAGACATATTTTAGTCATAAAAATAAAAAAAATCTATTATATGAAGAAAACTGTTCTTCTATCTTATCAATTGATTAAACTAAAACTATAACAAAACCAGCGTATGTATTTGTAAAAATATAATCGTACTTACAAAATTACGTTTGTGTACAACTGAAATGAAACATTAAATACAATTTTGAAGCAAAATTCCGCAGTGAAACGTTAATTCAATTATTTCACCTCGGAGACAGCGGCCTTAGGTAAAATCAAGCTGGAATTTGGCACCGGCGATGCACACCAAAATGCCACGTCTTACGGACTATTTGACACTAGCTGGCGGCCTTTGTTGCTTTCACTATGTACCTACAATTGGGTCGATCTCAGTTGGAAACTGTGGACTTGGTGGACTTTGTCACACCAAAACTGCTGTTCATTTTATTTATGTCGAAAACAGCTTTTGAGTAAAGTTCGTAAATCTGATAAGCTGCTAGATATAGAATTTGCTGCTAGCTAGATATTAATTTATCCATCAACTTCATCTAACTTCATCCTTATCATTACATCGGCCGTAGGAAGTCCACTAATAGAGACATTGGCCTCCTAGGGTGATCTCCAATAGGATCGGTTGTATGCATCCTGTGTCCGGCGCGATCGGCGTTTTAGTCAAATCATCTGTCTTTTTGGGTGAGCGTCCAATACTTCGTTTGCTGATCCCCATTTCCACGCCTAAGTGCCCTGCCCACTGTCACTTTACTAATCCGCCAGGCTATATAACCTATAATTTGGTTCTATTACAGATATTATTCACTCCTTCTCGATAGCTCTTTAGGCTATTTTGAGATGTGTCTGTACTTCGCTACCATAAGTCATCGCTAGTATAACACATAAATGAAACTTTTTACATTAATACAATTCATAAGCCGATACCGGCACAATATATAGTACCTCCCCCTGTACCAAATGTCATAAGATGCGATTAAGGTATCAAAACTGACAGAAGGCAGCATGTCCATCCGGAACAGTAAAGCTCATTAGCATAGAGCGGGGTGGGCAGCAACGTCCTCGTCGTTGTAAAAACCACGCTCTGCGATTGCCAACACGCTTGCCCAGAGCGGCAATTATAGTCAAAATTTCCCGTTTCTTAGGGAAACCTATATCCAGTGGTGGATTTCCAATGGCTTATACAATGATGATGACGAGTCATGATTTAGATTATGAGTCTATTATTTACATATAGAATATATGGAAATGCCAGTACCTACTTTTGATTTCGACTATAAAAGATCATATGAATATGGAATCTCAAATATATATAATATTTAAATACATATTAAACCCCCAGGCATAGAACACCCCAGGCAAATTTTGAGCACATAAGTGTTCACCATGGGTGAGAACCGAACTCAAGACCACAAGACCAACTCAAGGCCAAGTGCACAAGATAAGTTCACTACCATTTGCGCCATCAAGCCAAATATAATACATGACGTTTCTACTTGTAGCACTGCGATTCTCTTAAGGCCTTATCATTTTTTTCGGTACTAGAATTAACTTGAAAGGAATAAATAAATAAATCCCCACAACATCTCATATATTGACCTGACTCCGTGGTAAGTTGCTTAAAGCACGTGTTACGGACATCAGATAAGAGAGGTATCACAAATACACTACTTAACATAGACCCAGATACAGAGCCAACATGAATAATATACAGAAACATATTTTTTTTAAAATAGTACCCCGGCAAAAATTGAAGCCAGAAGAATATGCAAAAAGGTACACCGAAAATGATCCCTCAATAATTAATACGACAGCTATTTCAAGTAATTGTAACTAAGTAATCGAATTTTATGTTTGCCCTCACTTAATCAACAAGCATTGCCCTTTCGGCGTACTAAGTAACCTTGAACCCACTTTTAATCTCCCGCCAACCTTTGTATCGTTCCCATCCCCTCAGCCTCAGAAGGGCCTAATGAACCCATTACTGTTTAAATTACAAGTAACAAAGTGAAATCTATTAGGAAAATAGAGCAGCACCATTACGTTGACACCGATTAATACCCACTCTACACGTATGCGGGTAGAGTGCCTCTATTACAGTAGATCCTTTATTTCGAGCTCGACTAGAAACTGTAGTGTAGCTATATAAGTACATGAAAAGTTTAGATTTCAGATTGAATTCTGGGAATAATGTAATGGCGGTTCTGTTGGTAATAGAACATGGAAAGCGTGTTTTTAATACGGAAGACACAATTTCTGGTAAAATAAAGGTAGAGTGAAAAGTGAAAAAATAAATATAATATATTTATACAAAACAGAAACTGACTGACTAATTGACTGTCTGACTGTCTAACTATATGACTGACTGACTTATCAATGTAAGCCCTAAACTATAAAGGTAGAAAACTAGAAATGTTGCTCTGAAGTTCCTTTTATAACGTAGGGAGTACTAGGAAAAGACTATTGAAAATTTTCCCCTAAAGCTGGTAAAACTAGGGTGCAACGTTAATATGAAAGTTGATTGTTTTTGAAGTTATATGAATTATTTTTAGTATAAAAGTTCTTAACTAAAAGTCATGAAATACGAAAATTATATTTTTCGAAAATTATCCCTAATGGAGTTAAAAGAGGGGTGCAAATGTAGTATGAAAGTTTTACAGTTCGTCTATAAACTCAATCTCGCTTCTTTTCTAGAAACTTAACAACCAATTTTTTTACCGATTCTTTTATACACTTATTCCATGCCATTCATGCCATTCCAATAAACAGCTTTGTATATTGAAGGTAACCATACAAAAAAATTTTTAATTGTATTTTAATACACGATAAAAATATGCAAAAAGAAATTCCTGTATTTTTGTATATTTGTTTGAGGCTCCTCAGTCTCGACCTTTCACTATAAAAAATAAGATAAATAAATAAACTTTTACAATTCGGAACCAAAAGGTTTCCTTAGGAAATATTAGATAAACTTAAACATGACCAAAAAGTGGTATTGATTAACGAAATGATAGATGTCAAAAGGATTTTAGAACTTTTCTAATATTAAATATTCTTGAAAGTCGTATAATTATATCGGCCATAGAAAATCAACTGTTGGACATAGGACTCCTCAGGATAGGGGGATTGTGCCCATAATTGTGGGCAATTGCAGAGCGCAGCTTGTTCGGGGATGACATACGCGAGCCCCGTATTCGCTCACGCAGCCCCGTCACATATTAAAACGCTTCAAGTGGTACAAAATAAATTCATGAGGAGGGGGACCGATGCCCGGTGGTACATCCATAATCTAAGTTTGCACCGCGATCTCGATCTGCCGACGATCCGCGAATTTCTGAAGGCAGCGTCGTGTCCGTTTCTTGACGGGGCATCGAACCATGCCAATTTCGCGGAATTTGCTATTAAAGGTTAATAGCAAATTCCGCGAAGTACGTCGTAAGGAAAAACGTCCACGTCTGATATCGTAGACCGCGTCACGTCTTAGACGATCCGCCTGATAGGATTACCGCAAAAATCACAACCCTTCCCGCCCTTTCACTGGCACAACGCGATCGCTAACACTGCACATGCAGTCGTATAACAATATAGTACACCGGGTTCGCCGGCGAACGCGTGCAGTCCCTGCCCCCACGAGCGATAACCGACAGCCCTAGAGCTGTGGGGCTCAGTATGTCCGTCCTTTTTTGCAAAATTCCATAAATTAATTCACCCCCAACGATGGCAGCCCGAGCCTAGGTCGAGCCTCTAGAGGCGCCCTTGGGGGATCGCCGTTGGTCCCACTCAATCTCGCGAACTTTGGGGCCGCGGGATACGCGGGGTGAAAACGGGCATCGGACCTCTCATTTATGAGAGGCCCCGCCTTTATGTTCGGTTGCACTGGAAGTGATGTCTGAGTAATCCAGCAAAAAAAGAGTGCATCTTTCGCGATAGAGATAATGCTGCCATTCCTACTTAGAGCATTGTAGCTACCCTGTTTCGGATGGATTAACTGCAATCTGTCGGTTCTGGTACCTTAGTCACCTCTTACGACACCTGGTACAGAGGGAGGTACTATTCTACTTTGCCGATACTTCACGGCCAATGTATTTATTATATTTGTAACATAATATTATAGTTCTATGTTTTCTACAATATATTCAAATTTGACAAAGGACGTATTTCACTTATGTTTGCTTTGTTTATCCATTATTATACGTATAATGTATTTCAAATTTTAACTCAAACATCAAATATTTGGTGAACAGAAAATGTCGAGAATTCTGTTACATGATTCAACTCACATGAACTAATACAGCGAGTTAAATTCGAGCTTGTAAAATAGTTTCGGTTAGCAGTACAAAGGTGCACAATTGTAATGCGTATACTATACACTTTGTTTTCCAATTTTAGAATTTAAAATGTTACGAATTGTTTGCTTCTAATCCTTAAAAAGGCATCTTGTATCTCTATCATATTGTTACTTTACCTACTACTATTTCTAATTCATGCTGTTGAGGTGCTAAACACTACTAGATATCCCTATCTTATGCATCAAAGGTAGTTTGATCCCTACCTAGGACTTACATTTTATCATAGCAGCCGTAAAACATCCACTGCTGGACATAATTTAGGTGCCTATAAGAACAGGCTAGACCTAGTTTAGGTAACTAAATATCAAAATGTATTTTAGTTTAAGTTTCCTTTTGTTATTGAATAAAGTTATTATTATTATAAGCCTCCCCAAGAAAGAAAATATTTGCCCATAATTGCAGCGCTGAACATGCGTGATGATAATTGGACTATGTAGCTACGCGAAGGATATGCAGCTGCCAATCCCCACCCTTTTGTGTACGAGCTACACTGTTCCGGTACCCCACTGCCGAATAACATTAATGTGATGAATATTGTATTTTTATGTCTGGGTGTTAAATATATATATTTGATTAGTATTTTTTTTTGTTTATTGTACTTTATTGCACAAAATATGACGAAATGTACAGATGGCGGATCTCCCAGTCTGCTTTTATACTAAACAGATAAAGAAAGAGGTGCAGTCAATATATATATGTGTGTATATATAAGGATAAACTTGAAGAGAAATCTGACATCCTAACATGTGATTTAAACTACTTATTTTGGGTCAAGTCAAAAGTCGTAGGTGAATTAATTTTAGAATTATATAGAAAAAAGGAGAATGAAACCTCTGTCCTTATTAAAAGAGGATCCATCTCCTTATGTGAAACCTTTTTTAGCAGAACAATCTCATACAGAGTCATTAATCATTCCATGTATGTTTTGGCAACTGCATATATGGTTAATTCTATTGTTTTTCCGTTGTGTCATCGGATTCCATTGTGTTACGGTTAATGGTATAGTGTTGAATAATCCAAACACAATTGAAATATTTTTTATTTACTTGAATATTACCGATCATTAGAATGGCCTAAATCCTATAAATAGATCAAATGTATCTGCATTAAAACCGTCAGCTTAACATTTAAGTGTTTATAATAGGGTTTGATTGAAATCAGAGGCCCCGAGCGACCTCTTCTTAGAACTGCCGACAGCCTTCGTACCTTTGACCACGGAACGGATTAACGCAGTGGCTATAGTATAATTGTTTTGGAAACCTTTGTCTCTACCGTTGCTTTGATTCCAAATTTGTCTGTTGAACATTTAGTACAGAAGATTTTTATTGTTAGTTTTCTTTAGTATTTAAAATTTTATAGTTTTCGTTTAAACATTATACCAAAAAATATAAGTAAAAGACCTAATAGGGAGGAAATATCCATAAACTCATATTTAAAGTGATAGGTGGAGGGCGTAATCAAAGTTTCATAAACGTTAAATAAAAAAACACAAAAAAGAAAATCATATGCTCTCCTGATTTAAGTTGACTGCAAAACTTTCTTATTCCCACAAAATTCTGCCCATTGTTCGCGTTGCTGTATTTTTATTTGAATCCTTCACTCATAAATGTATATGTAAATCCTTCACTCATATATATATATAAATGAAAGTGAATCGACGATCTATAGGTATGTACACACAAAATTTTAGAATTTTTTTTATATCGTCTGGAATACTATGTTTTCTAACGTCAGGAACAAGTTTGTGAAGAATGGGACAGTAAATCTGCATGGAAAATTATGTAATATTTCTTGCAAAAAAGGGTTTAAATCTCGCTCGGTAACGGGACCAACTGAATAAAATTATGCTATGTACCCCGACAAAGTTGGGGTGGATTTGCGATAATTCTCGATCCATATTAGGCTCTTAAACAAAAAATACAAGTAATTAAAGATTAAATACTCAAGACCCTGAAGGAATATCACCAGTAAACTCTCAATTTTTAAATAAAAGGATATTACGACTTATAATTTTGCAAACTACTAAACGTTAGGTAGACTTCTTATGAAAGTTACATTATTACCTCACTCTCGCTGATTACAAACTAGATAACATTTAAACTAATATTATAAAATAAAAAACTTGCTTGCTTATACGCGTTAATCCCAGAAACAGCTGGTACGATTTAAAAAAAAATCAGTGCTAGATAGTCCATTTATCGGAAAAGGCTACCCCTCAAAATTACAATTCTACGTAGATGAATTCACGGGCACTGCAATTGATTGCGTATTATATACAAGATAAATATTATGAGAAAAATGACCGTATAAAGTTAGTGAAGACTATAATGGGACTTGACAGTAAAATTTTACAACTAAACTGAGCTGGCGGTTATGGTACAAAATTTTCGTAATTACATGTTTTCTGCTAACGCATTATATCTTAGGAAATGAAATAAAAACGTGAAACATAATAAAAACTAACATCAGCCATAAACTATAAATACCGCACTAAATTTTATATGATGCACATCAATAAATATCTAGTTTCGTCGTAAAACGGTTAACTGAGTGTATTATTACTGTTCAATAAAACTGAGTGAGTGATGCTAGATTTACGCGCGTAAATTAATATTCTGAGCGGTTGACAACTGGTCGTTAGTCAAGCTGAATGAAATAAGATGTGCCAAGTTTGTTACTCTCGATCCGGTATTACCCTGCCGAGCGCAATATTACGTTCCCAAGAACTGCTCGACGTGGATTGAGCTAGCTCATTAAATTGCGCGGTTATCCAGTACCGATACTTTGTTCTAGTCACGAAGAAACATTCAGAGGAAAATTGTAGGAAGTTGCAAACAAACAAGTTGATTGGATCGATACATTATGTGTATGTTTTGTTTCTATCATAAAAATTTCAAGTGTTAGATTTTGACTTTTGTAAAATATACTACATAGTTGCAGTGTGTTCTTAACATTTTTATAATTAGAATAAAATTTAACTGAATCACCTAATCGTATTATTTGCATTCAGTGCAGAAAGGAATGGAATAAATACTCCTTGTTTATATTTTTTGAACACATATACAATTAATAGTATAGACAATTACAACTACATATAATACTATAGACAATTAATGTATATATTGTGATTAGTGTTATGAGTAATAGAATTACATTACCGTAACTACACTACATCATCATATCAGCCGCAAAGCGTCTATATCAAAGGACTTTCACGTCACATGGACAAAGGCCTTCCTAAGAAAGAAGAAATTTTACCCAATATCTTCTCAGTTTTGTTGCATGTAAGCTATACAATTTTGGAAGAATCTACCGCCACCTATTGGTACATATCAATATCTTTCGGTACATTACAGCCAGAACATATTAATGTTTAATTATCTGTGGTTAGTTTTTTAACAAAATTAGTAAACCCTAATGAATTTGAGTTGCACTTAATGTTCTTTATAAGATAAATCTATACTAATATTATAAAGCGGAAGAGTTTGTTCATTTGCTTGTTTGTTTAAACGCGCTCGCACGCATCTCAGGATCTACTGGTCCGATTTAAATAATTATTTTATGTTGGATAGTCCATTTATAGAGGAAGGCTTTAGGCTATATAACATTACGCTGAGACCAATAGGAGCGAAGCGTCAGTGAGAAATGTTGCAAAAACGGGGAAAAGGCTACTATACCCCCCAAAGTCACTATTCTACGCGGACGAAGTCGCGGGCACTGCTAGTATGAAAATAAGCGGCTTATTAAATTTTCAGCTAGATAGGATAGTTTGAACAAATGTAAGCTCAATGAATTAAGATTTCTCAGGTTTGTTAAGTTCGAGAGCTCTTGATTTTATCTACATCTACAGATAACGGCAATAGATAAACAGAATGTTATAAAATCAAATAATTCAACAATTATAAACCAGAATCCACTCAGAACTGCGTGTCGTTAAAATGATTCTTAAGTAGGTGATTGTAAATTACCATCAACATAACAACAGGTAAAACATAGCGATCACTGCTGCACATAGGCTTTCTTAAGAAAAGGGAAACAATTTTTTCACAATTGCCCTGCTTGAATGATAATTGCAGAGCGTATCATCACTACTGGAGTACTGCTGCCTTGCCGCACTTGTAGTAACCTCCCCTCCCATGTCCAGCATGATCATGATGATTCGTAATCATGCTGGACATGGGCCTCCCGAAGAAAGGGGGAATCGCAAAGTTGAACCCGACCTGTTGCATTTGTGCTTCACCGCTTTAGATGGATATTCCGTCGGTTCTGATACCTCAGTCACTTCTTACGACACCTGGCACAGTGGGAGGTACTATTCTGCTCTGCCAGTACCACACTGCTATACTACCTGTATTCTTCTCTAAATTATACGAAAAGTAACTTGTAGATATTCTTTTCTTATCGACGTTGATGTCAATAGTTACAAACGGAATCCTGACCAGAAGCGTAAAAGTAAACACAAGTTCAAATTAAAGCGGTGACAACAGATCCTTAAACAAGTCTAATGAAATAACACATACGGAGTTCGTTACGCTAGATGCAGTTTACGCTACCAAGTGCAATATAGCATCCACCAAGTACTCGACGTGGATTGAACTAGCTCATTAAACCGTGCGGTTATCCAGTACAACCTCTTTGTTCCAGCCGTGAAGAAATATCGAGAGGAAAATTCTTGAAACTTTCCAACATTAAATAGCTCGCAGCAGACACTTTTGCAGTTTACGCTATGCATGCAATTTTAATCATTTTAACAGGCAAATTTTCCTTTTGTAAATTGCTGTCGATGCCACAAGCTAGCATACACGAGTATTTTTGTGTTAGAAATCCTTGTAAACTGCAAATCAAAGACCAGTGATATCACTAGCGCGTTGCCAACCTTGTGACTTAAAGATGTTTTCGCATTTTACCCAGTAATTTCATTGCCTTTCTCAACCTTCGAACTAGAACAGAGAAATTCGAAAACTGCTATATAGCGGTAGAAAAAGGTAGGAGTGCGGTTCCAATGCCGGCGACATCTATATGAGGTCTACTTCATGTATTTGTATTTTAGTTCGTCAGTCGTTCTATGTTCCATGAACTGTAATACATTCTTAATAATCCATTAATCGGCAAAGGTCACTAGTTGAATTTACAACAATATCGAATAATATTTGGTATAGAGAAATCGTTAACCGTAAAATTTTATTAGTAAATTTATAACAACCCCATACCCAGGAAAATCGATTTTGTGACGTCATAATTCCATCTATAAATACTTATTGTAATATTGTACTTATGTATAGGCTAGGTCGAAAGTGTTGACGTCAACGAACCGCCCTCAAAAGTTGCTGACGCGTGCGAAATTCAAATGTCTTTTGACCGAAGGTCGGATGACAATCCCTGGGGAGAGTAGGCGGGAATACGGGGAACTAAATATAGCAATAATAATGGTGAAGTTGGTAATTTGCTTTTCTGTACGATTATGAGTAGTGTCTATGCTAGATGTCAGAGATATTTTGTGTTGAAACTAAGTAAGATACAAAAAGTACTAGCTTGGCTTAGTGTTGGTTAGGCTTCAAGAGCCACAAATTTTCAGATCAGTTGAAATAGATTTACGAATATTATAAGTCTATTTAATATTATGAGTTGATATATGTTAACTATTGTTAGACATAGGCCCCCAAAAAGGGGCAATTTTACCCGTTGCGCTGGGCAAACGTGGTGGCAATTGCAGAGTGTAGCTTTCACGACAGGAATGCTGCTGCCTATCTGTACATTTGAGCTATATTGCTTCGGATGGATATGTGGTTCTGGCACCTTAGTCGCCTCTTACGACAACGGGTATAGAAGGAGGTACTATGCTACTCCGCTGGTACCAAACAGCATGAGCTGCATGCTCTTTTTCTCTTTAACTTTCACTGTGTCAAATTTCACGATTTCCTTAAGAACGGGATCAAAGTTTTTGTTACATGTGATATAATAATATATAGATATTCACGATCTGCGAAACTCCATCCACCACGTATTGTTATGTTTGTGAACAGTATCTAATACTGTTAACATATATTATTCTTAAAAGTATTTTCAATAAAAAATCGACTTATTCTAAAAATAATATTGGGAATTTTTCAAGTATCAAGTAAAATAAGCTTAAATATCAAGAATCAAAATATCAAATAAAATAAGCTTTTTATTTTACTTGATATTTTGATATGATTCGTCAACTAATATTTTATTTATTTAAAAAAATACCCATGTAGATTTAGAAATCACTGAATTACAAAAAAAGTTCTGAAAACTTACTTACTGTGATCCATAACTCAAATTTATTCTCTCTTTTTAGTTTTCACGTATATACATTTTTAAGAACAAATGCATAAAAACCCAAAAAGGGGTGCTGGCACAACTTTCTTTTTAGTCAATAATTTTTGATAACATAAACCACGTTTATTATGCCTTTCTCAAATGAAAGAGATCTTACTTTAACGTGGTGCATCCTGTTATTAGTATTGTATTACATGTCAATGACTTCTTTATGCTACAGTACTGTGTAAATCTACGAGTATCGCATCATGTCAACGTACTGAACCAAAACAAAAATCTGTTTCGAGAATCAAAAATTCAGGAACACAAACACTCCTTTATAACTACTTTCCTTTGTGCCGTCGTTCAAACACTCGAGCCCCAGTTCATATCGACCAATATTTCCATACACACACTCGTAGATCAAAGCCTCTAGCACAATATTGTCATGGTGTTGCCTCCTCTTGCCCCCAGATTTTTTGTTACAAATGCTTTTGGAGTATTCACTGAATTGGGTTTTATTCCACCATATTATTTTTTTATTTTTACATGTACTTTAATATACGAGTATTGTTGTTTTTTTAAAGAAAAACGTGGCTTGATTTTTGTTTGTGTTCTGTTTATCATCAATTTTAAATATGTTATGTTGATTAGGTATAATAATTTACAAACGATAAAATCGTATGATAAACCAATCTAAGGCAAGTATATTATTTTCAAGTAATTTGTAACCACAAAATAACTACCATAAGCAATTATTGTGTTCTATCATTTGTACCTTTGAGCAGAGGCTGTATATAAGGAATTAAACTATTTGAAATGTACATGCCTTTATTCAGGTATTTATTCATTTATTCATTATAATGACGTGTTGCAGGCTAACAGGCACATCACAGAAAGACTTAAGCAAAATGTATAATAAGTGGTAGCCTCATATATAGGTCGTCTACGTTTGCACCTCACTCAAACTTATTTCTAACGCCAAACATCAGTATTTGCAATATAAGTTCCCCCATGAAGGGCAAGGGAGTAAAAATAATGATCAAAATAACATAAAATCTTCAAGTCGCCAGGTTGACAATGCAACATCTGATATCCTTGTGATAATACGAGCATTTCTAGGCTACCGCGACGCTTATTTTTATGTAGACCATATATGCCTGTTTATCAACATGGGCCTCCCCGAAAACAGCGACTGTTGGACATGGGCCTCCCCGAAACCCGTGACTGTTGGACATGGACCTCCCCAAAAACAGCGACTGTTGGTCATGGGTCTCGCTGAAAACAGAGACTGTTGGACATGGGACTTCCCGATAACAGCGACAGTTGGACATGGTCCTCCACGAAAGAGGGGAATTTACCATAATTGCTGCGCTAGTCAGGCGTAATGGCATTCGCAGAAAGTAGCTACGTAACAGGAAAGCTGCCTATCTTCCCTGTTGCTAGGATGGATATACTGTCACTTGTCGGTTGTGGTTCCACAATTGCCTCTTATGATAATTGGCACAGGGGAAGATTTGATTTTACTTGGTTGGTACCAAATGATTGATCACCTAATTATTCTAAATATTTCTGCTAACTCGCTACTGTCATTTCAATTGATGTTTTTTTTATAAGACCAAGTTGATAAACAAGCATATAGTCCGCATGAAAATAAGCATCACTGCAGCCTATAGACGCTCGTAATATTATAAGGTTATCACTAACGCGTTGCCAACCTTGTGAATTGAGGATATTTTGCCAGAATACCCTGTAAATTAACTGCCTCTCTCAGCTCTCAAGGTGGAACACAGCAATACGAACAACGCTATTTCAATGTGTGTCAAAACATTTCCAGAGACCTCTTATTAAAGTAGGAGTGTGCTCTAACTCTTTTGACGTACCCGATGGCGCAAGTGATAGTGATTATCTATCTAGAGCGTCTAAGGTCGTGGGTTCGATCCCTAACCAAGAAAATTATTTATGTTGTATATTAAATATGTATTTAAGTATTATATTTTTTTATTCCGAGATCAGACAACACGCTGTGAGCAACACAAGCGCTTTAATCGACTTATCTCAGAGTCAGGTCAAAGTATCAGATGTTACGTGAATTCTACTCCCATTCAATCTAGGGACAAATTTTCAACTATCATGTAAGCATTATTTCCTAAGCATTTAGGCTTACTCAATATTACTGTCTGCTTTTAAATACATTTGTAAAGCATTGTATTATAATTATTTAAAAATTATTTGCTAAAAAAATAAACATTTAGTATTACAGACAAAATAGTATTTTTATCAACGTGCACGTTACACCATTTAGCTTTTGCTGTCAGATAGGTAGCGGTATATACACCCAAAATAACGTGTCTTAAATATAACAGGGCGAGAACGGGCAGCAACCATTTTTTTTTTATTTAAGGCAACAAATAGTCATGTAGGAAGACAGTAACATGGTTGAGGTGCTTAGATTTTTTAGAATTTATGGTCTACGGTTTTATTAAGATCGTCTGTCCATCATGCGGGTGGCCTTACGCAGCGCTTGCCGGTACGTGGGCTCCAATTCAGAACCTTATGCTCAGCCAACTGTTACTTCAACTTGAATCGTGCTGGAGACTGGCCGCACACAACCGGTCCTATTGAAGATAATTGGGGAGGTCTATATCTAGCAGTGGTTGTATTTTAACTGATATGATGATAATTTACAATGACAATCACGCTTGCCCATCGCGGCATTTATAGACATAATTCCCTTGGGCGCTATGCTATGATAAAGTTAGGTTGGCTTTAGTAGAAAAGAAGCCTAATAATTTTCCTAAGAGATTTCACATAAGAAATAACTTAGTTACAAAAAAGCACATATAAATCAACGTTATTACATTACGCATTTACATGTGTGATTCCCTTATTTTCCAAAAGAGAAAAGTGAGATATTTCACCGGCATAACTTGAAATGGCCTGTTCCGTTGTCGTTACCTTCTCACCGAGTTGCGGGGATACATTTTACCCGAATCACCTGAAATAGTCGGCGACGGATATCCATCATAGCCTTACTACGGGCGCGTCTTGTTTACTGAAAATACAAAAATCCATTCTCTTCAAGGAACGCCCACCTAGGGTAACCCACTAATATTGTAAACGAGAAAGTTTGTTTGGTACGATTTCACACCAAATCTACTTTAATAATTTAAATAATTCTTTTACAGAGTAACAAAGGCTATATTATATTTCATACGTTAACGTTTTCCACGTTTTAGATTATTGTGCTTGTGTAATGGATATACTCAAAAACTACTAAATTAATTTCAAAAAATATTTCTATCAAAGCTACGTAATTATTAATTATATAAGCTTTATTTTATCTCTAAATTCGGATGGTGAGTAAAGGAAAAAGTTCACACATTATTTTATATGACTTCAATAAAAGTCGCTTAGAGCACTTGTGTCACGGACATCGGACAACAAAAGAATCACAAATATAGTATTTTAATAGATATATTTATAACCCAGTCAAAGAAAAAACACAAATTTCATCAAATATACTTTGTCCTGGGTGGGAATCAAACCCACAACCTTTGACCTACAAGATAGGATCGCTACTACCTGCTCCATAGGGTCTTTTACGTATGGATGTTTGTTACTCTTTCACGCTAAAATGGCTGAATACATCTAGATGACATTAGACACAGAATTTATTGATAGACTGTAATAACACTTAAGCTCCTTTTTAGTCCAAAAATATATTTATGTAGAAACTGTCTTTTTTTACGTCTAAAGCATTAGGCAGGAAAGGCATTTCTAGGAATTGGCACATATTTTTGCACATTTTTGCTGTCAGAGAAGGATATAAACCTTAACGGACAATATAAGCTAGTTTGAAAATAAATCAGTAATTAAGTAATAGTAAACTACTTAATTTTTTTTCCTTGGTCTTAAAACCTGCAAATGCTACTAGGAGCTACAATTTGACGCACCTTGCAAAGCTCAAAGAAATTTGAGTTATTGTAGAAATAGATAGACTTTTGTCACTCATCCCAATGCGAGCCGAGCGAAGTTTGCTTAACTCAAATGATCACGTATCGGTATGCGATATACTAACCAAGTTTTATGTTCAAGTTAATCATCATGGTAGACTGCGACACGTTATCAATGATACACCTAATAGCATAACGTGTCGCAGTCTGCCTCTCGAGGGAATACCAACTGAACTAGTATAGTATGACCGTACTTACCCAGTTGAGGACTGAATCTTTTAAAAACAACTATTAGCTGTCTCCAATACCGCCCTCTCGAGTTGAGGTTCAGCTTCAGAGATGCCTTCGATAGAAAGCCGTCAGTCCTGTTTCAATCCCGCAAGGCTCGCGGGAACAAACTGGCATTAGGTCGTTCATTAATAAGCAGCCTCACGCGTCAGTCCAGTGGTCTACTGGAATTTATGTCTGAGTAGTCCATAACTAGGCTTGCCCGAACAAAGAAAGCTTGAGGTAAATCATTAAATTTAAGACACTTAACAGGGTTTATGCAAGAAGAAAAGAAAAATAAGATAACCCAATATAAACCAGTTTTGCTTAAAGACTGAGTTCTAAGCCTCACCCAAACAAGTTGATTTTTATCAAAGAATAGGTTAGAAAACAACTTATTAAATCATCGATCTATAAGTACTTTACCACATTTATCTCTTAATTTAATTTTTTAAAACAATTTGTGAAATTCTTTCTTTTTTTAAGATTCCCAATCGTTTTAAACATAGTCTCTAATAGACGCCTGTCAAACTGAACGCGCTACAATTACCTTCTAATATTGTTTATGTTAAGAGTGTTCTAAATAAATGGAGGCAACGGAGTGATTTGATGGATGGAGTGAGTTTTGGCAAAGATAAATATTGGATGATTTATTGATACAGCATGTTTTCTTTTTGCGCTAAAATGCGAGGACGTTAAAGTACTTATGTAATGTCAAAAAGGACGTATCGGTCATTATTAAATATAAACATTTTTATAGCTATATGTAAAGCGATCACTAGCAGAAACGTCCGCTGCTGGACATAGGCCTCCCCAAGATAGGGGTTCGTAGAGCGTTGTTTCGCGACGAGTAAGCTGCTGCTCTTCGCCCTGTTGCATTAGAGCTACACTGCTTTAAGTATATACCGATATCTGTCGGTTCTAGTACCTCAGTCGTCTCTTACGACACCTGGTACAAAGGGAGGTACTATTTTGTCGATATCACATGGCTTTAAAGCTATATATATAGCTTTTATATCATCATTATTTGACATTCAACTTACTTGACGGGCCCAAAGGCGCAGATGGTAGTGATCCTGTCTTGTGCACCAGGGGTCGTGGGTTCGATTCCCACCCAGAGCAAATATTTATATGATGATATTTGTGTTTGCTCTGTGTATGGGTGTAAAATACATGTATTTAAGTAGTATATTTGTGATTCCTCTGTTGTCTGGCGTCCGTAACACAAGTGCTTTAAGCGACTAACCATGGAGTCAGGTCAATGTATGAGATGTTGTGGGAATTTATTATTATTATTATTATTACATATGAATTACACAATTATTTTTAAACACAACTTACCAGTAAACAAAGAAACAAGGATTAATATTAATTATTTCACATCTCTTACAATTCTAATCCTTTTGTTTCAGTAATTCTATTTAAATGTTTCAATAAACCTCTCTTATTACAAAACCAATTAGATACCTAAGTATATATACAAAAACAAACTATGATCGACCTATTTGTGTGTCTATAGCAATAATATGTGATAATTCATAACGTTGTTACAGTGCCAAGCGCTTTAAATTTAAAAATTCTATTAACTTAACTATTAATAAATGGTAAACCAACTGCTGTAAATGCGTATTATTATATTTATGTAATAGTTATTAGTAGTACTGCTAGTTAGCCCTTAGAGCCCTGTGGATTCAACTGCGTTCAATTGTAAAACTTTTGACCCTCATAAAGGATGATTTCCAATAAATATTTTATATTTATTCCAGAACTTTCATTAAAGATCATACTGAATTTCATTTGAATAACTTTAAAAAAGCAAAGTTTCCTGCTAACTTTGCACCAATAATTACCTTAGGAGGTGAATTTTCAAAAATGCTTTATGTGCTCCTTTTTTAAATGGAACACTGTACATTTAAACGGAACTCCTTTGCAAAAATCAAGTTCAATCCATTAATACGGCAGTCAGTAATTCTTCTTTAATATATATATAGATATGTATAGTTGGTTACCTAGAAGCTAAAATTAGCTGTGAATTTCGGAAAAAAACAGGTGATTCTTAAGTCTGTATAGCTTCACTAGGGATACATAGATCTCATATAAAGATGCACGTAAGTATCTACATAAGTACCTCACCTTCACCTATTTCCACTGCCAAATAACCGTGTATATATTACTTTGTGTTTGAAGGTTGAGAGAAGTAGTGAAGCTACTGGGTAATAATATCATAATAACTTCAAGTCACAGGGTTGCCAACGCGTAAGGCGAAATCCTTGTGATAATACAAGCGTATATAAGCTGCGGCTATCACGCGAACCGTATGCTTGTTTGTCGAATTGGTTATACAGAAAAGAAAGTCCGTCCTTTTAGATCTTCCAAGCAAACATTTAAAGAATCACTCAGAAAAACTTACCAGCTTCATTTTACGTCTAACTCGTCTCATTACATGGACTAAAAAACAAACGGTCTTCACAATTGCAGCCCAGTGCAGTGTATCAAAACAGAATAATATTCCCCGTCTCTCTTATATTTTATGTATTTTCAGGCTCATTTTAAAGGTTCGCTTGTTATTCCCCGAGAAAGTATAATACTTCAAAGGTGGTTTGAATGAATGTGATTGTTTGAGCAATGGTATTTTTTTTCGGTTTTAGTACTCCGATTTCTATTTCCTTGTAAAATGAGACAGCGTTGAACATGTCGTGATTTGCTTTGTACCTAACTCTGTACCTGACAAATTCATACCATTGTCATACATTTACAAAATTTAAGATAAATCTACTGCTGTAATAAACAGTAACGCATATCAAATCACTTAAACAAACCTCAAACGTAATTTATATTTAAAACCCCGAACAAAATATACAAGTATAAAGCATTTTGAAGATCTAAAAGTAGCAAGTCAATCTATTGGCCATCATCCACAATTTTTCAGTTGAAATTCAGCTTTAATCGTACCGTAAACAAATGAAAAGCGAAATATGCTGATTTAATAGTGCTGTTACCAAATAATCGCCTCTCAGAATGTTCGGAACATTATCATAAACAAAAAGTACCGTTCACAAAGTTAAGCCTGCTCACGGTGGAGTTGCCAACCTGCGCCCGGGTAATAGCGGGAAATTTATAATAATTTCACCCTTGCATACGGCTTACTTTTTTGCTAGTCCAAACCTGCTTCCAGTCCAAACTAATGCTTAAATTTGTTTAGTGGTAAATAATCCTTTGTGAAGCTAATTTTTCTGACCTTAACTTGAAATCTTAAGTCTGTAATCGAAGTTTGACGGGTTCGATGGTACATGTTGAGGGTTCGAATCCCACGAGGACAAACATTTTAATAAATAAATATTTGTGTCTGTCTGTAGGGTGCTATCGAAGTAGAATTGTACTAGGCATCGTAAAAGATGACTGAGGTACCGGAAAAAACAAATACATACCTATAACCTAAACCTGAACTAAAGTAATTTTTATTTATAATATTCACACCTCATATTGTACATTGACCTGAATCCGAGCTAAGTCGCTTAAAACACTTGTGGATGTACCGCTATAGGTCTGTTTCGGTACCCGAGGCGCCTCATACGATCCCTGGTACAGAGAGGAGTACTATATTTGTGATTCGTCTATTGTCTGATGTCCGTAGTACAAGTGTTTTAACCGAGTATTTCGAAATTTTTGTATGGAATTATGTGTGAATTTATTTATGTTTATATTTAATTTTGCATAGAAGAGTATAGTTGAGTGAACCCGGTTGCGCAAGTAAGATGGGTATGATCCAGGGCTTTCATGTACGCTACTAGACGGTGGGTATGGGGTACTGCTTTCTGAGAATGTTTGTATTTGAGAAGAGTCGGTGAGAGGGCGACTTGCTAAAATATTATAGAAGTGACTTTAACCTTGCCCATGAGCGACAGCGTGATGCCAATTATCTTCTTCAAACTGCAATCTACTACTATTACAAAATAATTTTAAAAAAAGCTTGTTACAAAATCCTGTGACATGAGCTCTTGCTCAACTTAATTCGACAAAGATCCAAAAGTAGAGAACAATGATACTGTTAATAAAATTATCAAACATTGTAATGCTTCCAGCACTTCGACTACTTGGCACGACATCCAAGACGAGCTGGTAAACAACACTTATCAAAACCACGAATTACTGCCTACTTACCAACTCGTTCCAACCGAAGTTTCTCCATGGTAATACAGAGAGATTTATAATAATTTCACCCCAGCGAAAGGACGTCCCTTTATGGGTGTAGCGGTTGAATTAATGCGTGTTGGACATGTTTCATGCGTGAATTTTCATATCTTAGTTTTACGCTTTACAGTACCTTACACTTATAAAACATGATGGAAACAGTGTAGATCAAATAAAGCGGGCAGGGATTGCTGCCTACTTGTGAAGAATTCCCATGCTCTCTATCCAATATTAGACGTTCTATACTTCTCAAACTGATGTACAAAGATCTTCTGTTTTCCTATGACAGGTATTATAGATAGATACATATCTATTGGTAATCTCGTGGTGATATCTATGCCCAGCATATAACTAATCAGCGAAAACTCTTGACTCATGCATTATCAGGTGAGTATATATTTAAAGCTACATATCTTTTTTTCTTGAAACAAATAACTAACTATGTCCAGCAGCCAGCAGTGGACTTTACTCGATAATGTTCCTGTCTACGCTTAAGCCTGTGGGTTTGATACCAACTCAGGACGCTATATAAAAAACTTAAAAGTTAAACAAATCTATCCCACGATAACATGTTTTTGAAATAAAGAGTCTATGTGTTATTCCAGACAATTTGTAATCTCTGTCCAATTTCAACCATATTTGTTTTGTCGTTCCGGCGTGAAAGAAACACAAATAAAATACATATTTACTGTTTCGTTTATAATATTAGTAATATAGATTATATTCAAAACTATTTCCCTGATTTACACTTCACATATCGTCAACCCAATTAACATTTTTAACACTAAAAACGCTTCTTTCTTAAATGCTTTAGTTTTTTTATTCATTTGAGAAAAATACACACTTAATTTAAAATAAATCTAGATAAAAATCCAACAAGGAAGAGAAATTACGACTCGTAATAAAGTACTCATAAAACTTACGTATCCAAAAAACGGAATAAGAGCCGTATCTAGTAGCGAACTAATTAGAATTGCAAATAATAAAGCTCATGTGGGCAGGTACAATTTTCCCAGCATCCAGTTATCTCAGGTAATGCGAGTCAAGTTTTAGTTACAGCATTGCGCATTGTTTTGAAATTAACTTAGCTTGAAGTACGGCGTGGGTTGTAATAAAATGATATACATAAAAATTTATCGTGCAGTGTTTCAGTCGTCCCACTTGTGTAATTTAGATGTTTTTGTAGCAGATATATGATAGAAAAGGTAAACATTAAGACAGGTAGTATCCGTAGTACCTTAATCACGATAGTCGCAATGCATCTGTTGGATAAAGACTTTATGCTCATAATTAGCAAAGTGGCAACCGTGAACACGCACACGCCTCGGAGGTATTGATATCTCCATCAGAAAACTTGTGATCTTCAAAATTAATTACATTAACAATATGTAAACATATTATTAATAGGCACCATAGAGTGTCAAGTATCGTAATAGATAACTGAGGTACCGGAACCGACAGATGGCGTTATAACCACCAATAACGATGTAGATATATTGTTTTAAACATAAATATCCAAAAGATTATACTCATCATCACTTGAACCATAGGATGTTTACTGTTAAACATAGCAGATTAGACTTAACAACTTAACACATAGACTTTAAAACCCCACGCTTTTGAATTTCAAATGGTTATAACGCCATCTGGGATATCACAAACGCATTGTCAATCTTGTGACTTGAAGATATTATGTCACTTTATCCCATTACCAGTAATATAACTGCCTTTCTACCCTTTAAACGGGAACACAGCAATGCGAACACTACTGTTTGGCGGTGCTTGTTTTTGAGAGTTACGTGACAATAGTGTCAATGTAGACCTACGTATGAGATCTACCTGTAGAGACTATCTTACTCTGCAGATACCCACCGGCTCGTGGATAATACCAGCAAGTGGAATAAATGATATTGCTCTCTCAAATTTTTCTGATACCAATATATGAAATAGTCTAGTGAAATGATGATGTGTCAAAACTATAAAAGCTTTTTGACAGCTTAGCTTCGTATTACAAAAGAAATAGAAAGTAATATACCTAATGCTTGTTTAACGTATGAATAAAATATTCGGTCACCTAAATCCCTACAGTACGTAATACCTCACTGTCATCCAACTCCAAAGAAATTTGCACTTTACGTAGTCGTTACATAGTGTGTTTTTGTATGCTTTAGCCGATTTACCATTTGTCAGTGAAGAAGGTAATCCGTCTGTCAGTGCGTCAGCACATCTCCTGTCCGTGGCGGAGTCGGTGATTCTTCTTTGTTTCTGATTGACATCAACTGATAAGCGAAATGCGACGTTGATTCGAGGGGCTTTGGTTGAAATCTGCGTGATTGATGACGTGAATGAAATTCAAATGGTTTTACGATAAATTAAAACGCTTTTTAAAACTCTTTTACGTCTCAATGAAATTTATTTCTTCCTATTCACAAAGAAACGTAAAACTTATATGAAATTTATGATTTTCAAAGTTATCATTACAAACAGTTATACAGATTCTCGCATTTAATAGTGAATATTATTCCGGGTTCAAGGCAGAATAGATCATTACCTCTCCCGGTATCAGGTGGTAAAAGTTGGTTTAGCTAGAGAGATACCGATATTCCCGTCGCGATATAACACGCTTACCTAGCACGGCATTTATGGGCAAAACACCTCCTATTTTGGAGAGGCCTATATCCAGCAATGGATTTTCGATTCGATTGAAATAATTTCAACATTTTTACTTTATCTTAATTCTACAGTTGAGTTCCAAGTAAATACGTTAAGCTCAAAATCGATTGGAGAATAGAAAATAAATTGGCCAGCGATAATTCAAATATTCCCGTCCGATATCCTCGGAAATTGCTCCTCGCGCGTAGCCACGCGCAAGTTTATTTTGACACGGGTGGCACTCTGTGCCGAGCGAAAATTAATGGAACCCTGGCATAATAATGTTGATAGCAGACAGCATTTATCTAAGAGGTGAAGTAATGTAGAAGAGTGTTGAAGAGTGCAACACATAGTATGTGAAAAAGAACAAAACTTGTCTCACTGAGAAACCCCAAGGGTCTTATACAAATCTTCTCAGCCATGTTTACTATAGCATTCAAGACCTGCGGACTTCCATAATTTTCCTATAATATAATCTTGCAAGAAAGAAGAAACTTGGTTGAAAGAAAAGTGTTCGTGCTCTGTTGAGAAAAAATTTTATATTTATTTTTTTTTACCGCCAAATACTAGTAGTGTTCGCATTGCTATATTCCGGTTTGATAGGTAGTGAAATTTTGGTTATGCAACATAATATTTTCAAGCAACAAGGTTTCTACAACTATCACGTTTGAAATGGACTGTTTGTTTGTTTGTGAACCTTTTGTAAACCTGGTCTAATAAAAAAATAGGAATATATATTTATGTATATAGTTGCCGTATAATATATCTTACAATAATAGCCGTCAGGTACCGGCAGATAGTCATAAGGTATCTTTAGTAGGTATAGCTGAGTAGAATATTACCTCCCCCTGTATTAGGTATCGTAAGAGGTAGCTAAGGCACCTAAGGTACCATTTTCTTGGGGAGGCTTATAAACAGCAGTGTAGTTTCAGTGGCTGTGATGAGGATGATAATGAATCAGCTTTATAATATTAGAATAGAAAGACGCTTGCGACGCGGATCGTATAACTGTTTCACAATCATCTTTGTACTCAACATCAATTTAGCATAATTTATGCGAAACTGTTTGTATACTATACTTTAGTATCTCTTCTATCTATATGTGAGTAACCCTGCGAAAATATCAAATAAAGTTTAACGGGAAGAAGCAATCAACGTTGAGCTGATTAGTACATTTTAAAAGTTCTACTGTAGGTCTCTGGTTTGGTGTAAAGATATTTAATATCCAAAGAAATTTAATATGCAAAGATATTTAATTAAGAAACAGCGAATTTTGAAAACTTTACAAATTTTGTTTACTCAAAAGGCAGTCTTTTTTATTGTATATATTGATTTGACCTATTAAATAATAAATAATTAAGGAGTGACATTTTAAAAATTGTAAAATCATTACTATTGCCTTTTTATATTGAATATATCAGACCGTATCAGACGTATTTACTGTTTAAGCAGAAAGGGTTGATCAAATAATTTCATCTGACATTAAAACAACGAGTGAAGATAAAAAAGTGACCTTACAATACCTTACTACGGAAGTCAAAAGTCTAGAATCAGATATGTTTTTATTTAATTATGCTATTTATAATAGGCACTATAAATTTCTTTAAACAACAAAAAAACTATACGTATAGATATGATAATAATAATTATACTTGACAATATTATGGTGTTATAATAGTCATTTAAACAAATAGGTAATCGACTGCCCTTCTTTAAAACTGTCTTTAAGAGTTTGCCAGCATCAGACATGTCTTATAACTAAAGCAAACCACCAGCGAGCCACCAGAAAAGAACTTGCAAAAAAACCTTATGGTATCATTGCAACCCCTCTATAATTGTATTGTTTATAAATTTAGAAAATTATGAACATACCATTGAACTGTAATTTAATTTACTAAGGACCATTACATTCGACGTAAACATGACATTTTGACAAAACAACAGCACAAAGGAAATTAACTGAATAGAACGCGTCCCTTTTTGTTTGTTCCGAGACATTAAAGACACGGTTCAGATTATATTACTTCAAGAATGCGTCACGACTTCATCCCGCCGGAATATCTTGAATATTAAAAAGATTAAACTTGAAATATTACAGTGTTTGTGGAGAGAGGAAGTCGTATGCGTTTATAATAAAATGACGCCAATCGCAACTCGTTTTGTTTAATGCCACTTTCATGCTTCTAAGGAAATTTTATATTATCTTTCTAAGTAAGACAGTGCTATTAAGCTTTTGCAAGCTTCGTACGTATATACTTTGTTCAAGTTAAATTTCAGGTGTTTTGTGCAATATTACAGCTTGTCTTAAAGAAACACCAATTTTACTTTTGAAGCAAAGTGCCTGAAAGTTTCTCTTTACGTCTTAAATTGTCACGACTTTTATTACGGTATAAAAAATAAAATTAAAATGTAATACTTTGATCAAGTATATATGTGATTTTAATATTCTATTCATGAAAACCTGTAATTGGATAACATATTTTCAACTGTCTTTCCTTAAATTGTGTTCAGCTGTTGAGTTTTCATCAAGTAAATGAATACTTGATAACAAATTAATAACAATAATGTGATATATAAGACACAGAGATAAATGAATATCGGAATGTAACGATGAGTCACCTTATCGAATAAGAATTAAAGGACTGACTATTAAAAAATATTTTAATGGATAACAGATTTCATAAAAAAACTCTACTATATTTACTCGGCTAAAACCACACTCCACTTTTTTATTTTTGTAATAACTCTTTTGACTCCGCAATGTAAATTTAGGGCAGACTAAAATAGTCAGTATGAGGTGTCGTAAAGGTAAGTGAGGCATCGGAACCGACATGTGGTGGTACATCCACTCGATGCAGCGTAGCTCAAATTCTACAGAGTGAAAACGGGTAGTATTCCAGTCGAAAACCAAAGCTCCGTGCCAGCACGCCACCACGCTTGCCACCACGTTTGCCCAGCGCGGCAATTATGAATTATGGATTAAAACCCCTTTTCTTTGGTATGTCTAGCAGGGAACATCCAATAGCTGATAACATAACGTTGGTGATATATTAAGATTATACTAAAAGTAAATGCCAAAAACGTAAATATATTAATTGTAAGTCCAGGCGACTCTTTGAGTCTTGTTTTCTAATTAAACTCATCATCATAGGCCTCCCAAAGTGATTTCCAATAACACTGCCTGCTATCCTGCCTGCTTCCAGTGTGATTCAGTCAGACCATCTGTCCTCTTTGTGGAAGTATGTACTTCGCTGCGTTTCCCAGTACGTGGGCTCTATTCCAGAAACTTGCGTCTCTATCGGCTATCGATTCTGATTACCAAGTGCTAGCTAACACTTCAACTTGCTAACCATTCTCAGTCAGTACTTATAGTCTTATACGGATAAGTATAATATCATCAGGTGTCTTCCATGCTGTCAAAAAATTAAGATAAAATACCAATAAGATCACCCACACTGATTCGTACTTTTGAGCTGCCGTTCTGTTTTAATAATGTTTTAACTCACAACATATACAAAGTCTGTCAAGATTTTAATGATCTCAGTGGAGACATCAACGAGATGCCTGATGTCTACAAATTATCACTAATTAAATTGAAGTCAGTTATTGTGAAATTGACAGGAATATAACTATGAACTACAAACTGTGATCATTTTAATGTAATTAGCATCAAGCCAGTTTAGTAAATACTTCCACAAAGTAGACAGATGATCTGACTATGACCTCAGGATCGCTCTGGAAGCAGGCAGGATAGCAGGCAATTTTATTGGAAGTCACTTTGGGAGGCCTAAGTCTAATAGAACATCTACTACGGCTGTTATGATGATAAATTTAATGAAAAAAGAAATCTCAAAGACTCGCCAAGACTCATTTTTAATACATTAATGTTTATACTCTTTATATATCACCAACATTATATATAACCTAACGCAATTATTATGGTTGTAAGTACAAGTAAATTTAGAATCCCTCATTCTTTGTGTTGAACACTGTTAGACCGCTTTACAGTGTTTCTTCACCTTAAGTGTTGCAACAATGTGTGTCACTTTTTTTGTTCATCGTAAATGATGTTCACGATATTACCTCCGTTTTGATTACATTAAATAAATAAACAAATAAAAGAGACACCGTACATAGTACTCTCCTTAGTATTGAATTAACCTTCAAGAAATGTAATCCAATGATGCAAAGTGCCACGAGGTACTGGCAAAATAGAATAGTCCCTCTCACTGCACCAGGTGTCGTAAGAGGCGACTAAGGTACCAGAACCGTCAGATGGCGGTATGTCCATTCGAAACAGTGCAGCTCAGATGCACAGGGTGGGGATGGACAGCAACATCCCCGTCGCGATATCACTTGCCCAGCTCGGGATTTAGGGGCACAATCTTCCTTAATTAGGGATTTGTATGCCCAGCAGTGTACTTCAAAGGGCAGATATGATGACGATGATAATAACATTGCATAATGTGTACCTATAAGAAGAAAATAAACATTAATTTTATTATTTTGTTCGTTACATTCTACAGAACCGGCCGCCGACGTATCGATCAAATTTTCGCCTGTAGGGGTCGCTTCACGGAATTAATGGAATTTTCCGTTGCGTCATCCTGGACCAATACCAAGCCTGTTTATGAATGATTTTTCACATTGTTGTGTCCCGACAAAAATAAAAATAGATTCCTCCTTGGGAAGCTCATTCATATATTTTCCCAAAATAATAAAAAAACATGTTGAATTACCGGCACAGTATAATAGTACTTCCTTCTGTACCAGGTGTCGTGAGAGGTAAGTAAGTTACCGGAATCGATAGTTGGCGGTATATCCTATCGGAAAAGCGCAGCTTAAATATTACGGGTGAGGATGGCCAGCAGAAATCCTCCTACCTTGGGAAGGCCTATGTCCGTATGATTTAAAAATTTGCCTGTGTGTTTGAAATATATTCACATAGTTTTTTTCCTGATCATTTTATTTCCAAGTAGACAAACAAGCACATAGTCCGCGAAATAAGCGTAACAATAACCAAGAGGTGACCTAGATGCACAAAGATATCGCATCCCCATTATGTCGCATAATAAGTATGGAGGGGATGGATATACCGCCATGTGTCTGCAACTCGCACATTGCAATTGCAAAGGGATAGTTTACTTTGCCCGTAATATTTATTCTACAAAAACCTTATGGCAAATAAGAAAAAAAATTTGGATATCTAGATTATTTAGGCTTTTTCAGAGACTTAAAATTACTCGGCTTAAAATAATAATAATAATCATCATACCAGCCCTTAGAAACCTACTGCTGAACATAGGCCTCCCCAAAAAAGGGGGAATTTTGCCCATAATTGCTGAGCAAGTGTGTTTGCAATCGCAGAGCGCAGTTTTAGCAAGTGTGCACTGTGCATCTGAGCTGCTTTTTTTCGGATGGATATTATTATTTTAAGTAGAGTAAGTCTCTGAATAGGCCTAAAGAATCTAGATATCCAAATTTAATTTCTTAATCACCATAAGGTTTCTGTAGAATTAAGATTACGGTCAAAGTAAACTATCCCTTTGCAATTGCAATGTGCGAGTTGCAGACATATGGCGTACTAAGGTAAATCATAAGGAACATATATTAACATGTAATAGTTACCGATTCCCCTACTATAAAATTAGATTAAGTGCCAGATACACCGGTACCATTCTGTTTAGTGAGGTTCATGATCCCATTTAGTATAGTGTGCACATCTGTTTACATTTATCTGTGTCAATTCGGCGTAAAATGGAATAGCGAAAAAATCTCCCCCTATCACTTGATTGAATCAAGCCGGGAGGCGTAGATGGATACCTATATAATAATACATACTAATAGGCCTCGCCCTTATGTTATCAACATTCTATCTGGCAGCTCAAAGTTATTTGCTAGTAATATCGAATACCAAGAGAATTGTGTTTATTATTTGGTATATCATTTTTCGCGAGCGAGAAACATTGTATAATAATTTATAAGCTCACAAAGATATGCAAGTATATGCCGCGGTGAGTAAGTAAATATTTGAGATTAGTGCTTTCACTGTAATCCAATGCCAACTTATAATAGTCATGCAGATGTTACTTTGATAAACGCGACAGACGGCAGAACAAGGCAGCTCAAATGCACAGGGTGGGGATGGGCAGCAGAATCCCCGTCGCAAAAGTTGTGCTCTGCGATTGCCAACACGCTTGCCCAGCGGGGCAATTATAGGCAAAAAAACCTCTTTTTTGGAGAGACCTATTTCTTATGGTGGACTTTTAATGGCTGTTTTAATTATTATGATAAAATTATACCTTATGCTTTAGATTTGTAAAGTGCAATTTGCTTTCGACTTATAACTTTACTATAAATTACAAAAAAATACTAATATCTTATTGATGGTAATAGAAAATAACTAATTACAAGTTTCGTTATCTAGCTACAAATAAAACTCTAAGTGTTGTATTTAAAAGATTTTGTTAAAAATATCTATAGATATTATGTTAAGTCAGCTAATTTTACGGCTTTTGTCAACATTAAAACCTAAATATATCAGATATTTGTTTCCGTATGTCTTAACAGTAAGATTATATAAATTCCTAAAATTAACAATATACCTAATTTATTATGTATTTGGGCTATACGTAACAATAACAGTACTAAAACTTTAAATTAAAAGAAAAAAAACATCTGATGTGGATAAATACTTTAATAGATACTCCTGAGAATCAATCTTCACTCAAACTTACTTACAGGAATGAGGTTTTCTTTCACAGTACATACCAATCCGTTTTCGTTTTGTACACCGATTTTTGTTCGTGAACGCAAAAACAATACCTTTAATAAAACGTTAAGCAAAATAGATAACACAAATGGTCCTACCAAAATAGATATTTTTGTCAAATTATCTTTGAAAAATATTTAAAATTAAATCAGGTAACTTTATTTCATTGTTGCTGATAAATAGAAAGGTATAAGAATCATGGCTGATGGAATAAAAAAAGTACTTGAGACATTGTAGACGATATTCGTCTGAAACTATGTACTTGGAAGGGCAAAATGTCACTTTGAGAGGCGACGGCTGTTTATAAATTGCGTCAAGGCCTATTCGGGCTTAAAACTCGGCTTATAAAGTATCTGCTCAGAATTTTTCACTTAGCGATCGAGTGGGTTTTTATGAAAGAGCGCTTTAGGCTGACCAGTTGTCGTCGCCGAGTGTTCTCAAGAGAGAGACGTGGTTTAATTTGCAATGATTTGTACTTCAAGTTAGTAACGGTTTCCTCCGCGTTAAATTGTAAAATTTTCATACTAACTTTGCAACACCCTTTTTGGATAAAATATCATTTCTAATAATAAGAAATAATATTTAACTCGTGATTCATGACTTTGAATGACGAATCTTTATTCAATTCAACAACAGCAAGTTTTCATACTTATCTTGTATCCTCATTTAACCGTTCTCGGTGGTAACTTTTCAAGATTCTAGCCATTATAGTTTAAACTCTGCATTGGCCAGTCAGTCAGCCTCTCTTTACATATACATATATATATATATATATATATATATATATGTTCACCTAATCACCATCACCTATTTTAACCGTTCAATGTTAAATCAAAAGTAATGTTCACATTGTTGTGTTTTAGCTTAAAGGGTAAGAAAAAGAAGGAAATTACTGGGTAATCGGTGATGTAATATCATAACTCATAATGTTAGCAACGGCTACGGTGACGCTTACTATCACGCGGACCATATGCTTGCTTGTCAACCAGGTCCCGGCGTTTAAAAGTGCAGCATCTTAAAATAATGTGCTCATCATATCATCTATTGTAAGTCCACTACTGAACGTAAGCTTTCCAAAGAAAAAAGCATGTCGCCCATAATTGCCTGGCAATCGAGTTGGTAATCGCAGAGCGCAGCTTTTGCAACAGAGGTGCTGCTGCCCATCCCCGTCCTGTGCATTTCAGATATATTGTTTCGGATTTATATAGCGTCATCTGTCGGTTTTAGTACCTCAGTCACCTCCTATGACACCTGGTACAGAGGGTAGTACTATTCTACTCTGTCGGTGTCTTCCGACTTGATATGATTTTGCAATTATTTGTTAATAAAGAAAATATTTATAAGAAACATATACACACAATTTCACCCATATTTACCACTAAGGTAAACACAAAAGTTTCCTCGTTAATATCTTTTTCTTCAAATAAATACTTTTCCTTTTTACACACCGTTTATTTAACTTCGTGTTTACAAGCGTTGATAGAACGTAGACAACATTAGATTTTTTTTTATAAAGTTCATTCATTTTTTCTATAACATTTTAAACCAATTTTTTTTGAAATTCAGCTACGAAGATATAACCTAGCTTGGTCATATAAAGGCTATTTTTTTATTTCAGATATTATAACCTGCCAACCGTGCCATTATCATTACTGATAAACAATAACACAATTATTAATAGTTATTTGTAATTATCTAAGATACTTATTTAAAATAGATAGATAGATAGATACGACAAACTGATTAAATATACTAATACATGAAAATGAATTCTAATAAATATCATATTGCTGAGATAACATAAATATACACCCAAAATATTTAAAAACCACCAAGTAAAGTAATACCCTATAGCGTAGTTATAAGAAAACTGACTCAAATTACAGAGAGCATGAAAATTTTAATATAATCTGGGGAAAATGATTTTTATGATAAAGCAGCACTCTAGATCTTTCTCCCTTATAAAGTAAAATGGATATCGTCCGCCAGCGAGGATATCTTTTCACTCAGCGACGGATTTACTATATCACATTGTAAAAACAACTTTAAAATGATGGAGCAAGTTTGAAATTTGTTTTGAGGGATGTTGATCGACACTTCTAGAAAACAAAAAAGAGTGCATTTAGAGTTTGACAACGGTTTTGACTGCTATGATTTTGATGCGGTCCCTCAAAAACACCATCCCTTCTTTATTTATTTATTTCCTTGTAAAGGAGATGTCAATACAGGCAAAAAATGAACAACAACTTGCGTTCAAACAAAACAATCATATACTACAAATTATTTAAACATATATAACATAAATTATTATATACACAATAAATACAGCTTACGTAGACCCTAGGGTACCGGCAGCGTAGAATCGTATCTCCGCTGAATCAGGTTTTTCAAGAAGCGACTAAGGTAACGGAATCGTCAGATGGCGGTTTATCCATCCGAAATAATACAGCTCAGATGCACAGGGTAGGGATGAGCAGTAGCATCCCCGTCGCAAAAGCTACGCTCTGCGATTGCCAACACATTTGCTCAGCGCAATTATGAGCAAATCCCCTATTTTGGAGAGGACTATATCCAGCAGTAAACTTACAATCGCTGGTATGTATGTAATGATGATGCCGGCAATTCTGATGTTTGTAACTTTAGCCTTTAAAATTAGATATGTAAATAAATTAAATTGAACCTCAAGGTGACGTTCAAGTAAAAGGGGTCGATGGTGCAGATGGTAGTATCTTACGCCCTAAGGGTTGTGTATTCGATCACCACACAGAGAAAATATTTATATGACGATATTTGTGTTTTTGCCTGTGTTTGGGTTTATGTATTTATATAGTGTATTTGTGATTCCTCTTTGTCTGGCTCTGTAACACGAGTGTTTTAAGTGACATACTCCGAAATCAGTTCAATAGAAGAGTATGAGATGATGTGGGAATTTATTATTATTATTATTAAGTCATCTAGTTTTACTTAATGTTATACATTTGGTATCTAAATATGCTGAAATATGTTAATACGTGAAAATAGGATATTATAAGAACAAGATGAAGTTATTTATTAATAAACAATCCGCTGTACTAATCTCCAACATACATGAAGTAGACTGCATACAAAAGGATGTCTGCATTGGCACCTCACTCTCATCTATTTCTACCAGCAAATAGCAGTATTCGCATCGCTGTGTTCCAGACTGAAGGGTGAGAGAGGCAGTGAGTTTACTGGGTAATGTGGCATAACATCTTTAAGTCACAAGGTTGGTGATATCCTGGTGATATTACGAGCATCTATAGGCTGAAGTGACGCTTATTATCACGCGGACTGTGTGTTTGTTTGTCGACCTGGTCTAATAAATAAAATAAAAGTTAACCTAAGGATATGTTCAACTATAACTAAATCCCAAATCGTCTATATAAGGAATTATTATCCTTAAGAACAGTCGTCGGTATGATCGTTTGAAATTCATATCGCGCGGTGCAACGGCGCCAATCGTCACGGGTCTCGCGGCGTCATAAAAGTGGCGATATCGATTATCAGAATCTCCCGGGCGAGACGATCGGCTGCAATCGTGCCGATAAATCATTCGGTTCATACGGAATCGAATATGCAAGCCTTGAATCGACAATCGTATCCGATTCGCTTCGTATACGGAGAATTAAGAGAGGTCGGTTCGAATATGATGCACGCAGTGGGGCAAGTGTAATTTCAAGCCTGGATGTTTTCGTTGTTATATCGGTTCACTATTGTACAGTGCCTTAGTAACATCAGAACGTGCTTAATTAGGCCATCTTATGACAAAAAGGTTCCGTAAATACAACAAATTACTGCTCTATCGTGAATGGTTAGTTTTTACAGTCAGACAGTTATTTATAATGTTACACCGAAACCAAAGCCCATGAATGGCAAAGTGTGCAATAGTTTACCTAATAGAACCAGTCTGGCAAGGCGTCAAATTTTTTTTATCATTTTACATCTTTATAATACAGCGAATAGGGCTAAGAACATATATCCAATGACTCTAAAGCAGTATAAAGATGCGGTTCGAACTTGGTTGCTGCAATTTGACTTCAACGACGCACGCATACAAGCACGATATTTTGTATCTGTGTAGGATAGTTAACTACCCTTTTTTAATTCTTACCTTAATATTAATTGTTGTTCCTTTATGTATTATTATGCAGGCAGCTGTAACACAATTTGTACTTGTACGGCTGCCGTCGTTTTAGCCTGTCAGTGTAATCATTGGTGTTATTTAATAAGTTACATCAATATTATTATTGTAGTTGTATTATTATTGTATTATTATTATCAGATAGATAGTATTTTGTTGGCTATGGAATTAAAGATGTAGTAATCATATTAGCAATTTGACGTCTATCGTTGGATATAAAAGGGGAGGAACTATGCCCTCAGTTGTTTCTCTAAACATACGTGATGGCTATCACGAAGCGTAGGTTTCCTGTCTCGATGGATATACCACCATCTGTCGGATTGAGCACCTTAGTTGACACCGAGTAGAGTGGTCAGGGAGCATTCTACTCTCCTAGTACCTTACAGTTGCAGTTGTATAACGCGATAATTGCTGGAATTAAAATGGTGACTGGTTAATGGTCAGTCAATAAGCTTCAGGAGCAGTGTTCTCTTATTTTTTAAAGTTTTTAAATTGTCTTACAAAATGTGGCTGACCACTTCATAAGTGTATTTGTCTTGGTATATTGATAGTAGGATTCTATTATCAGTATCAACTCTTTTAGAAAAGTCCTATATTGACGCTGGCCTTTTGTATGGGTGAATGGGGAGTTGGAGGCATCAGTCACCACACGGGATGAATGCGGAATAAAAGGTTCGTGGGCTTAAAATGGAACCGAGGCCAACCCGGACGTACTTTCTGAAGCACAATGCAGGTCATTTATTCAAACTATTTCTAATCAGGGGCCAGTTGGTGCATTTGGTGGTGTTGCTATGTTGTGCGCTAAATGTCGCGGGTTTGATCTCAATCCAGGATATATATTTATATGATGAATTAGTTTGTTTGTTCTGTTTTGTTCTTTGGGTGTACATATGTATTTAAATTCTATATTTTTGTTTTTTCTGTTGTCTGATGTCCGCATGTACTTTAAGCGACTTATCCCTAAGTCAGGTCAATATATAAGATATTGTGTAAATTTTAATTTTAAATATGTATTACCCATAGCACCCCTATAAATAGTAAGTCTTTTTTATATATTCGTATATAGCTTTTTATATTGAAGTCATAGTCACGTCATAAACCACACAAAATGTAGGCGGGTAATACTAAATTTTCTATTAGACTAAATGCGTAGGCGTAACGTCTAACAAAACCATCTACTGTTTATGGCTTTCATAATGGATGGACATTCTTATGTTTTTCCCTATGTCAAATAAGAGATTTATTAGCGTCAACCTATTTGTCGAAAGCGGAGTAAAGCACTTTTGTTTATTTAGAAAAGCTGCTTAGAGTCACTAAGAAAATATTTCTGTACATTTAAAGACTAATGAAATAACTGTAGCGACTCATTCATTAAACTTGTATCTTATGAACTTGGACGTAAAGCTTATTTTACACAAGGAAAATTTGTCTCCCAAATTTCAGTACTTGCATCCATTGTTTTCTGGGGAAATGCACTACCAATTATGGTGGCAAGCCTTGTGGCAATCCCAAAGTGTTGCTTCGCGATGGGGATGTAGCTTAAATTCCCAGAGCGGGAATTTGAGCTACACTGACTGTGTCGAATAACTATACCGCCTTCAGTCGGTCCTGGTGGTACCTTCGGCGCCTCTTACAAACACCTGGAATAAAGAGAGATACAATTTAACTTTTTAGCTACTACACGGATATGTTAAATAATATTTCATCGCGTTATGGTGAAGTTAGAAATCTTTTTTCTTAAAGGTAACAATAAACTATTTGCGATTATTTATACATTATAATCAGCCGTACGACATCCACTTCTCCAAAAAGTTTGTTTGATTAGAAGTTGTTTACACGTATGGTCTTGTTAACCCGATGAAGCAATCGTAATTTTCAATATTCAAATGAATTGTTCAAATGAAATTTCGTATTTCATGTAAAGCTACTACCACGCTAGAGTTTACTACATCACGGCAGAGCCGAGATTCAATTAATGGCGTACCCAATTCAATATGGCTGCGCGATCGAGCCTCGCCCGGTCATAAACCTAGCCCTTTCAACCCAAAAGTTTTCACCCGCAAATGTGTTTTTCTTGTTACCTCAACTTTGATATTTCACCTATTTTGCATTCAAGGAAGGTTGGCTGTGAAACGTCGGCCGTGAGCCAAGTTCGGGCAATATTACAGTATTCCAAGAGTTTTAACATGATGTTTTTATAGTGAAATTTTCGTTCCAATATAACGGGGCCGTACTGCATTTCTGAAACGTGTACGCAGTTTGTATTATTATAGATCTTTGGGATGTTCAAATAATATTGCTTCAACTATCGAGCAAGATTTAGGTTTTAAAAGTTTTTTTTTGTGAGATTTGTGTATATATATTGGCCGTGAGGTACCGGCAGTGTAGAAGAGTACCTCCCCTGTACCAAGTGTCGTAAGCTACGACTGAGGTACCAAAACCGACAGATGATATATTAACTTGATAGAATTCCCGATTTCTTGGGGAGTCCCATGTCCAGCAATAGACGTGCTATGACTATTAAGATGATAATGATCTTTTTAATATATAGTGTAATTTACTTTGTGATCGAGAGTTAAGTAGCTACAATAACATTTCTTTAGTTGGTTTTTAGATGCAAGTTACAAGACATGCGTTTGTTAAAGACCAATATCACTGATAGTAAACAGTAAATACAGACTAAACAAAAATAGACGCTGATTTTTCTTTAACATTGATTATACCGTCTTTTCGGTATAAGTAAGCTCATAATTATGTAAAGGCTTCTTGGATATTGAGAGCTTTATGCTTCCATTCACGCTTTAATCTCGTGCGATCTCATGTAAAATTCATAACACGTGTCGTGAATGATTTTGCTGTAAAGTTTTGACACCGTACATTAGCCGGATTACGCGCAATTATACATTACTAACTTAAGCCTGCGGCTTTGTATATCTGTTTGTCTGCCAAATATAAGATCAGTTTTCTTTCTGCATTCATTGATGCAACAATTATTTGTGAAATATTGCACAGTGGCCGTGTGATACCGGCAGAGTAGAATAGTATATCCCCATATACCTGTCGTAAACCGGAATCGACAGATGGCGGTATATTCATCCTTTTATTGGAGAGGCCTATATTTAGCAATGGACATTCCATGGCTATTACGATGATGATGTTTCAGCATAAGATGTCCTGAACACAGACTCTACCAAAATAATTTCATTGCAATCGGCTGACGGGCCTGCTGAATTTCTAAAAAACATTCACAAATTTGCTATTTTGGGTAGGTGTGGTGGCTCTCCATCCTGTTGCACTTGGGCTGCTCTTTTTTGGATTAAACGCCTTTTATAGACCTGGAACAGAACTAAGTATTATTTGAAGGCAACTTTTAAATTATTTTTATTCATTTATTTAAATAATTTACTGGCATAAAATAATGGTATATTAAAAATATTTATAATGTGGTTAATGTAAAGTTTTGTTGACATCCGCTCAAAAGTTTTTCTCGTTAATTTTCTATAGTCTGATCTACCTAAACTTGGGTTAGCTTAGCGATGGGCATACCGTTGCCCATCTTCGCCTTGTTGCATATAAACCACGCTCTTTCGGATGGTTATGCCACCATCTGTACTATTCTCAACCATTATTATATTATAAGTTTATTGTTTTTATAAAAGACACAATAATAAAGATAATCAATTTTAAAACTAGGTATATCATAATCTTCAAGCGGCGAAAATTTTGAGCAAATTTGATTTTATATTTTAGTAAATTGTACCTTTAAGCAAATTTATTTATCTTCCATTTAAAGGTCACGGTGTCCCAAGATGATAATAACAGGTGGTAACCTTACTTGTTATTGGGTCGTTGACCTGTTACAATATTTTTTATTCTTAATTTTCTATTGAACAGCCAAGTAGATTTACCTCTCATTATATCATTTCATACGCCATAATCATATTACCTTCGACGAAGCTATTTCCTTCCTTTTATTATAATCTCGTAAAAGGTAATTTTGATGTTTACATTTATAGCTGATTACTGAACTGATATATTCGTTTGTTTGTTTTAATGTTATGTAATTAGGAAACGGTATGTAACCATTAGCCGTAGACCATCCACTATTGGATAATGGCTTCTGGCCAATATTACCCATTATTACCATGCTCAGACGTGGTTGCAATTGCTGAGCGTAGCTTTACGATAGGAATGCTGCTGCCCATTCCCGACACCTGATATAGGAAGGTACAATTCTGCTCTACTCAATTCTACTCTAGTTTTATTGGAAATGTTAAATATAATTTTAAAATAAGCATGAAGGGACTGTATTTATACTTCTTAACATCTATCATCATTATCATATCACACGAAAGTCCACTATTAGGCAGGCATAAGCCTCCGCAAGAAAGGAGGAATTTTGTCCTTAATTCCCGCGCTGGGCAGGCGTGTCGGCAATTGCAAAGCGCAGCTTTCACGATGGGGAAGCTGCAACCATTTATCCACATTATTATGAATGGGTATACCTATTTGCCAGTTCTGGTACTATATTCACCTGATACCTATATAGGGAGATGGTTCTGCTCTGTCGGTAATTCATGGAAATTTTAAATACTATTACATACTGTTAACAATATTTATAATTGACTTTAATTACACTTAGCAACTTCCATAGCGTTACAGCAATATGAGGGACGATAAGACATAATAAAATATTATAGATAATTTAAACACCATCATCAGCTCTAGGACATCCACTGATAGACAGAGGCCTCTACAAGTAATTTAAAGTGACCACGCACAGGCAATCGCAGCGTATAACGTTCAACCATAAGATTGACGGATCCTGCGTACTACCGATTATATTAAATACTATTTATTTCCTGTGTGTTATTCTGATACATGCATTATTGTAAAGTTTCATTTATCATATTATTAGTTATCATAACTCTTTATAAATCGAATAATATAAATTGGGCCATGGGTCACGGCAGAGTAGTAAGTAACTCTTTCTGTACCAGGTGTCATAAAAGGTGACTGAGGTACCGGATCAGATAGATGGCGGTATATCCATCTAAAACAGCGCAGCTTAAATACTTCGGGATGGGGATGGCGAGCAGCATTCTTGTCGCTAAATTGCGCTCGGCAATTGCAATCATGCCTGCCTAGCGCGACACTTATCGGCAAAAACCCCCCTTAAAGAGAGGTTTATTTGCAAAAGTTGATTTTCTATGGATGAGTAAATTTCGTCCAAACGAAATAACTAACTAAAAGTCTCGTGAAAACCGTGCTGAACCGAAGACGCATACAACTAGTCTTATTAGAAATCTTATGGCTGATATAATGGTGATGATGATGGTGAATCGAACTAAATGAGAGAACAGTTTATATAGATCGACGGTAACACTTAACAGCTCCGTTTTTGTTAGAAACCCAAAAGCAATAAAGTTGAATTTGGCGCAGCTGTCGATACCGATCTACGAAAGGCGAACACCGAAATAACATAACGGAAATTAACGAAACTTTCCTCAGCGTGAAATCCACAAAAATTCCTTCGACTCAACATTCCTTCGTATAATATTTTCGCCAATCTAATATTCCAAATTTAAATATGGCATCGCGTTAACGTACTCAAGCACGGATTTGAATTACAAAGTCTACTCGCGGCTTTTCGTGCCGCATGACGTCACTGTAGAATGAAATGCGAAATATGAGGTTTACTACTAAAGCGATGGCGCCTACCGCTTTGTAACTTCGTCTCGGGGCTATGGAGCTGGCAGAAACTAATAATTTGCCTTGCTCTTGCGAATTTAAAATTATTTTTGTTTGAAATAATGCTTGCTATTAGAGCTCGCAAATTTTTGACGTGACAACGTCTTATAAATTGGTTTGCCGGGTGGCACTTCAAGAAACTGCGTTACGCTCCGCTCACGTTATGCGCTCACAATGAGAGCGAGTGAGAGGCACGCATCCCTTCCACTCGGGCATGGTTAGCCCGCCTAAGAGCGAGAGAGACAGACATAAAAAGTGAAAGGCACGCGTCCCTTCCACTTGAGCAGAGTTAGCCCGCCTAAGAGCGAGAGAGACAGAGCGAGAGAGATAGGCATACACACCGGTTCATGTCTTGCGCTTCTATTTCGCTTAGGCGCCTGCATATTCACATTAAAATTATTTTACCACTCAAAGTCGTTGTCACGTAAAACTTTTGCTCGTATACCGACTTTACAGGCAACCAATTTTTACATATTAAAATTTCGTGTCATGGTGTACGTCCGGATAAACTTTTTAATTATATAATCAATCTCAACAAGGTTTCGCAAAGATCCAAATTAAAATATTAAAATTTATTTATAATATTATACGTGTTATATTAATTATAAATATATTTAGCCGTAATGTACCGGTAGAGAAGAATACTACTTTCCACTGCACCAGGTGTAAGAGGTGCCTAAGGTAACAGAATTGATAGATGGCGGTATATCCACCTGGAACAGTGCAGCTCAGGTGCACAGAATGGGCATGGGCAGCACCCCCCCCCCCGTCATCAAAGCTAGGCTCTGCGATTGTCACCCTTGCTTTGCGTGGCACTTATGGTCAAAATTTTTACTTGTAGAGGGCTGTCTAGCAGTGATGCCCAAATATTATTAAATATGGTTGAGACAGGATATCTTCGGGCCTTTTGGGTTAGCTAGTATGTTATGAAATGAAATCCTCCAAGTCTGTCTTTCTGTATGTCTTTGATAAAAAAACTCAAAAGAAATATTGACTTACATATACATATAGACCATACTTATTTATTCCCTTTAAATTAGCAACTTTTTTACGTGAAAATAATACTTTGTTTGTTTTATATTGATGAATAACTGATTACTAACTTCTTCTTAAAGTTAGTTTCAATAATATGCTACACAAGTTCACAGACTTATTTTTATTGATTTATGAAAACATAGAATTTTGTCAATCATTTTAAACCCAGAGAAAGACATGGACGAACAATACAATAATGTGGTTACCATTTTTTATAAATTAAACATTCAGATAGCATCTTATACATTGACTCCATGATTCACTTAAAGCTCTTGTGTTATCAGATAACAAAAGAATTACACAGTACACTAAGTGTACACTTAGATCGTACAGTAAGTGGTGTACACTTACTGTATGATCTAAGTGTGTTTGGTAGTAAAGTAAGTGTACACTTTGATAGTACTTGAGGGATAATATATTTTATATTTCAATTGCAGTATTTTTTCATGATTTAAGCTAGCTAATAAACTATAGTAACCCTTTTAGGCGCTAAAACCAAATAATTTTAAATATAAAATAAATCTAGAATTCCAAATATGAGGTTTACTAGGCAACGACAGCCACGCGGTGTGACCCACAAAGGTTTTAATATGTGTGTGAAATTCAAATCTCGCCTGCAAAAAGGAAATTATACAGCGTGTGTGTTTACGTCACACAGTTCCCTTAATTGGAATTTGATCCGGTGGCCGCGGCGTAACCCCTTTTTTGCGCAATATTCTAGATATGTAATTCTTCTAATAGACTGGTTATCCCTCAGCTCATGAATACGGTATGATTTTTGTTTATTATTGTTGCTGTAGGTTTGTTTTTGATTGTCATCTGAGTGTGTATGATTTACTTTGTCAGTTGGTAAGATAAATATGACAAGCGGACGGATGTTTTTATCTTTTGCACCCAGGGTATTAAGTTCGATCTCTACCCAGGACAAATATTATATGTGTGTGTTCTTTGCCTGGGTGTTTTATGTATTAAGTGTTATATTCGTGAACTGCTGCTCATATCTGCTGTCCAAAATATAAGTGCTTTAAGCTTCTTATCACGGAGTAAGATCAACATACGCAATGTTGTGTAAATTATTTGAGAGTATGATAAGATAGAGCTTTTTATAAAGCAATGAGTTTTCCTAACAAGATGTTGTTAGGAAGCAACTCGAAAAGGGTAATTTGTGAAATTGACAATATAACATTAATAAACATTTACATTATATATTATCGATATTATTTTGATTTCTACAAATCAAAGTAAATCTGTAATACCCGAACAATGCATGTGTAATACCCAAACAATGATGTAGTTTACATTTATAAACCTATAATAAACTTAATTCAAAATCATACAAAAACATTTTAACATCTTTAAAACGCGGTCTATTTTCTTTTTATATTCTTAAATCGACGTTTCTTATTTTTTATATCAACCGTAAACATACATCACACTTGTGACCTATCGGGGTAGGGAGAGACTATTGATCTCCATTTGCTACGATCTTGGCATACCTCTCTTGCTTTCTTTACTTGCATTGGTCTTTTCATACATGTTCGTTTTTTGTTAGTACTTCTGACCTGGTCTTTTTTTAATTCCTCTTCTATCTAGATAAAGTATGTTCACCTAGGTTATCCTATACCTACTCATCCATTCTCTCACTTCCGCTCTATATAATTGTGCAGTCATTCTACATTCATTCATTATTTCTACATATCGAACCACCGCAGCTTAAAAATCTTTAAAACTAGTTTTATATTGCAGTTAATGAGCGGTGAAAGCGTAAATGCTCGATATCCAAATATTAATCTATTCAAATGTTATGTTAAGTCATAAAAGTCAAGATGGTCACGACCGAAATACCTACTAAGGCAACGAAAGTAATGGCCTACATAAAATCAACAGGAGTAGGCTCTTGCCTACAAGTGATTGTTATTGTATTAGGCCTGCCCGCCCAAACAATATACGTAACAAGAGTGCCCAGTAGGCGTTCCTAACCCACGTCTAGCAACAGTAATATCTTTACCCCAAAATCCTTTCACGCCACGTGAAATACAATGTATTTTATTAGAAACTTACAGTCAGCAGTGGCTTCTAATTTAAGCTTGATTACTCTACAAGATTTTTTAAAATTTCTTCAAAACAGAAGTTAATTGATTAAATTAATTGATTGTTTTACTATGTAAAGGAATGTTTTACTTTGCTTTGATGTATCGGTAAAGTAGAATAGTACCTCCTTCTGTAGCAGGTGTCATCAGAGGCGACCAAAGAAACAGAACCGACAGGTGGCGGTATGGATATCCGAGACAGTGTAGATAAAAAGCACAGGACGGGGGTAAGCAGCATTATCCCCGTTGATTAATTAAAATCCATTTAGTGTTCTTTTAGTTCGTTAAATTATTTTACTTGTGAACTATCACGGTTTCTTGTATTATGTGTGTATACAACATGATGCAAAATACTATTCATAAACAGAAATGTTTTTTTGAGCATCAAAAAGTACCAGTGATAGGTTTATTTTAATTTAAAGTTTAAATTTACATTAAAAATGTATGGAAACTTAAACAAAATTGCGGACAAAGAATTACTACAGTTTTAATGTTTCTATAGAGTAAGCGTGTAACTGGTATGAAAATAATTTTAAAGTAATACTTTAAAACAAGTCAAGGTGTTGAAATTAAATATGTATTTAAGCATTAAATTTGTGATTCCTCTATTATCTGATGTCTGTAAAAAAGTGCTTTAAGGAACTTATCTCGGAATCAGGTCAATACATAAAACATTGTTTAAATTAAAACCACATTATGTATTAGTCTCACTTCTCTTTTATAATTATTTGTTACGCACTCTCAAATCATCAGGACTAGTTTTTAATACCACTGTTGGACCACTGTTGGACATAGGCCTTCGCAAGATAGGGGGAATAAATGGCGCGCTGGGCAAGCGTGTTGGCAATCGCAGAGTGCAGCTTTCGCGACGGGTATGCAGCTGCCCATCTCCACCCTGTGCAATTAAGCTGTTATGTTTTGGATGGATATACCGCAATTTGTCCCGGTTCTTACTTGACTTATAAAACCCTTGTGTACAATATCAAGTTAATAACCCTTATATGTAGTTTTGCGTTGATATATTAGTCAGCTTCTCCTTTTATAATATATAGATATGTAGAAACACATATTGCATGGCTTCACGAAGAATAGGAGTCACACAACTATGTGTAATTACCCTGGTTTTGAACGATGACTTGCTTAATAATATATTATAAAGTTTAAATCAGAATTCAACTGTTTTATAAATTTTAATAAAGGTTTTTTTTCTTACAATCATAATCATCATCATATCAGCCGTTGGACGTCCACTATTGGACGGAATGCTTCTGAATGAAATGAGAATTTTGACGATAATTCTCGCACTGGGCAAGCGTAATGGCAATTGCAGAGCGTACAATCGCGACAGGGTTTCTGCTGTCTTTTTCCCGCCCTGATCATTTCAGCAATGCTGTTCTGCATAACACCGCTATCTGTCGGCAGCGGTACTTCATATGTCTCTTACAATACTTAATGCAAAGGAGGTACTATTCAACTCTAACGGTACCTTACGGCTATGCCGGTAATCCTAGAACGGCCAATGAAAAAAAGGTTAAACCATTATCGCCCGGTATTATGAAATTATCTGGCTATAATGAAGTTTATGCTCGAATGAGATCTCAAAAACGGCCTTGTTGTTTCTTGTATAAAAAACCCTTGAATAAAAATAAGTCCACCATTACATCGATAAAACTGATTGTGAAATCACTTGGACATCAATAAACGATGTATGTCGTGTACGATCGTGCTACACCAGCATTACGCTTATCCAAGATAGACGCCGACGGTAGACTCCGGTGACGCACACTTATCATGGTGACTTAGGTCGCCATGTCTTGTACACCGGAGACATATATAGATGAACTTGCCAGCGCAGCCAAATTTAGGTTCTAATGGATTTGGAAACTCGGCGGTAGCATAAATTGTATTTAGCTCTTTAATAGACCCTAAGTACATGCATAGTAGTACAGACATCCATTATATAAATTCACATAATACATATTTTATTCATTGACCAGACTCGGAGATATATATATCACAATCACTTGTGTTATATACATCACAAATATCATACTTAAATACATATTTAACATTAGTTGAGGATAAACTGTTGGCAATCTTAATCTAAAACATAATTCAATAAATATAGTCTGGATATTTGTCTCAAGTGTAAGTTTTCTTTATAAAATATGCATTATATATGAGACTTATAATATAAACAAAAATATATTTTTTTATGCCGTTATCATAAAGTCCTAACTCGAGTGACGCTGACATTGACATCTGTCATTGCAATCAAGCTATATTGAAAGGAGTATAATACCGCTAAATATCCCCGATCAACGCGAGTGGAAGACTTAAACAGGGTTTTCCAAGTTAAGACTCCAATCTATTTAAATAATGTTATGGTTTTTTAGTATTAAATAATAAATAAGTACAATGTAACGATTACTTTAGTGAAAAATAAACAATTATTTTTTTCATACATCAACTAAATGTGTATTAATTCATCAAATGAATCATACTCCTATGTAATACATTGAAGGGCTTTCATCTTGAAAAAAACAAGAAGTCGGTAGCGAAGTTCTATCCTTATCCCTACTAATATTATAAATGCGAAAGTAACTCTGTCTGTCTGTCTGTCTGTCTGTCTGTCTGTCTGTCTGTCTGTTACGCTTTCCCGGTTAAACCTCTCAATCGATTTTGATGAAATCTGGTATAGACAATCTTTAGACCTTAAGAAAGGACATAGGCTATTTTTGAACTCGAAATAAGGGTTGTAAGGGGTTGCAATGGGGGATGAAAAGTTGTTTGCATGGATCGCTATTTTTAGAGCTAGAAACTTAAAACTTATTTTTCAGGCCATTGATTCGATATAAATAAACGTGACATTCAAAGTTTATATAATTTGAAGTAAATAGGTATGGTACCGAAAAAAAACTATTCCACGCGGACGAAGTCGCGGGCACAGCTAGTTTTACATAAATGGACCAAAAAAGTCTTCATGTAGTGACGAACAATATTACGGCTATCCTAAATTATCAGCCTCTCATTAAATGCGTACGGTATATCCGATACTTTTTTTTGTCTATTTACTTTGCCTTTCACTGGTGAATAGCTGATTTAAAAAAAATCAAAACTTTTATTATTGACTAGCAGTGCCCGCGACTTCGTCTGCGTAGAATAGTGACTTTGGGGAAAATAGTAGCCTTTGCCGATAAATGGAATCTTCAAAACAGAAATAATTTTTCAAAACGGAGAAGCGTTTTCTGAGATAAGCGCGTTCAAACAAACAAACAAAAGCTTTAGCTTTATAATATTAATATAGATTATCTTTTTCCCCTAACTCCGCATACCTCTCATGACATCGTATAATGTGACGACACTATGCTATAAACTATTTGGCTACATTTTAGCTGATTACTCATAAACATAACGGGCATAAATGATTTTGAATTCATATAAGAATTAAGCAATATATTCAATTTTATCTATCCTTTTAATTGATTTATTCAATTTTCTAGCTGATAGGATATAAAATAAAACAAATTAAAAGAAGGACGAGAAACACGTTTACTCATAAAAAAATAAATTTATGAAATATCATTAAAAGCTCTTTTACATGATGAATAAATTCGTAAAAATCTATCGCCATTACGCTTTGAAAAGCATCAATTTCCATAATTTGATATCCGAATAAGTAACATCAACGGATCTCTTTGAAAAATTAAGGCCCTACTTTGCTAAAAATGTGAAGTTTCGCTTGCAAATGCGTTTCACTTGTAGTAACAGTGTTTACATAATTTTACTTTTGGACGGAAAAAGGGTCCCGGGCCGTCGAAAGAATTCTCCGGGAACCGAGTAACAGTTAATTTGAATTCTTGCGGCCGCAGTGGAATGCTTAAATAACAAGAATTTTATTATATTCCAACCTTTTTAATACAAACCTCATAATTTTATTCGTTCTATTTTGCGATTCACTTTTGTACACAACTTTGAGTGGATTCTGAATAGAAGGATTTAGTGTTTCTCTTTCTTTATCTGCTTACAGTCTTACAGTATCTTACAGTGCTTATGACGGTTTTGAAGAAACTTCCCAAAGTTTTTGACTGTGTTTCATTGCATGATATTTTTTTTTGATTTTATATAATAAAGTCAGCAAACAACCATACGGCCCACTTGATGAAAAACGTGATCGCAACCAATAGACACTTGTCTCTCTCACAATGATATCACTAGCGTATCACTAACCTCGTAAACTGAAGATACCGTGACACTTAACTCAGTAATTTCACTGTCTCTCTTATCGTTTAATCCAGAACACAGTTATGCAAACACTGCTATTTGGTTGTTACTAATAGGTGAATGTGGTCCCAATACGGACGACCTTTTTAAGAGGTCTAGGACCTCTAGTAAAATAAAATAAATGTTATCTACAACATCAACTAATTAATGTTCTAATTAATGTATCTTAGCCAGATTGTTAATTAATTTGATAAATTGCCCATGTGAATTGCTTTTGACCCCGGGTGAGTTCCCGTGGGAAGTGTTATAGAGTGAGGTCGCAGACTAAGAGTCGAGCCTCTAGAGTAAATATTTTCAATAAATATTACATATTGTAAAACGATCTAATTTGTATTTTATTACGTTTTTATATATAAACGAATTAATTTAAATTACTTGAAGGATAAATCAAAGGTAATCAAAATTAAAAGAGTTCCATATTACCAATAAAGACGATGCCCATACTCCGAATCTTATACACGTTACTTGGAGCGAGTAGAGTTACGTTTGCGATACGATGTCGGATTCCTTTGATAAAACAGACGCAATAGTAGTATGACGGGCCCTATGTATATATATATATATATACATGTGTGTATGTGTATATCAGTATTATATTCATGATTCCTGAATTATAATATTACTAGATATAAATTATATTTTTTTCTTTCTTCCATCACCATAATTCAGTCGTATTCATATTAATTTTTTATTTTTATTTATTGTTTTTTATATACGTTATTTATATTTATACGTATACATTGTTTTTTGTGTTCTATAATACATTACATAAGTACACCTCAAAAGATCTATTTTTTACTATTTTATTCCCATACAAAGTCCGCCTGGAAGAGATCGCTCTATCTGTACAATAAATAAAATCATTATTATTCCTAAAATCTGATTATTATCACAGAACTTTAATATCTGTTTAAAACTAACTGTCCGTGACCAAATTGAATAGCCACATTGCCGTCATCCACTAATGACTTGACACATACGAGTAAATGACCTGACGCAATATAAATGTCAAGCCAAATAGACAGGGCGTATGATATCCTGACATATTTGCCAGAATTATTACACGATAATTCGTCATAGAATTCATGATAATATAAATGTAATCAGATTTTACTAGAGGTAGACATTAAAAAAGGCCGACTCTATTGGTACCTCACTCTCATCTGTTTCTACCGCCTAATACTAGTGTTGTGTTTCGGTTTAAAGGGTGAGAGACGCAATGAAATGGCTGGGTAATATTACTTAATATCTTCAAGTCACAAGGTTGACAACGCGTTTGTGAGTTCCTTGAGATATTACGAGCGTCTTTAGGCTGCTGTGACGTTTACTATTACGCAGACTGTGTGTTCATTTATCGATCTAGTCTAATTAAATATAAATAAAAGATTGAGGGATCTATGAAAAATATGATCTATAAAAATTTCACTTGTTTATTTCCACATCTACGTTTTAATAAAACTAAGTAAATAATTGATCGACTCACCGCAAGAGTGAAATTGAATGCATCGCGAATCCTTTCATGTCAATAACTGTCACGCTGAGAGGATATAGTGGATTTTAGATGGATAAACCACCCTTTGTAGGTTTGGTACAGCAGTTTCTTATAACATTAGAGCAAGGAGGGAAGTATTATTCTACTCTGCCGTTACGGCTTGTTGATCACACCGTTATCTTTTACTAATAACTAGCAGTGGTGTTCGGTGTTACTTGTATCCGTGAGAATATGAAAATAAAATTTAACACAAAATTTTATTGTTTAAATATTTAAATTTGTGTTTATGAAGTAATTTTCGAAATAGGTTTTGAGCATGTTTGTTACAAACCTGCAAAATACAATTTTGCTTACATAGTTTCATTTGAGGCAGGGATCTCTAGTTTTTTTTAATATGATGTGTAATTGTAGTAACAAATCACTAAATAATAATAATAATAATAATAATAAATTCCTGCGACATCTCACACATTTAACTGATTCCGTGATAGGTCGCTTAAAGCACTTATGTTACGGAAAGCAGATAGTAGAATCACAAATACACTACTTAAACACATATATTTAATACCCAGACACAGAACAAACATAAATATCATCATATAAATATTTGTCCTGGGTGGGGATCACTACCATTTGCGCTATTGAGCCTATCAATCTCTCCTGATCATATTATTAGTTGAAATTATACTATGTTCATTCCGTGTATATTTGTAATAAAAATATGTATCAAAGATTTGTTGCGTATGCAACGCGACATATTAAGCAAGGAGAAGTATAACTTAAAATTTATTCAATCTTTAGACTTTTACTCGTACTCTTGAAACACATTCGTTTGGAGGCACCATTTGATTATATGTCGTGTCGGCAAATATGCAACGGCTTAAGCTGGAATAATATTTGCCGAGAGCGGCAAAGTAACGTCTCGTTAAAATGGCCTCCTGGCTGTATTGACTTTGCCAGTTCGTTGGCTCGAAGCATTGGCGGAGTTTGCTTTTTTTTTCACTTGCCAGAACTAATGAGCGAAAGGGAATCACTTGGAGTGTATTACTTTAGTTTAATGCTCACCTTAATAAAACCTATTTAGTTTTGTAATAGGAACTTTGTCCAAGGTCCTTATGGATGGGTCACTGCTTCATGAATATAACTGTTATTTATTACTCAAGAATTATTGTAATAAAATTATTGTAATTAAATAATTCATTCTGATAAGGTTATATTACGAATATGCAAATATAAGTGAAGCGAAAATTGTGTACCCTATTTTAAGAAAATTCGCGCAGCAATATAAAAATTGATACAGTGAAAATTTTAAGTGGAGAGGAAGTGAACAAAACCATTTCTTTCGTACAAAACGTATTATAAATACGTTAAAATAATAAAAGTAGCTGTTACACACACTACTATTTGTGTAATACATTGATATCGTCATCTCATCAACCATAGAAACTCCACTGTTGAACATAGGCCTTCCCAAGATTGGGCGAATTTTGCCTATAATTGCCGCGCTGGTCAAGTATGGTGGCAATAGCTGAGCAAAACTTCACGACAAGGATGCTGCTGCCCATCTCCACTGTAGTATTTAAGTTGCGCTGCGTCAGATGGTTATACCGCCGTCTGTCAGTTCGGTACCTCAGTTGCCTCTTTCGACGCCAAGTACAGAGGGAGGTACTAATCTGCTCCCACCAGTACCCCACATAAATTAATTAAACATTAATTGTCCAAAGAGTTTTGCAACATGTGATGACTTATGGTTGAATTTTAACCACCGGGCGGCCACAAGTAATAAGATTTTTCGCTCGATATACATAAATGTTCCTTTCTTTGTTTGATGTCGTTCGTGACAAAAAATTGTCTATGATAATATTTGTGGCATCTTTTTAGTTTCCTCACTCTATTTTGAGCTAAGTATGAGCATGATTTGTCAATATATGCAGAATTGAAAAAATAATAAACAATATTTTTAACAAAAAAGTTTATTAATGTACTCTTTTAAACCTCTTTTGTAAATCAACACATCTACGGTGAAAACCATCAACAAAATGTCATACTTTAACCTTACTTCGAGGTGATTTGCTTCAAATACTAATATTACAGATATCAAGCAAAAGGGATTATTATCTTCATACCTACCTGACGTACGATAAAACAATTTTAAATTGTTATTCATAAAAATTTACAGTTTACAGTAGTTTAACTGTAAACCAAATAAAAATATAAATTAGTATTCTTATATTGTTAATCATGATAAGAAGCTACTGAATATGAATGAACCTTTATTAAATTTAAAAATGGAAACTTAGAGTTGCTTATGACGAACCAAATATTCAATCATGCTTTTACAATTATTAAGCCCTTATTTCAAATAAAAATTGAAATGCTCGAATTTTGTGAGCTCACAAATTAACTTTAGAACAAGTACGTACGAATACTAGGCGAAACCTTTTGAATTCTCACGATAAAAGTGACCAATACGTTTTTACAAGCACATAAAAAAGTACCTTATAATGTATCGATTTATTGGACACTAATACTTGATAAATATATCTCTCAATTACGACCTTCATCTAGATAAACCCATTAAACCTTCTATTTTCGCTGTAATTATTGTTTACGCTTTATTTGGTAATCCTTAATAAATTATTTAGCGTTACCAGTAAACCTGTGGGGATTAAGCCCTAAAGTTATAAATTAGAAAATTATAATGCCTAAATTATTTATTGTTACATCGGTTTACCAAATTTGTTATTTTTTTTATGATTTAGAAATATGATTTTGCCCGCGGCTTTACTGAGTTTTTTTTTATTCCGAGAAGAAGTTTATGTTGCTCTCAGACAGCTGAACTGTGTGAAAATCGTGCCGATTTTTAGACAAGAATAAAAACTGGATTTGTTACGCCAAAACATATTTTTGGCAAAAATGATAGCCCATATGTAATTTCGGACTATCAATATTCTCTATGATAAATTTGATCCAGATCTGTTGGGCTATACCTGCGTGAAAGTGTTACAAAAATCCACCTATACAAACTTTGACGTTTGTTATATTAGAAGGATTGTTTTCAGATGTTGCTATGCAATACACATGAATATTGTTACAAAACTGAACCTTACATTCCTTATAATAACGTAAAGATGATTAATTCTGAAGACTCACTATTTTTATCATTACGACATTAATTAATAGCCATTAAGCTTATAAAATTTATATACAAACCCGTCTTACAATAACGAAGCAATAATTTCAACTCATTGTATGATTACCCCTTATTAAACCACATTCATATCGCAAGTCTCCCCTACTGTAATAGATAACCAGTTATAGATCTCTTTCCTACATAATACATTCATTGTAAGCCTCTCATCCAGCCGAATTTGTTTTCAAAGGCTCTTTTAGAGGAAAACCTTGGGGCTTAAGCAGACACTCACTCAGGGCTAGGACGAGAAGTCTTATTATTTTACGTATTGACAAATTCGTTGTTATTTTTTAATTTTTGAGTTGTTTCACATCTAGCTTTGTATAATATTTAACTCAAACAGCCGTGTAGTACCGGGAGAGTAGTGAGAATATTGCCTCCTACTGTACCAGGTGTCGTAAGAGTCGAGTAAGGTACCAGACCCAACAGATGGTGGTATGTCCATCCAAAACAGTGGTGCTCAATTGGATGAGCAGCAGAATCCCCGTTGCAAAAGCTGCGCTCTGCGATTGCTTAAACGCAATTATAGGCAAAATTGGGAAGCTAGTGGACTTTTAATAACTGAATCTTAAAGAATCTTCAACTCAACAGTAATTAGACAACAATGCTCAAACGATAAGTAATTGCATATAATTTGACAGGGTCGATGGCACAGATGGTAGTGATCCTGTCTTGTGCGCTCAGGGTTATTGGTTCACACCCAGGACAAAGATAGTTATATGACGAAATTTGGCGTTAGTTCTGTGTTTGGGTATTAAATATATATTTAAAAATTATATCTGTGATTCTTCTGTTATCTGATGTATGTAACACATCGAGCATTTTTTCTCGGGGCAATGTAAGTATATATATCTATTGCTTTTATTATAAAATTCGAAAGGTGATTTATGTTAGAATAAGTCTTTAAAAGTGAAAAACGCAAGGGGTGTCTATACAATCATAAACATGGTTTTAATTATATACCTCTATACCTATATTACATTTCACTTTTTCATATTTGTATACTCTCAGCTCTTCTTACCTACAACTTCGTACGTTTTCAATAACAACTGTAGCGCTTCTTACCTAACACTTCGTATATTTCCAAAGAACCAGCGACAGACATTCGATTTCGATTCGTATCCTTACTGTGTTGAAGCCACTGCCACAATTTCCCTGGAGTCCGTCTCTGTTCCTGCATCCAATGTAAGGTGGCTTGTAATACCCATTTTATTTTGGATTGTTTCTTCCGTACAAGGATTTGCTTGTATGTTATGTAAGTATAGCTTGAATGTTCCAATCAAATTGTAATGGGATCGTTTTGCTAGCTAAGTGATGTTGATATATTTCAACATTACGTCCATTGCAAACAATATAAAAATTTTAATTTGACATCGCACTGTTTCAAGCACCATACTAACTTAACCAAACTAGTTTCCTTGCTCGAAATTGGCAAGACATATGTGTGATATTTTATTAATGATTAACGCAATTGGTGTTATCGCTTCCAGTCTTCAATATGTTTTGTCATTACATTAAACTTACCAACAATCATTCATCATCATCATCTTACCAGTTATTAAAAGTCCACTGTTGGACAGAAACCTGCCCAAAATAGGATGTTGTCCACAATTGCCGCGGTGGGCAAGCGTAATGGCAATCGCGGGGCGTGGCTTTTGCGAAGGGGATGCTGCTGCCCACCTTCACCCTATGCATTTGAGCTGTAATGTTTTGGATGAATATACAACCATCTGTTGGTTCTGGTACCTTAGTCGCCTCTTACGATACCTGGTACAGAGGGAGGTACAATTCTACTCTATCGGTACCGCAGGGCAATTTTATAGTTTAGCATAATATTAACGGCAGCAGCAATCATTTCATCAGGTATATCACTATCATATGCTTAGAACCTCTCTAAGTAATAGAAAGCTGTGTCTTAGAGTAATATAAGGCGTATAAAACTATAAATCTGTTTGTAATATATTTTTTCTGTACATATATATACAGTTCTCATTATTGCAGATAGAAATAGAAAATAATTTAGACAATTAGTTACGGAAACCATTTTGATTCGGAATAATATATTTATATTATATATTTATAATATGAGGAAGACCTCTTACAAAGATTGTCTGCATGATCTGGTATTTCAATGTCATCTATTTCTATCGTTAAATAGCAGTATTTGCATTGCTATTTTTATTTTAATATTGCAGAGACAGTGAAATTACTGGGTAAATGTGACATAGTATCTTCAGTTGAGTTTGATTTCACCTGTTTCTATCGCCGAATAGCAGTGTTCGCATTGCTATCTTTATTTAAATATTGCAGAGACAGTGAAATTACTGGGTAAATGTAACAAAGTATCTTTTTCTCATCAGTTTACAGGGTTGGCGGTACGCTGGTCCTTGTAATGACAGCGTCTATAGCTTTCATCATATAAAAAAATAAAAATAAATAACATTATTGTTTGGTAAGTAGTACCTTGCCCTGTACCTGGGGTAAGTAAGCTCAAATGCAACATGGGTGGGGATGGGCAGCAAAATTCTTGCTTCGGGAGACCTTATTTCCACATTTTACCCCTGCTATGATGATGACGATATAATCATTTTGTGTCACGTTGTTTGTCCGGGATGAACTTCTAAATTACTGAAACAATTTTGATGAACGTCTGCTTATTGTTTACAGTTTTATGTAACTTAAGATATAGGACAATTCATAGACGCAATATTTTACCATGATAGTAAATACATGACACCGTCTTTCGGATCAGCTTATTGAAATTAATTCTAAATATATTTAATCTAATTTTTCGTTGGTATTCCGATTGTATATTAATTTAAAAAATATTTTTTTATGACTGACAAAATGAAAGCTTAATTCATTTAGGATTTCTTTTTGTCCACCCAATTTACTACGAGTGGCATATGTTTAAAATTGACGTATGTACTTATTAGAATAATATTGTTAAAAATCAGAAATAATATTGTTAAAAAGTACACTTTATTTGTTATTAATTAAAACAAGATCTCAATATACTGTTTCACTTTTCTGAATTGTAAATACTGTCTTTGTTTATTTAATCTGCACTCGTTTTGTTTTCCACTCCGCATATTTTAAAATGTCGCCAGTCGAGATCGCTTCAAGCGCTCTTTGTTTTTCATTTACTTTATGTGTTGATGCACTGAGAGGTAAAAGATGGTTTAATAAATAATTCATAAGTTTCACCTACTTAATTTAAAAATGAGTGCATTTCCTAGCGGAAATTAAAAGCTTAATAAGCATTTGTGCAAATTGTTTGAATTAATGCATGCTGGCTCTCTAAAGTATTACGATAAAGCAATTTCATAAAACTGGACCAATTATGATGTCAGCATTTTGACCATTGGTTTATTTTAAATATAAAAAACAATTTCAATGTTTTATTTTTTTTTTAAAGTGTAATCGAACTATCGAGTTTCAATAAAAATCTGCGTGGGGAATATTTTCACGTGATATTTTTTTCGACTCCAAAAATAATTTGAAGTCTGATGAATGGTTTAATGGAATTTTTCCTTGACTTTATGGATATCGCTGTCTGAATCGTCTGACTCAACTGCGTACCGCTGGTTGAATAAATTTAACGACGTTCGTATATTCTGCGGTAACTTGTGTTTGAAGAATACAAAAAATGCGACATCTATCACAAGATTAGTAGCACTTATTAGACAACACAAATTATATAAAACATTGACGGGCCCAATGGTGGAGATAGTAGTAATTCTATATAATGCGCCAAAAGTCGTGGGTTTGATCCTCCCCACCCAGGACAAATATGTTTATAATGAATATTATTATTTGCTATGTATCTGGATGTTCACATTTTTAGTTCCTCTGTTGTATTGTATTCATAACACCAGAGCTCTAAGCGTGTGTGACGTCGTTTTTATGAAATTTTAATTGTTTGATTAGGTAAAGTTTATAATATTTATCCATCCATATTTGCGCAAAGTAAATTGTTTCACGTGGTTATACCCAGAAACCTTATATTGTTCACTGAAGAAAAAAATGTTTTCAAATTAAGTCTTTGACAATGGACGATGTGTCAGAAACATTTGACAAGGATGTAGATGGGAAATCTGTAACAGGAAACACCATCGAGATTTTCTTGAAACCAATTAACACTGCTTGTCTCTTATATACTAGTTGAGTTTGTGGTCCATGCCAGATGGTGAACGCTCCCCAACATTAATAAATGTTTACAGCAGAGCCGGGATATTATTCACTTTGTATAAATCATTACCTTTCTGGGCATTCTAATTATCAGCTTGGCAACGATGTACCCCGGACACTTCGATGCAAGTACTGTAGTTTTGTAATACAAAAAAAGTGCAACAGCTAGTCGGTAGCAATACAAAGGATTTTTCATGTAACTTTCATTACTGTCTGTGACTATTGTCTACTTCCATAATAACTCATTATTATTTTTTAATTGCACCAGTTCAACAGGCAAGCATACAGTCCGTGTGATAGTAAGTGTCAATTGATGCACGTAATATCATAAGAATATTACTTGCACGTTACAAACCACGTAACTTGAAGATATCACTATTTCTTAAGTATCACTTAGTAATTCGGGGTCGTAACTTAAACGATTTATTTTTTTTTCCGATCCTCATAATCGAATAACGAAGGTTTAAGATCAAGTGATGTTCGTCCCATTAAAGTTCTATTTAATATAAAAGGAGTCTTTGCACAATCGCAGTTGAGTGTTAAACACTCATTAATTCATTATTACGACATTACAAAAACTTCTAAGAATAATTTCATACAAGAAATCTAAAACAGAATCTATTTTGATGAAATTTAGTTTCAAATAAAATTTCATACATTAATGTAAGTTTAGATACTATTTTAACATAAGCTTAAAGCTTAAAGCACTTGTGGTACGAATAACAGAGGTAGTACAAAAATAACACTTAAATTCGTTTAAATAACATCCAAACATCACTATAAATAGTGGTAGATACCAAAAAAGGTAGGTAAGGTACCAAATAATCATTCATTCATCAGCTTTTAAGATTTATCTTGAAAATAAATTAATTTATCTTATATATCGCGCGCATGAATGAATTTCTTATTCACAAAAAAATCTTTAAGAATTGAATAACTGGTGACTATTCAATGTTTTCAGCGACAGTTTCTGAAATAAACAAATCAACGAGATTGGTAAATCGCTTAAAACCCATAATTGGATTTCTCTCACCAGGAGGCAAAGGCTATTACCGCATCCTTCTAAAATCGAAATTTAATTTGACACATAAAAGAACGTTCAAGGGAAATCCGGGCGAGCTTCATTGTGTCGCATTTAAATACGATCCAATCATTCACTTAAATTAGAATCTTTCGGATGTGACGTCACAAGGCGGTAATGACAGAATTTATTCTATAGTTTATTTATTACGAACCACCCGATTGGAAAAATATTTTGAGTTAAATTGTTTATATTTTAGTTGTATCTTGTTGGTCTTATTTCAAATTTATTCAAAGCAGTTCATAGAAAATTCAAAACAAATTGAATACATTAATACAACCTTAGATTTAAGCTACTTCGTTTTGAAATCAGGTCAATATGATGTGATGTTTTGTGAATTTATTAATAATAATTTAATTTATTTTTGTATATTATAATTCTGACATAAGCGTTTATATTCTAAAACAATATATAATTTGTAAATAATTATCAGGAATCCCCTTCGTGAAAACCCCGAATAGCGACGAAGTTAACCAGGATGTAATGGGAAAGAAAATATGAGATCATCCCTTTAAAAGCCAGACGGCTGCAAATTTCATTAGCATCACGCATCGTTAAGGTCTATTCTATACAATATTTTGTTTAATAAAGAAATAAGTAACTCATCGTGTACCATATCCATGAGAAAGGAGAAAGTTAGTCCATGATTGCCCCGCCCGGCATGGATATACATTTGAGTTGCGGTTTATTGGGTGGATATGCTACCATCTATCGGTTATGGTACCTCAATCGCCTTTTACGACAAGTGGTACAGAAGAGGTACTGTTCTATACTTACTGTATCGTATGGCCAATCTATTTTATGATATATAGTAATCTTTTTTTCTGCAGCTTAAGTCAATGTATCTTAAGCGTGAATTCAAATAGCAGAGGTCTAGGTAAATGTATGAGTATCTTCCAAAAAGCCTCCACTCCAAAAAGGTGTAGCGCAAAAAAGTTTCATTCCAAAATATAACCAATACAGTTACGTCATATTTCACCTTTGTTTTTGATAAGCTGCCTGATTTCGCCCTCGCGAGGCGAGGATTGGCTCGTTACGGACGATAAGCAATCATCTCAGAAAAAAGGGATTTTGCGTGACTTGGCATCTTGGCTTACTGAGGGTATAAGGTCGACTTATATAAGGCATACCGTACTATGTATTCAACATTATAACTTAATTAAAATGGGAAAGGGGTAATAAATTTCAGGAAACGGTAGTAGAATTATTTTAGTCTTCAATAGTAAGTAAGTATATTTAATATGGCTGTTGCAGGTTGCGAATAAGAGGTATGTTTTAATTTATTTATTTGAACGGATTAAAAAAATGTTTCACTTCAGTCGAGGTTTACGATTTTGTGCACGTTACGTTTGGCTGCCATTATATTCCTTTAAAATTGATTTCATATCCTATATATAAATATATGAAATCAAACTGTTCTAGGTCATTTATTTATGTCAAAGTGAAAAGTCTTAAGAGTCTTATTTAAACTGTAACCGAAGAGCAATAAATATATAGTTTTAAAATTTTTAATATTGCACTACGGAACAATACAAACCAACCATTAATAAACTCTTTGACAAAAACATAAATAAATGTTGATAGATATAGCTTGGATGTAACTAGACGCTTTTTTGCGTTATTCTGGACTGATGGCCCTACTCTTGCTCGGTTTCTCAGATCCTTCAGGAAGCGCAGCTATCATGAACTATTATGACGATTGTGGATTTGATGGCGCAGATAGTAGTGATCATGTCTTATACGCCAATGGTCGTAGGTTCGATCCCCGCCCAGGACAAACATTTATATAATGAGATTTGTATTTGTTCTATGTCTGGGTGATAAAAATATGCATTTAAGTGATTCCTCTGTTGTCTCGTTTTCGTAATACAAGTTTAAGTGACTTAATCCTAAGTCAGGTCAATGTATGAGATGTGGTGTGAATATCTTGTTATATTATTTTCAAAACATTAAGGTCGCAAGTTTAACACTTACGATGCGATATTCTTAAACACTGCTACCTGTATAATTTTATATCTTGTATTTAAGTAACACTTGGTTTGGATATATAGCAAGGAAAAAAGCCATAAGATTTATATCAGGACACCGCGACGTATTCCCCGCACGTTTTTGTATTCCGCCACCGTCGTCAGTTACAATGAAGAAAAATAACTGTAACCACCTCGGAAATATTTGTTTTTATCTCTTTCCCCTAATGGGCCTAGCATTATTGTCTCCATTTCAATTTTCCCGGATGTCAACACAGAGCCTTGTTTGTTAAAGATTTGAGTTGAGCACCAATTTGAACCCTGTCGCTTCATAATGGGGATCAAACTCATGCAAATTGAATTTCACATTTTTATGTCGTTTTTCCCTGAAGAGGATAAAAATAAACCAATGGTTGCGTTGAATATTTGGTTTTTATGTCAAATGTTTGATCGGATAATATAATCATTATAAGTATGTTTTTCGTTGATTTATTTGGCTTTAAATAGGCACTAAAGAGCTTAAATACTATCAATAATAAAAACAATGACCACCATTGCGTGTCGCAGTTTCAATCAACCGATTTAATTTTGGAAATGTTTAAGCCATATTAATACTAGGATAAAGTTAAAAATTCTCTTTTGGCATTTGTCACCGTTAGCCCGAAAACTTATTTAAATTACATAAATAAACATAAATTTAATAATAATAAACGATCAAATATACCTTCATAAAATAAATTTAAGAAACAAGTAACAATAAAAAATTGCCGCAAAAATATTGACACCAAAAACTCAAATTTTATATAATTAAATTATATTAAATTGACTAAGCTTCATTCATGTTTTTTAAACTAAACTTAATTAAAAAATATTTTTTTAATTTGCAGTATCGATTTCTCTAAATTAATTTACTTGTATATACTACTCCCAAAATGGTGTAGTTCAAAAGCAATAGAGCAGGTGCGGCAAATTATAAGCGCAATTCTTTCGAGTCCAGCAGTGGTTGTTATGACGGCTATGATGATAATGAGTACATTCATATTATGAACTCAAACTTAAACTCAACTTATTCAAGTAGACCAAAATATAACCCGTTTGAATCATAAATAAAACAAAAAATATTTCGGAAATAATATTATTACTTATAATAATAATACTTATAATACTGCTGACCCCCCGGCGTAATAGGGGTCATTTAACAAATATAAATTAGGTCTACCTAAAACTAGTCTCCCGGCACCAGATGAATCTTAAAACTAATTTTAATGCAGGTTTATTACACGATCTACCAGAAAGGACTTGCATCAAAAACTAGTGTTGATAAAGGTAAGTATTAGTAAGTATTAAAGGAACCCCTGAATGATGTCGTCGCTAACAAACTATTAACTTAAAGCTAGGTTAGAACAATTTAATCACAGGCAATTTTATCACTAATGTTACCATATTAATCTTATTACCTTAATCTTTGACACTATAATACCATAATAAACTAATGTGATGCAATCTTTGTTACAGAGCTACCGCCAGAAAAGCCGACTATAAAAGCAGAGAAGGGGTGGTACGCCTCAGGAGACTCTCTCAGGGCACAATGCACATCGCCGCCTGCAGACCCGCCGGCCAACCTCACTTGGCTGATCAATGGAAGAGATGTAAGTCAAGTAACGTTGTAAATCTAGGTTTATCTGACCTTTATGTTGTAACAAGCAGTGTCCCGCGATTTCACTTACGTACATCCTGTTCCCGAGAGAATTACGAATAATAAAGTACTTTTTATAACATCAGAAATCAGCTATTAAAAGTCTTGTTAAGTCAGCCAAGCCATTTCGGGGTTTTGCTCAAACAAAAAGACAAATTAAAAAAAAAAATTATATGCCTATTTTAGAAACCTTTTTTTTGGTATTACAATCAGATATTTCAATTATATTTTACGTATTGATGTCGAAAAATGAAAGTAGAAGCCTGTCAAAAATAATTTTTTTCTTTTATTTGCGTAATGAAACCATTTTAAAGAGTGAAAACTGAATTTGTGTTTAGTTAATCTTACGAAAACTATGTTCTCGTAACTGTCCATCTATCTGGACATTTATTACTATCTGAACTTTAAATTTAGATTTTTCTGAATGTCTTACAATTTCTGACTTCACGTAATTCTTCTAAATGTAAGTGAAATATTTTTTTACGAAATATATTTTAATATAATTATACCGACATATTATATGGCCTCAGCTTTTACACCCAATGTTGACTTTGTGAATGCTCGATATCGGCAACAGTAACTTTCTAACAACGAATTTTGATGACAAATACCATTTTTTGTCTGTGAACCAATATGGATAAGAAAGATAGGTTTTATTTTCTTTTCGTCGTAAGTATATAACAAAAATTGTATTTTATTCTTTACCAATTCTAAATTGTATCTGTGTAAAAAAAATAATATTAGAATGCATCATTTATATGTAAAATTATTTCTTTTTCTTATTTCATCTGCAGGTTTTGTATAAAAAAAAAACTTCTGGAAACTAATTACATTATATCAACATTTTTCTTCAGTTTTTATCAACTAACTCTACTTATTCCATTTATTTTTTGTATTTGAGTAAATGTGAACAAACTAAATAAATATGACTAAATAATTTAAAAGAGCAAAATTAAAGGATGATTTCAAATAAATTTAGGATTATTTATTTTTTCCATTAACCATTTTTTATATTAGGCTGATAGAAAATATAATCTAATATAAATTAAACAAGAAATATAAACAGTGGCGTATTTTTTTGTAAAACAAAATGATTAAGAAGACAGTTCTATTTTAAACGCTGGAGTTACATGATAAATGTGTGCATTTCAATAAACAACTAGAGTCAATGTATATGTGGCAATGGCTACGTGTTCCTAGTAAATTGGACCGCAGTACCTAATACGAGTTGTATATGAACCATCTCAAGCAATTTTCCAACCAGCCAGTAGAAGCAGAAAGGTTATTTTTAACTAGTAGCTGTTTGTTGTTTAGAATTTCCCTTGGGAGCGTTTTAACTTACCTGCTGAAAGATAACATGCTTTGTCGAGTCGAGACTTGGCTGAAGAACACTCGGGCTATTTTAAAGTATACAAGCTCTGCTGTCAAGTATACTTTGAGCAGTCAGTTGCTCATGTTCGGTTTTCTAATTTACTTACGTGCAGCTCTTTGTTTGCAGTAAAAAGCCGAGCTTCTCCGAGTCGCTTTGGTTATTATGGAGAATTATGTGTGAGAGAACTGAGAAGGGTACGGGGTTTCGTGGAGCTTTTTGTTGGGAAATTGGGTTTCGGTTTTATGCCACATGCAACATTACGGTTTTGGTTGTAATACATTTTATAGATAGACAAACACTGTTAATAAATACGACTCTTGAGCAATCGAATTTTTGTTCAAATACTTTGTCTTTTACTATCATAATAATAATGACATAAAATAACCACGCTTTTATTCTATCATTTTGTAACATCATTAATCTTCGGGATTTAATTTATACTGCGTGTAGTGCTTTGTGATTATCATTTTATTCTTCTAGTAAATAAATCGACTTGAAAAAATATAAGTTTGAAAGAAGTCTATAGAAATATATAATGCCCCACTACGAAATAAATTAGTAGATAGATGATAGAACTTAACTTGAACTTGTTAAACTATTGTATACACTACATTTTGTCTTTATGGTCCCAATGGCGTAGAAGGTAGTGATCCCAGGACAAATATTTATATAATGATATTTGTGTTTTTCCTGTGTCTTGTTGTTAAAATATGTATTTAAGTATTTAATATGTGATTCCTCTATTGTCAGATGTCTGTAACACAAATGCTTTAGGTGACTTATCATGGCGTCAGGTCAATGAATGAGACGTTGTGTGAATTGTGTACAAGGTGTCGTAATAGGCGATTGAGATACTCCACCAACAGATGGCGGTATATCCACCCGAAACAACATAGTCATAATATATCCAAACCAAACCGGACATGAATCCTTGTCTTCTATAGGGTGCACAGCTTACTTTGTTTATGGAGCACTCATCACCAACCCTATGGGTTATTTATGAAGAAGCTGCTCTCCTTAAGGCGCCTTAGTGCTTTCGGGGACCAATACCAGAGGAAGAATCAGTTGCGGCGGGTCTTACAAATTCACCAGGTTGGGCCATAGTAATAGGTACTATTAATAACTAAGACTGCGTTGACTGAAAACTTTCTCCTGTCCCTATCTACAAGATCCATGTAGATAGGGTTTACAAAAAAAGATCATGGGTTCTCTGTAAGGACTATTTATATTAGCTATTGCGTGATCAGAGACTTGCCCAACCACTTGGCAGTTCTTGCCAGAGTTTTGTAACGCGTAGTCTCTAATTTGAGGTTTGGGTTCGTAGTGGCTTATGTGCGACAACAAGTGGATTTTATAGCTCCTCAACCTGTCTGGACACATACCCTTAGACCCAATTCGTTATTCCTTAAACAACGTTGCTTTATACCCGGCATCGGTGCTTTTATAACGTCCTCAATGTAATCACTCATACGAATGATATTAAATCACTTTCGTCTCGTCCCTCGCTTTAGTCAGAAGTGGTAATAATTTTTGCTAAATTACTAGTAATTGCGATTTATATAGCTAGAAGACGAAGACAGAAACAAAAGTCATTCTGGGTACATCCTATCCCCAATGGGGGAGAACTTACCTTACGGCTATATATGAAGGAGTCGCCGTGACTACGGCGCCTGCGGTGATGCTAGGTTTGGATATCCTATAGCTGATTATTATTATGCTAATATAAGTAAAATGTGATAGAAAAATTTAATACCTAAAAATTGCCCAATATTATACGCGCATACGTATATTAAAAAAAAAATTACAATCTACCCGGTGACTATAAGTTCTTCTATATAAATGACGGTGTTGTCTAGATCCATCTGCTATCTTCTTTCTGTGGACTCCTGTCCCTTAGTCACCTTACGAGTCTTGGTTCAGTCATAATAAATATACTGTAGTATCCTCCATTGGCATTGTTTCAAAATGGCGAAATCATGAATTGCCGCTTTAAAGCAATTTGCTCACTTGTATTTTAAGCTTTTTCAATATGCTCACTTGTATTTTAAGATATCCTTACTCTGTATTTATATACTCATATAAATATATTCACAAAAAATATCTTTAACACTTTCTCTGCTAACGCGGTCGGTGCTGACCGTCAGTGAAGTTTCCTTTTGGGCCTATTAAATTTTTCAATTCTGTATAAAATGACTAAATTGCTTTTTTTCCTTATATGCTTTTATCTTTTACGCAAATGTAACGTAGTAATAAAAAAAAACAATTTGAGTCACTATTTATGGAAATAATTAACGTCAGGCAGCCTTGACCGACGCGGCCTACAGAGAAAAAAAAATAATTGGCCGTTACAGGGGCCACGCGGGTCGTGGTGTTGGGTTGCCCTTCGCGCTTCCCCGCGTTCGTTTGCGATCGCAGTTGCCGCCCGCATCTTGAAGTGAGACGCCGTGCTGTACTTTTAAATGTAACATTCGTCACAAACGTTTTCTTTTTTTTGTGATTTTTTTCAATAAATTTCTTTGTTTGGTCATTGTTTTTATTCTTTTAAAGTTCTTAATTTTTTTAAAAACCAACAAGATATGGAGAAACTAGTGGGCCACGCGGGTCACTTAATATGCGATTTAGTTTGAGAGCACTGCCCAACGGCCTGTAAGGATGAAATGAAAACTCTTGTAGAATGCGGTCATCACTGACTGACGCGGCTTGAACTGAAAGTCTATATGTCAACCATTACTGACCGACCGTCAGGAATTTGCGATTTTTTTCTTGGCATAGAACGTGATAATTAAATGTCTTATATGTTAAAAAAAACCTGGGTAACACCAAACAGGCCAGAAAGAAACGTATCCTATAAGACTCTCACAAGTAATAACGTAATAGAGTGGCAGCTGAGAATAATGTTTTTGTGACGGACATGACTCTGTCCGAATAAATATTAGGTTCCGAACTCATTTATCAAGTGACAAAATGGTGTGACGTCACGTCTTGTCGCCCCACGCGATATTTGACGCGCCGCCAATTGGATATTTTAGAAGAGATATTAACTTTTGCAAATCGGAATCAATGGGCGGATAAATAATAGCTACAGTAGGTAATGATTTAATAAATTCCGATGAAGCCGTAATAAAAATATTTATTTTCCCCTTCACACTTAAGAATTAATGTTCAATAACTTAACACATTCAAATAATTGAAGTCTGAAACTAAGCTTAGCTTACTAAGCTTGTAATTTTCAAATCACCAGCCCTTCCTCGAAAGAGATCGGGTAACTGTGTTATGTTCGTGCTTTTTTTTCTTTTGTTGTGTGTGGGTATTTATGTGTATGTGTAGCTTTGTAAGGGTGTGTATGTATTTATATTTATTTAAGTTTGTGAATTTTTTCTCTAAAATAATCTACTTGCATTATTGTAAATAATAATTTGATATTTAATATGATATTTTTATTCTTTTAGCAGGCTACTTATTTAAAGAATTGTTTTATAAGAGATCGATGTAGTGTGATATGATTGTTGTTACAACAATTAAGAAAGTAATTTTGAGATGATTACGACTGGCACTAAGAATACTAAGAATGGATGAGAGTAAAAAGGCCTTAACCAGGTACAAGAGGCATTGAAGATGAAATAGATCAGAAATACCCAGAATAAGTGGGGATACATGAAGGGACTTCTTGCTTTAAGAAAAGAAAAGTATGCCAACATCATAGCGAGTGAAGACACATATTCTCTACCTCAATGGGATACAGGTACCTAAGCCACCACCCAAGGCTTTTTATGTTTATATCTCGTAGGATATTTTGTATGAAGTTTATTATTTTGTAATCAACAGACGTTAGTGATACTACTCGTATCTTGTTCGTCATAGGTGGTGGGTTCAATCTTCACCCGGGACAATTATTAATATAACGATATTTGTATTTGTTCTGCATCTGGGTGATACATTTATTATATTTATAGTTCCTCTGCTGCCTGACTTCCGCAACAGAAGTGTTTTAAGCGACTTATTTTAGAGCCAGATCAATATATAAGACATATAAGATGTACGCAATATGTGCGAATTTATTTATATTAATCTTGTAATCTCTATCTTCTCTCTTATAACTTTGACCTTTTCTACTAAATTGCTGATTATAAGTTAATAAAAAATAGAACATAAGCAGCTGATTGTTCGTAGTATATGTTATAGCAAGGCGTGCAAACTCTTTTTGCATAGCGACATCGTCGCTTATCATGTTAAATAAGTCATAGACACTGCTCGAGTCAAAAGTCAGTTAAAATTACATAGCGCTTATGTAATATTAAGTAAACACAATACACGTCAAATTGTACTGATAATATTCAGCATTTTATTTCTCTAAGATTAATTTAATACTATATACTACCGGCAGATCTATGAACGACACCTATACAAGGTATTTAAGAGGTGACTGAGATACTGGAACCGAAGGTGATGGGATATCCACCCGAAGTAGTATAGCTCAAATGCAACAAGGTGGGGATAGGCAGCAGCAATCCCGTCGCATAACAACGCTCTACAATTGACACCATGCTTGCCCAGCGCGGTAATTACGAGCTAATTCCCCCCTTTGTTGGAGAGACCTATGGTTAGCAGTGGACATTTTACGGATGCTATGATGATAACGATTTATAATCATAATTTTTTGGAAATATTTAGAAATTTCCATAACTATATACCTACATATCTTTGTCATTCACGATTATTAATTAAATACCCTATTCACAAATCCTACATTCTTAACGCAAAATCATGTCTTAGCGTTAACATTTCACGAATACTCATGTACTAACTTTTCTTCAATTTCCTCAAGATCGTGCGTATACTGAATTACCTTCATACACGTGGAAGCCGTATCGATCGTTATCTACTTAATTATAAATCGTGTATAATTTAACTCTCATCGTCGGCTCCAATAACCAGGTGTTTTCATCCCTGGGGATCTATTTTCACAATGGTATAACATAATCGTGAACTATCTAGTCAAATTATTAGGGAGTATACATATGTACAGCCACAATATCAAATTCCAAAACTTAACAAAGAAAGTTCAATTTTGAATTTTCAAAAATAGATTTCATTAAGAGTCGTGTACGCGTAAATGTAAGGAAATATTCAATAACTAGTTTTTGCCTGCGGCTTTGCTCGCGGTGGATTCCAGTTCTATTCTCTATTTTTGGGAGCTGGGATAAGATTTACAAAAAAATATGGTAGGTATTTTTCGTTTGCAACAAAGAGTCTGGGACTTAATTTTTAGCTTCATACCTTGAAAATTGTAAAAAGTCATATATAAAATTTATATACCATACCCCCCCCCCTTTTAGGGAAGTGGGGCATTAAAAAGAGATAAAAAGTAGCCTATATCACGCCCCATTCCTTTAACTATCTCTACTTAAAAAAATCACGTCTATTCCTCGCTCCGTTTTGCAATAAAAACGGACAAACAAACATACATAAACAAGTTATCATTTATAATATATATAAATGTAAAGCGGCTTAAAAAGTTATGTAAATATAAAGAATATAAAAAACTCCAGAATTGTAGCGTCATCGTTAGGATACGTTCGAAATTTTATATTGTCATTAGTTTATGTGACAAGGTTACCCTAGAAAAAATAGTGTTGTCATGTAATTAAAATTTTCTGCAGCTTTCTTAGAGTTATCTTTCGTTAAAACCTTCCTCTGACAATAACAAACACAACAAAAAAAAGTAGAATCGTCCAAGCGTTCAAGCGTAATGCCGTGACCAAGCGATATCTATAGAGTATATCTATAGATACTCGTATATAGAGTATTATTTCATACAAATAGAAATGCTGGCATAACCTTTTTTTACTGTGTATAAAAATATCATCGAACAATACAATATTTATGAACTTATTAATCATTTATTAGAATGTCACTGTCCGTATAGAAAAAAATCAAGCCGGATGTTTCGTAGATACGTGTGTTGTAAGTAAAAAGACTAACTTAAGTGAGAAATCTTCAAGGAATTATAATTTCATTTATTAATGCAATTATGTTTTTTCAATATCGAATAAAGATTTATATTAAGGAGTAACTATTGCTCATCATCATATATCATCAGCAGGTCCCGTCGCGAAGTTACGTTCTTCTATTTCTCTGGCCACATAGCTAATTTATCCATGAAATTGCCCCTTTTTAAGTGAAACCTATTTCGATCAGTGGTTGTACAACGGCTGATATGATGATGAGCAATAGTTACTTCTTAATAGAAATCTTTATGCGATATTGAATAAACATAATTCGATATTGCATTTAAGCAACATAGACAGTATTACGACATAGTAGTAGATAGTATTTAAGCGAAACTGCTGATGGATATACCGCCTATATCTGTCGGTTTCGATGCACTACGACACCTGGTTTAAAGATAACATACAATTACAATTATCATCAGTTTTTATTATTTGTCTTAAGCAAATTTAAAGACATCTACGGCAAGAAACGATGTATATGTAAAACGAATTTACAAAATGCTATTTGTATCTTCACAAGTAAAATAATTTGACAGATAGAAAGGATTAAGTGTCCTTGCGGACTATTAAACGAACCAAACCCTTTACAGTCGTCATGGGAACAACGCTCGTGGAACCTTTGTGCCGGCGTCATTTGTTTGACGTCTGGCCCCGCCGGTTGTTGCGCGACAAAAGTTTTTTATTTACCATTGTCGACTCGTTCCGTAGGAGTGCGGATTTGTGGTTTATTATTTTTAAATGCTTTAATAGTTGCGGAATACAAAATCGTTAGTTTATGTCTTACTAGCAGCGCTTCTTTAGCAGAGTCGAATTGTATCTCCATGACAATATGGGGATACAATTCGACTCTGGAATGAGCTTCCGTTAAATATCTCTATACACATATTCTGTGGAATATATATTTGTGGAAGTATCAGTTGGCAGTGCTAAGGTCGTTGTTTTTTTTTTATAATAATAATAATAAATTCCCACAACATCTCATACATTGACCTGACTCCGTGGTAAGTCGCTTAAAGCACTTGTGTTACGAATGCCAGACAACAGAGGAATCACAAATATACTACTTAAATACATATATTTTACACCCATACACAGAGCAAACACAAATATCATCATATAAATATTTGCTATGGGTGGGAATCGAACCCACGACCCCTGGTGCACAAGACAGGATCACTACCATCTGCACCATCGGGCCCGTCAACCCGTGTTGGGGTCGTATACTGTCCACCTTCTATAGACTACTTCTCCACTCTTGAGTCTGTCCTTGAATCAATCTCTAGTGAGCACGCAAACCATATAATCATGGGCGACTTTAATACAAATATGCTTAAATCTTCAGCTTGCTCTTCAAAACTCCAATTCATCATTCAATCTACTGACTTTTCTCTTCTACCATTAAATCTAACTCACCACAATTTGAATGCTTTTGACTCCCTCATAGACCTAATGATTACCTCATCTCTTGACTTGGTAATTAAGCATGGCCAATTGCCAGCTCCTGGTTTCTCTAAACATGACCTTCTATTTCTAAGCTACAAGTTAAAGCCACTTAGGGTCAAACTAGAATAAAATATATGTGAAGTTTTGGAAAACTGGATATTAAAAAACTAAAACAGGATGCTGCGGAACTTGATCGAACACCATTAATAGAAGCGTCTACCATTGATGATAAAGTTAACATTCTTAACTCTTCTGTCTTACAACTTTTTGAAAAACACGCTCGTATTCGTCCGATTAGTCTTAAACGTCCGCCTGCTCCCTGGTTTTCTAGTGATATTCGTAAAGCCATGGCACAAGAAGAGTGCATTTTGTAAGTTTAAAAAAGTTCAGTCTGATTTCAATTTAAATACATACAAAAGACTTGAAAATCACTGTAATCAACTGGTAAGATCAGCCAAACGAAGATTCATTCACGACAATGTTCAATCATCATCTTTGGCAAATGTGTGGAAGATTTTACATTCTCAGGGCATCGGGGAGTCTTTAAACCCTCCCTATTCTAACTCTGTTTTTACCTCTAACGAGCTTAATAAACACTTCTCTTTAACTACCGTACTAGATCCCGTTGTAAAATTGTCAACTATAACTTTAATCACTTTCTTGCCACGTCCGTCAGCTAATGTATTCAATTTTTCTCCTGTAACCGTAGATGAGACTTTTAAAACTATTTCAGTTCTCAAATCCAATGCTGTTGGCAATGATAGTGTGAGTCGCCGCATGGTTTTTCTCTTACTTAACTTTATTGTACCACCATTGACTCACGTTATTAATTTCTCTCTTCAACATAGCTCCTTTCCCAGAATGTGCCGCAAAGCCTATGTTTTCCCGGTTCCTACAACACCTAACCCTACTTATTCTCATTAATTTTGACCCATCTCTATTTTGCCCTATCTCTCTAAAATTATCGAGGCAGCTGTACACAAACAGCTATGTCTTACAAAACGCCCTTTTAAGTCCCTTTCAATCCGGTTTTCGTACAGGACATAGCACTACAACAGCTCTACTAAATATCCTGGATGACGTAAAAGTTGGAATGGAATACTCCCGTCTAACGATGTTAATTCTGATTGATTTCTCAAATGCCTTCAACTCTATCAATCACTAAGTTCACTTCTCTATTCTCTCTTACGTCGTGGTCTCTCGTTTTGGCTATATTTTTTTCTGGTATGGTTCGCATGCTACCTTCGAGAACGCCAGCAAGCGGTGCGCCTGGGTGATGATTTGTCCCAGTGGTTGGGAATTGATGCTGGTGTGCCATTCTCTCTGTGTTATTATTTTCCCTTTTCATAAATCTTGTCACTAAATCTATTGGCTGCTCTTAACATCTATACGCTGGTGACCTGCAACTATACACCCATGCAGAGTACAAGGACTTGAATGATGCCATTGCTCGGATTAATGCTGATTTGACCAATATCACAAACCCGACCAAGACTCAAGCGATTATCTTGGGCAGCAAATTGCAATTATGACATCTGCAATATGCATTATTTTTAATTACGTGGTAGTGCCCTACAGCACATGCATTAAGAATCTTGGCCTATTTATCAATTCTTCCTTAACCTGGGACACACATGTTACTTAAATCAGCAGTAAGGTTACTGGAACGCTTCGTGCTCTCTATCGATTAAAACATTTTCTTCCTACTAAAACCAAAATCCTTCTCATTCAATACTTGGTTGTACCCATAATTAACTATGGTGACGTGTGCTGCACTAATATCTCTCAAGAACTCCTTAATAAATTGGATTGTCTATTAAACAACTGTCTTCGTTTTATTTTCGGTTAGCGTAAATACGATCATATTTCCCATTAACTTTCTTTTCTTGACTGGCTTCGTATTTGTGAACGTCGCAAAATTCGAGTTCTAACCATTCTATTTTATATACTTTTTGATCCGTACGCACCAATTTACTTAAAGGACAGATTTCAATTCCTATCTTCCTCTCACAAACATAATCTCCGTTCTTCTAATACTCTCTCGCTTTTAACTCCTCATCACTCTAGTTTTTTGACAAATTCTTTTACAGTGATAGCTATAAGATTTTGGAATAAGCTTTCGTTAAATATTAAGCAATCTCCAAACAAATTTATCCTGAAACGCTGTCTCCGTACTTTATTTACTGATGCTGCTTCTCTAATTTTATAACCCTATTTCTGATGTACGTTATTTTATATATATTTATTATTTCATTTATTTATACAAATATGTATGTAACGTGTATCTATTTTGTATATATATTGTCTGCGTCACTATATATTTTTTTCTGTTTCGTGTAATGGTTGACTGATAATGCCAACTGGTATTAAGGCCGCAATTTGTACATTTTGTGATATTTTGTGCAATAAGGTTCAATAAATAAATTAATAAATATGTTAGCTGTGTCACTTGCTGATAAAATAATTGTCAATAAGTTTGTTATTACTAACGTGCAAATATATAAATGCTGTTTAGGTACATAACTTTGTTTTAGGTAGCGGTCTCTTATTTTTTTTCTAAAATTTAACAGCCTATGTTACTCAGTAAAGAAGTAGCTCTGTAATGGTGAAAGATTTTTAAATAGGCCTAGTAGTTATTGAGTTGACAGAAAGCAGATATTAGATTTATGTACCATCGTTATTAGTAAACGGAAATATTTTGTGGCAAAGTTTTATTCTATATATATTACAATATTTTATTCTATTGTGTTAATTTTTATCTATAATTGTATAATTGGGATAACCCGTATAATTATGTTCATAAATAAATAAATAAATAATATATAGAGGCTAGCAGCGCCCCGTGGTTTTATCCGAGTTAATTTGTAGAACTTTCATACTAACTTTGTATCCCCCTTTTACAGGGGTAAATTTTCGAAAAAAATATTATAATTTACAAGTGTTTCATAACTTTCAATACAGAACCTTTATACTGAATTTTATTCAAATAGCTACAAAAACAGAAAAATATTTACCAACTTTTACCCGTTTTACCCGTTTAGCGCAAAGTAAACTTCCTAAAATATTTTCTTAGAGTTTTTCTACGTTATATTATATGAAACCTCTGAGCAATTTTTAAGTTTCCTAATTATGTAGGTTTTGCATCATATTTTAGCCAGTCAACCTTGTCATGTAAGCGTTGCAGTTTTCATCCTTAGCAGTTTTTAAGGGATTCCGAGTCTTTTTTTGTAAACATATTTATTTTTATTTCAAAAATCCTCTTAAAAAAAAATGTTAATATACATCTTTTATGGGTTCTATCCTTGGGGGTAAATATTTATATGATGATTTTTGTATTTAGGCGTTAGATATAAGTATTTAAGATTTATTTTTGTAATTCCTCAGTAGTCAGATGCCCGAGACGCTAGATTTTTAAATTTATCTCAGACTTTGGTCAAAATATGAGATGTTATGTGAGTTTTATTTAACTTATAATAAAAAACTTTCAAATTAAATATATATGTCTGGAATTTATTTTCACGTAAGTCCACTGCTGGAGGCCTCTTCATGAAAGGAAATTATTAGCCCATAATTGCCGCGTTGGGCAGAAGTGTTCTTTTGCTGAACTTCGATATTACTTTAATATTATATTATTATTTTCACAGCTCAAAATGTATGAAACCAAAGTTGCCATACCGATTAAGGGATCAACTAATAATTCTGAGTATGTATTTTTAAATCATTTTTTGTTTTATGTATTTCCATATAGGTATGCGACTTAATACTTTTATGTGCGCAAACATGTAAAAAAATATATCATATTATTTGCTCAATATTGTTTTAATATCGAGTAATTTATTGACTTAAAATAAAATACTTGCTATACTGTACTGTAGCTGAACATGAGATAAGCCACGACAAAATTGTTTTTAATTCTAGGACATTATCGTTCATCATCCTAGCAGCCCTAGTACGTGCTGCAAGACCCTAGGAAGGGACGACGTGGAGACAACTCGCGGAGGTAGTGCTTCTACCTAACATTTCGGCTATAATCTTTTGGGAGGATGTACCATCGTTTGTCAGTTTTGGTATCTCAATCTCCTCTTACAATATATAGTGCATGGGTGATACTATTCTACTCCACCGTTACTATTATTATTATTCTAACCTATTAGTGAATCTTAAGAAGTGGTTTAGCTCCCGAAACCTACAGAAAGCTACCACTTGTATAGAAGACTACAACATATGTCAAATGCAACGGCATCCCCATTGTGAAGCTTCGTTCTGCAATTTCCACCACACCTGCCCAATGCGGCAACTATGGAAAAACTTTCTTCTTTCTTGAGCCTATGTCTAGCAGTGCAAATACTTCTAATGATTTTTGTCTAATGACAGTGAGCATTCTCTGAGCTGAGATATAATGTGCTAATTACTAGGCAACTGTTAAAATCTAGGTTTTATTAGATACTGACTGTTAACATATATTTACGCGTTCGTACAAATATAAGTAAGACCTCGTAGAACGATTACACATAAAATGGTCTTCTGCATATTTCGTTTTCACTTGCTTTAACAGTCATACAGCTGTGTTCCAAAAGCGTGCAGGCGATGCATTGAAATTACCGGATAATGCAACTTTAATTATCTAAATTATTCTCACACGCGAATAATATCCTAGTGATAGAAACGAGCGTACGAGCGACCCTAGGCGTCTCTGGCGTCACAAAGCAAGGTATTAACTAATATAAAAGCTATTATGTTACTTCGCTAAACAATATATATAATATTAAAATGCAATAGAGTAAACTGGTTTGTTTACTGCCTGATAAATTAAAAAGTAATGGAATAAGAACGATAACTAAAGTAGTACAAAGTGGCGACAGCTCGTTAAGCTACTTAACTGAAACAGCATTGGATAAAACACATAGCAAAGAGAACTTATTCCCAAGGCTACAATGGTTTTCAAATTGTGTTTTTGTTCTAGACTATGTTACATAGGATAGCCCCCACAAAGTGGTCTATACTCGACTGTGAGTGTTGGACAGCTATTTAAATATAGTACGTGAATTTATTAGATCTTTGTCGATTCTTTTCAGGAAAAACATTGTAAGCGAGAAAAGATATAGGCAATTTCGTAGATAAAGGCCTAATCGTCTTCACGAATCCGATATAGCTTCAATTAAAACGAAGATAAAAATCAGTTACTAAATGATTGTGTTATTATTAACGATGTAATTTATGGTACTTTTTTATTAATATCATAAACGCGAGAGTTTTTGTGTATGGATGTATTATTCGTTACTCTTTCACGGCAAAACAACTGAACAGTTTTGGATTTGATACAAGGATTTATTGACAGTCTAGAGAAACACATAGGCTTCTTTCTATTCTGAAACAATTTCCCGTGCGATAGTTTTTATTTTCAATATGGAATCGGTACGGCTTCTTCCCGTAATAACAAGAGATCCTCAGAGATGAGATATAAATTAAAGACTATACAAACAAAGTCGTAGACGGAACGCTATAGAAGAATAAAAATACATAAGAGAATGCAGTATAACATAAAATAATTTTCTTCAGGCATCCCTAAAGTAAAATAAATATATATTTACATTAAAAATCTTTAACTGTTAATTCTTTTGCAAATAGAGGCATATAAAGAAGTATATAAAAAATATATTATATTTTAATTTCAAAAAATGTTGTTCGTCTACTTTTTTTAATTACTAAGGGATTATAACGATCTTGTGATATTCTCTGTTCATCAAGCTCACACGGCTCACAAATCATTGCAGTTTTAAAAAAATTGACGTTACGTGAAGTAGAAAAATATAAAATAAACTTCCCACAGGGCAACTGTTTTAAATATAATGTCTAAATGTTTCAATTGCCGAATCACACATTTTAAAGTTAAATAAACCATATTGCTATGTGAAAAATATGAAATTAAAACCAATATTACTCCAGTAAAGAAATAAATATGTATATTTAACGTTGACTTCTGAACTCTGGCGGCGTTGTTTCAGGTGGATATACTGCTGCTTGTTAGTTCTGTTGCATCAGTTAACTGATACTTTGAGGGATACATTTCACCTGGGGAGGTGTGACTGGGCGCAATGCATCCACTTTAAAGTCCTCTTAAACGACTGCCACTTAAGCCGAGGTCCTTGCCTTAGAGGCGCTCTTGAGTAATCGCCGTTGGTCTCATTTCGATTTTGCAAATCTTACACGCGGCTTACCTCGAGGGAACTGCGGAAAATGCATAGGCATATTGCCTCTTTGCCCCAGTGACGCTGAAACTGATATCAGAGTCAACAAGAATTAGGCTCGCAATAAAAACATACTGAGAGAGGTACATATTTCTTCCACCCAGCACCGTTTGGCAGAAAATGTTCAACTAACATAGGTCGTGGGTTTAATGCCTACCCATGGCAATATTTTTTTATGATACATATAGATGTTTATCATTACCATCATATAAGCTTACTAAGGTACCAGAACCAACCGATGTCAATATATACGGTTATCTGTCGGCTTCGGTACCTTAGTCGCTTCTTACGACACATGGTTTTTCGGATTATAAATCTTCTTAGGAGCACCGTGTGAAGTAGAAATTTCCATTCGCATCTGTTCTCCTCAAAACATACAGTTTTAAAAAACCAGCTTTAAATACCAGACCAGATAGATACTAAATCGGATCTTATAATTTGTTATTCCTATAACACAACTCATCTCCGCGTTTGAATTATAAAAAAAATATATTTATTCTTATTTTAATTTAAAACACATTATTAAGTAATAATAATTTAATTTAAAACACGTATTTAAGTTAATTATATTTATTAAAAAGATATTGTGATATTAATCAGCATAACATGTAAGTAATGACTAAAAGGGTAAAGCAAACTTCGCATAACGTATCAAACATTGAGACCTTGATATCAATTACAACTTAACAAGGAGATTTCTAAACAAAGCAATTTCCTTGAAATGAGTTTTCATCATCAAAGCTATAGTATCATTCAGTTCTTTAGTTCACCGGTCAAAGGTAATTTAAATGCTTTCACTTTGAGCAGCATCGGGCTAAGTGAATTGTAGATCCTAATTCCGTACGCTTCTCACAAAGATAGGTCTTTATATATTTAATTTATAATTTCCGCTTGGTACTTAGGTGAAGCGACTTGAGATAGCGACGCTAGATCAAAGGGTTGTTAGTTTCTATTTTTAAGTGGCTGTATTGTTTTGTTTATTTAGAGATTATTTTAGTGGGAAACTCATGGGATTTTAATAGTTTAAGTATATATATAAGGTACATTTTCGTTGCCAAGTTATGGTCCGTGATTGCTAATATGCCAGCCCAGGGCGGCAATTTTTGTCAAACTTCTCCCTCTTGCCTAGCCTGGCCTGGCCTGGCCTTTGTCCAGTAGTATATGACTGATTGATGATGTTGATATTGGTTTATCTTCAAAACATTAAATGTTGGATGTTCGACAATGTTTTTGTTAAACTGACTACGGTGACTCTAAGCCAAAAATTGTTTAACATTTTCTTATAGTTATGCTTTTACTAGTTATAATAAAACTACTCTTGATAGCGGCATTAAAACGTGTTTTTTTAAACCCTTTTCATTTATGGTTAGATGTTTGTGTAACATTATATTCGGATACACAAAGATCTATGAGCCTGTGTCCACCCGCATTGGTCTTTTATCGGTGTGTAACTAATATGTATGTATGTGTGCGCTCAGTTAAAAAAACATCAGCTGCGTTACAAATCGCTTAACTTGTATATACAATACACTAGATTCAAGTAATCAAAACCTATACTTTATTTATGCCCTAACACATTATTGACGATGGTTGCCGTAAAGTAATTGAAACGTCGCACAAAATATATAAAAGTGAAATAAACCTCGTTTTAAAGCCACCATAAATTGTTCTTTATATTTGTATACCCAAAAACGTGCGTATTTTGTACATGTTTTGAAAATGAATGAATTTCATCATAATATTGTAAAAATACTGAATACATATGGATTAAAGCAGAATTGTAATATATATTACGTTCTCATAATTTCCGCCACGTGTCAGAAACGTAAAGACATATATCCAATACCATGCATTTATGTTACGTGCTTATTTTTTATATTCAATTAAGATAATAGATTTTTTATGGCTGTAACATTAACTTTTATCTTTATATGTTATATATTTAGGTTCTACATCTTTAAATCCTTGCATTCTGCTTTAAGGAGTGGTTTTAGTCCATAGTCTTTAGTATATAATGTAAAAAATATGATTCTATTTTATTCAACGTCATATAGGCTATAGAACGCATAGGTAGACCTCCTCGAGCTATTTCCAACAAATACAATAATACGTCCAAAAGAAAAATTAAAAATTATGTATTAAAGTGTAGGTGTTATAAAATATTGAATTTATTTAACAAATGAGTAGGCTCTGTCTTATTGTAACTTCTATAATGCGTAAATCATTGAAACACCACAAGAAATTACCATTTTCTAATTCAGGAACATAATCGCCGCATTGAAACCTGTGAAATATATAATTAATTAATGAAAATTACTATTTATTAATAGTATACCTGTAACAAAGATCATATATAATGTCATCTGTTTCTCCCTCCAAACAGCAGTGTTAACATTAGTGTGTTCCAATTTGAAGGAAGAGAGGCAGTCTTATTAATGGATAGTGTGATATAATATTTTTAAGTCACTATAAAATACAGTACATATAAATATTATATATATATTCTTACTATCACCTGGACAATATGTTAGTATGTCGACATGTTAAAAATATATATATATATATATTCTAGTAAATTAATTCCGCATTCAGTAATTTGATATATTGGAAAACAGGTTCCAGATAATCCAAATGAATAATATTTCGCCTTATATTAGAAAATTTTACCAATCACATTAAATCGTAAGTATTTTTTGTACAAATTAAATCAACCCGACGTAGATTATTTCTACATTCCCATTTTCCGTTCTCTGCTACTAAGGGGAGCTGTATTTAAAGGGATATGTAATGTCTAAAACGGATACCCCTGCTTTTTCGAGCGTATCATTGTTTCTGATGCCTAATAATAAATTTTAATAAAATTTAAAACAATCGACAGCAGAGTCTATCAATTGATTTGACTCTGACACGCCTACAATCGATTCCCAGCCCTGCAGAAAAAGAAAAGCGGAATAATGCACGGAATAAGTACGCGTTCACGAATACAAATGAAGGAGCTCGTTCTACTGACAACGTCTGAGAAGATATTGGATTTGTTTAACAGTACGAACGCGTCGGTGTATAATGTAGTTACATGTTATGATAAATATTCATACAACGTGTAATACGATACAAATCATTGATAATATCATTTACTATATATAAGCTGTTGAGTACTCGGCAGCTTAATAGTTTAGGCGGTATGTGCTATCAAATCTTTTCATTGAAATCTGAATTTCTGTTGTTTGTTAACAAACTGGAAGAAAAAGATATCTTATATATGTATAGTTTATTCCTATGTTTTTAATTCATTATATATTGTACTTAAGTAGATCCATCTTGAACTGCCTATTTAATTTTAAGATCCTCCTCCATCCAAAGATCTTTTGGAAGAAATCGCTCTATGCAATTAGACCACCCATTGTACTGTTTCAATTATCATTTTTTGTATCTTTTTATATTCCAGGTGTACAATAAATAAATATATTATTGTTATATATTTTTTGATATCGCCGATTTTTAAGTAAATTTTAATTACCGCATTCATTGCTTAACCCAAGCACCAACTTTGGCTGAACAAATTGAATATTATCCAAAATTAATCAAAAAATACCAGCGACCCTTAACTTTTGGAAATCATAAAGGCATTGTATTTCATGCCACAAGCGTAATAACAACACTTTTGTAGCAAACATTTTGTTGTTCAACAATAAAACAAAGCTGAACTTTTCGAACTTTCCACTTTTATTTGAGTAACAAAGTTGTAAAGGTGCTATTTAACGATAAGAAAGTTCTTTCTCTTGGTCCACGCCTTGATGGTGTTCTTAATGGTGTTTGTCTTTAACTTGCTAAATATCTTATTGCCTAACTAATAATCTTGATAGGTTTGCTGGCCTTGTTTGAAGGAGAGTTGGCAGGATTAAAGGATCTGTTTGTTTGACATTTTTATTTAAACATTACGGAAATAAAATATAAGAAGAACCACATGCAATACATTATAAGTAAAACAAATAAACCACAATATGCATTCATCATAGCATCCGTAAAACGCCCGTTGCTGGACATAGCCTCTACTTACCTTACCTACTAGAAAAGTGATTTTTTTCCCAAAATTGCCGCGCTTCCCAGTGCGGAGGATTTTGCGGAGCGTAAATGCTGCAGCCCATCTCTGCTCCGTGCATTTCAGCATCACATACTCATCTACCGGTTCCGGTACTTCAGTCATCTCTTACGATTAAATTACAAAGTAAACTTTTGTGTCACTTCTACCCATACTAATATTATAAATGCTTAAATATATCAGTTTGTTCGGCATAACCGACGTATTATTTTTTTCATTAATTTGCCACTTTTACATAAGATTGGAGAATACCATAGCACTAAGATAAACAAAAAATACTCTAATCGGAGAGATATTTCCACGCGTAGTAAGCTAATTACTAAATATCTTAGTTAAAATCTCGAAATTAAACAAAAGGTTGATTTGTCTTTTAAAAACAAATTTGAGCTACAAGAATTAATCTCACAGAATCTCTCAAAAACTGAAGTGCTCTCGGCTTCATGCATGCCTAACACTGATCCGTAGTCGATTTACAATAATATTCCAAATACCTAAACAAATATTCTCAAAGTACTACGTATTAACAATGCCATCATCTATTGACAGCATTTCAAAGACCAAGTTATAAAATTTACGGCTTTCCTTAGGTATATTCTCCTAACTCTTATTAGATATAGATATATTAAGCGAAAGGAGCAGAATTCAAATACGTAAGAATGATCATACTATAAATGTAGGGTAATACAATCATTAATTATATAATAATTTAAATGTTTATTGTAGGGATAAATATATACCTATATAAAATGAGAACGATATCAGTTATATAGAATGTTCTATCGTTTATATACTTAGCCCAAATGTGATCTCAAGGGCCGGTAAACCTTTTTGGACGGTCTCAAAATATAAATACACACTTGTATCAAGAGCATACCAAACAAAAATGAGTGTTTTAAGTACTCCGTACCCATTTCTTGCTCACAACATGACAGTCTTTTATGTTTGAACAAAGTTAAATTGCGGAGCTGACCGCTTTGTACCAACACAATGGGCACATGTCGAAAAATTACGTTACAAAAGGGAATTTCGTACTGTATTGTACAAAGAAACTTGTCTCGGATACAAAGAAAGTGGTGTTTATTGAACACGTGAAAATGTGTTCAGTTAGTAGATACTTGCTTGATCTACAAATTATTTTATGGCAAACCAGCAATGTCCCGTGGTTTCGCCCACGTTTAATTGTAGAACCTTCACACTGACGTAACTACTCCCTTTTACTCCTTTTAGAAATGATATTCGAAAAATATTTTACACGTGTTTCAAGACTATCAATGAAAAACCTCATATTAAATTTCATTCGAGTTCCTTCAAAAACGGCAAAAATTTATATTAACTTTGCACACTAGTTTCATCCTCTCTTACGTTAATAGAGTTGCTTTGATGTGTGTACTCCTAATTAATTAGCAGAAACAGCAAGCGGTTTATTAATTGACAGCAAAATTCTAAAGCAATTTTTTACCAAATACAAGTTTTCACATGACTCACCTTGGACTTGACCACGCAGTTTTTTCTTTCCGATCAAATGTACTACTAATTATATTACCGAGACTTTTTTAGACAAGCCAAATTGTCACTAGTATTAATTTACTTCTAGAAACTTCACGAACAAAGGTATATATCAGTTCGGGGCAGTCCATAACTGTCATGGATGACTGTTTCTTTGCTCTTTATACAGGCTCTATATAATAATAATATTTACACAACATATCTTACGTTGACCTGACTTCGCTGTAAGTCGCTTAAAGCACTTGTGTTTCGGACATCAGGCAACATCAAAGGAATCACAACTATAATACTTAAATACATACATCCAACATAATATATATAGTGAGCGGTCGGTGATTCCTAGATGCAACAGGTTTTTATTTAGTAGCGAATGCCCAATCGACACTCCTACCACAACCTTTGTATGAGGTTAACCTAATGTGGTATATTATATATGTGGTATACATTATAGTATACAGCCTCAGCTTTTTTTTGGAGAGATAAACTAGGGTTGATTGTCAAACTAAAAAAAACGATTGGCAAACTAAAAAGTAAAATTTTTAGTAATATATTTACTAAAAGTTTTCAATTCAAATCCGTGATCAGATTGATCTGTTTTTGATTGATTGCATGTTACATTTATTAGAATTTCCTCAAATTTAATATTATTGAATCTAAATAACCTTTTTCAGGTTTACTATTTAAAAAACTCTAGTACTAACTTACTTTATGAAATTTGACTATTTTACAGGCAACATATGAGGTATCATTTTATGTTGCAATGAATATTAAATTCCGCTTGCAGCCAAAAATATCGCGACCATATATCGCGATGGTTTCTATCATTTTCCGATATTGCCCGTCAATCGTTCGCGAGCTAAAAGAGTGGCCTATTAAAAACTGTACTCTCGATTTTACGTTGTGACATCGGTTGTGTTTTGGAGTACCGACTCGAAAATGATAGTTTCGGTTTGAATGCTGGGTTTGAATTGTTTGCTGGTTCTTATGGTATTGACAAATGATTCATTGAATGACAATACCTGAACTCACTATACTACTAGTTCCCTGGGAATTTTTACCGAATCGTAAGTAGCTTTATGTTCTACCTAGGGTTCAAGACAGCAACATGTCAAATGTCGTCAGAATCGGTTCATTTATGGTCGGTTATTTTATATTTATACATCCTCTATTATTTGAGATTAAATTTAAGTGGATTCAGTATCTATTTAGATATAAAAAGTAACTACTTCAATTGTTGAAATTAACTAAATTATTTTTTAAAATTTTTGTAAATATTCTATTACAATTTTTTTTTAATATAAATGTAATTCTGAATACATATAAAAAAAACTTTTAAATCACTTAAAGCCTACAGCTATTCTCGTCAACTGTATCTAGCAAACTACCTATGTTGTAGGCACCAAACAAACATACAGTGAGTAAAATTAGGATGAAGAGTTCATTTAATTAATAAACCAAAGTATTTAAACGCCCCTTTTATCCCAACCTTAGGAATCAAAATGGGTTAGAACAATCGCTAAATGAAAATTCTTGGGCATAAAACAGACAGAATTAGTCAAGTTTAATCGTGAAGTTAAACAAGATATTACCCACACATAATGTAACGTAACATAAAAATAAAGAAAACTTCCAAGTAAGTAGAAATTTTACAAATCTTGAGCTCAAATAAAAATTCACAAAGTCGGAGTGGAAAACGTTCACCGAAAAAATATCTTTAAATTAAAAAGCGTACATTCCTTTGGAATTACCTAGCAAAGCCATAAATTCATGCCGCGGTCGTATAGCTCTATACAAAAGTCGTGTATGGGAAATTTATTCCCGTCGTGCCTTCGCCAGTCTCTTTGTGTTGCTAATTTCATTCTTTTGTGCTGTCATTAACCTCAAAGAATAGTTATAATAAAGTGGGTATTACTTTGTTAGATCTTAGTTTACGAGCTTTGCTCACGCGGCGTTTGCGTTTAACATTTGACCTTATTTTGACTTTGTTATTAGTGGAATGGCATGGATTTTTCCCATTAAGTATATAATTAAATGGATTATTAATTAAAATTCACAATAATTACATTATTTTTTAAATTAAAATATAAATTACAATATGGGACATATTGCTATTTCAATTTATTTCTTTTGCTTAAATAATCTATAGGAATATAAATCTTGCTAAGTAACAAATGTTGCTACTAACAGAGTAGAATAGTACCTCTCTCTATATCAGATGTAGTAAGAGGCAACTAAGGGACCAGTTGTCAGTACGCTTGCCCTGCGTGGCAATTATGGTCAAAACTCCCCCTTTCTTAGGTGGGACTATATCCAGCAGTGGTTTTAATGATAATAATGGTTTATGTTGTAACTAAAATAATTATAATTTAGTTTATAATGACATCACCTACTGCTGAATTTAGGCCTCCTCAAAAGATTTCCTATAAGACTGGTTGTATGCAGTCTGCTTGATCCAGGATGCATGCGGTTCTGCGAGGATCTTTCACTGCTACTTCAAGTTTTATTTTCTTTATTAAACCAGGTCGACAAAGAATCATACAATCCGTGTGATAATTAGCGTCACAACAGCCTTTAGACGCTTGTAATATCACAAGGAAATTACTATCGATCACCTTTCATTTTTATGTTCTTAATTCTAGCTATTTTGACTGTTTCTCAAAATAGTAGTTCTTGCTGGCGAACCTTTACGACGAATTTCTTTAATTTTATATTATACTACTTTTATTCGTGAAAACGTCAAGTTAAATCTAAAACTGTTTATCCTTGAATGGTATGTAAATGATAAATATAAAAATGTCTTGGTTATATAAAACTATTTGTTTGAAGCTTTTTATATAATAAATCTACGTATTTTCTTCACAAAATAGACAGGCTAGTGTGAAAGTTGAGAACTTTCAATATTTTGCGCTCGTGAAAATTTCAACTACAATTATGGTAATCATTTTCAGAAGTGATTAACTTTCTATAATAGTCTCTCCACTCTATTAAAAACTACTACAGTTACGAACAGATAATATATAGTATATTTACCAAATTGCATACAATCTATAACAAAGTTTCGTATTAAGAGCTTTTAAACTATACCACTTCTATCGCTATGAGCTATAGCATTCATTACATCATATCAGCTATATAAAGTCCAATTTTGGACATAGGTAACCTCAAGATACTAAAATAAATTTAATACAATATAATAGTTTTTGCCTAAAATTGCTACGCTGGCCAGGCGTAATAGCAATCGCAGAGCACTATTTCACCGCAAGGATTCTGCTGCCCATACTCACCCTGTAGTACTTAGCTGTACTGTTTCGGAGAGATATACTACCATCTGTCGGTTCCGGTACCTCAGTCGCATCTTACGATACCTAGTTCAGAGAGAGGTACTTTTTTACTCCGTCGGCAACCCACAGCTATAGTTTAAAGCTGGTTGATAATTTGTTTAATAATAAAGTGCAGATGGTAGTAGTCCCATTTTGTGAGCCTAGACTCGTTGGGTCGAGCCCCACCCAGGATGAACATTTATTTGATAAGAACTAGTGTTTGTTCTGTATCTGGATATTAAATGTGTACTTGAGTATATTGGGTTAAAATGAGTACTATATTTGCGATTACACAGTTGTCTGATGTCGAAAATAAGAGCAGTGTGAACTATTTTTTTATATTTTTATTACACAAGTCAAATGTTCGCGGATAATTTTGTCACGTCACATAGCATCTCTCAGGAACACTTCGTTTAATTATATAGTTCAAGGTATCCATTTTTAAAGTTGAATTATTTTTTTTAGTTGTTTATTATTTGTTGTTTAATATATAAAAAACTAAACGATAAATTTGTATATATTAGTTTATTTACATAGCCTATGCTATACTATTGCTAAAATTGTAGCATTATAAAGATCAGATCTTTTTTTAGATTGGCTTAGTATTTTTAAATGAACAATCTAATTAAGCTGCGATAATAATTTCGAGTATAAAGGCATTTAGCTATCAGTTTTTATTATAATTTTATATTTTGCTATAGATGAAATATTCTGAATTTATAGTCTAAATACAGAAAACTATTTCTTTTAAAAATTTTCATCAATATTGAATAATGGTGAAGCTTGTATTATTTCATAACACGATTCCAGGAGATCCCGCGGGTCCATGTTCTGATAGACTCGTAGTGACGACATGTCCCTGGTACCCAGCGCGAGTTTTAAAAGATGTCTGTCACAAAATTATTAGGTTGAAATAACGTGGGATATACAACATCGTTTTTTTATAATGTAAAATTATATGTTTTAGTTAAATCTCTAACCATAAAACAAATGAAAATCGAAGTAAATTCTTTTTTATTTTTTTATAGCCTAGCGCTTAGAAGTGTGATTGTGATTTTCAAAACACATAATTGTGCAAAAAAAATTCTAATTTTGGTCTAACTAGGAACATTGTTTCTCTTCTACTTGTTTTTCTTAATACCACAATACAAATTTAAGTAGCTTTTATCAGAAACCGCAGCACTATTGAGAATATACATAATTTTTGTTTTGTTTTTTGTTGGTCCTGGGAAACATTATAATTAAATTAATGTGAAAAAAAATATCTGTACTAATTGTTAAAAATTTGGTAAGATAAATTTGAATTGATGCATCTAATATGTCAGCATTGAAATTGAATCATAACTCGATCGGGTTCAAAATTCGTAGCAAAGCTATGCGCCGTATTCATGTCGTAACCTCGTCACTGATAACATGCAGTCCCACGCGACGCTAGAAACAAAGATGTGAGGAATGTGGGATTAATGTGAATTTTAAGTGTAATATTCTTTAAATGATTTATTGTAGGAAGTTTTTAGATATTGTATAATCCACAAAGTTTTTTTCATCCAGTAAGGAATAAAGGAATATATTAATGTTTATGTGTGTATAAAAAACTTCTTTTTTTTATTTAAAAAAAATTATAAACACAGATTTTTTAACTTGTACACTTTAATTTTATAATTACTATGACTTTCCTCATTATTCGACTAAGAAATTTTTTTAAAAGAAAAATAGTTTTTAAGTGTACATTTCTGGAAGAAAAAATGACTCAAGCACTGTAGCGTGATTATTAACTAACATTAAATAATTATGATAACACGCTAGTATCGGCTTTGTTACTTTTGTTACGTGTTTGCCATAAGGTGACCAAAATGTGGCACAAAAATGTTATTTGCAAACATTGAGTTTAAAAATTGAGTTTAAAAAACGTAAAAAATAGTGTTAGTGTAAAAAAAATATATCCTTTACGCTGAATATTTTTGCGGAATAGAACCATAACTACATGGGTTTATTTATTTTCATTTTTAAATTCACAATGCGTAACAACGTCGCTAAAAATACGCTCAAATTTTAGGTAACAAACCGCTCGTAGCGTCAACACGTCGCCATAACAAGAGATAACATGACGCGCCTCGTGACAGCCGCCAACAACTTTCGACATTTGACTCGTGTAAGAAATAAATTTATTGTAAAATTTGTGAATTTTTTACGTATATAGAGGTAAAAAAATCTGCTAAATGCAAAATAAATGTTTGGAAAAAAGGTAAATCTTAAATAAAAAGACTTCAGAGGTGATAAAAAAATTCTAAGTCACAGCATTTTATTTGTTACTTCTCCTTTGTAATATTCTAACAACCATTTTTTAAGTGCAGTCGCTGATAAAGGTTCTGTCATTCCAACCAAGGTTATACGGGATCTTAAGCACCATAAGGTTTTCTTGAAGGCTCTCGTCTGGTTAATTGCGTAATATAGCTGCTGTAAACTAATCTTTAAAACATAGTGATGGCAGTCTAATCTTAAGATAGGTATGCTGCCGGTGACAGATCTGACATGTCACTCTGTCTACGCATCAAAGTATCATACTTAGGAGTTTTATTCAAAAGCGCCTGTGGAGGTCTAAACGCATAAAATACATTTTTATTTTTAATCTGAAAGTGTACCTATGACACAAAGAATTAAGTTGTTATTACGCTACATCAGATCATAAATTTTGATGAAATTTGCTTATAGCATCACAGGCAAAATGGTATCTTCATATATTATCTATAGATTAGATATATACGCTATAATAATATTAATAAATTTTTCATTTTCTCTCCACAAATGATAACATATAATTATATAAATCATTCGTGGGAGACTGGTCCCGTGTATTTAAATTAAAACTAGTCAAAACCAAACAAAAAAGCAAGGCAAATAGTAATTATGACATTTATGGATGAAACACAATAAAAATCAGATCATATTTATATAGACAAGACATTACAAGTATAGAAAATAATAAAAAAATGGTTAAGTTTGAAAGTGTGTATGAGTACGTGTGTTAGGGTATGTGTACGTGAGTGTGTGTTGAATAATTTATAACAATATATTAGAATAAATGGAATCGACCGGATGAAATATTCCTATATACCCCGACAAAGTTGAAGCAAGCTGCGCGTATAAGATATTGATGCGAATTCAAACGAGTCAAACTTGCAAAAGTGTAGATCTTTTTAAATATTAAAGAGTAACTATGCCGCTAAAAGTACCCAACCAAAACGCTGGCTCCAAATCTCTCACAGCGTCAACACGTCGCCATAACAAGCTATAACATGACGCGCCGCGTGACAGCCGCCGACAACTTTCGACGTTTGGCTCGAGTAAGAATTCAATTTATTGTTTGCGTTTGTGAAAAATGTTCCTTTGCTCGAAATAGGAGAGAATATTTTCAAATATCGAGTTATTTTCTATGGATTTACCGCAAAAATTTATGTATACTTGTATTGAGTTTTTCATTACTTACACATAAAGGTAATATTAAAAATAAAAATGATTAAGTGATGGTGGTGAGTCACTTTTTGGAAAATTATAAAGAATTCAGTTCGAGAAATATCTGAATTCCATATTCCAAAATATTTTATTCCCCATATTTTGCGTAACTGTGACATTTTCCAAGTACCATCTATCGGTAATTATTCTGTATTAATCTATAAATGGAACACGATAAATGTACCTTTTTCAAATAGAATAAAGTGTTACGTGTCAAATAATTGTTTCAGGTTCATGACCGAAACCTTGAAATTTACCCAAAAAAATGTATTCCCCTTAATATAAAACTTTACACAATATATATGATAGTGCATTAATTCATGCCAAACTACCACTAGAAAATTTCAGAAGTGACGCAATCACTTACTCATAAAAGCTTTGCATAGATACTAAAACTTTATTTCTCTAATATAAATGGTCAATTTAATATTTTATGGAATAGAAACAATGTCTACTTACCAGCTTAACTAACCCGTTACTAGCTTGCTACGAGATTTTGTTACAATTTGATCTGCTACGAAGTCTCGTTGCTCGTAGCACACATCGCCATATCAGGCAATGTCACGTCCCGTCTTCGAGTAGCGATAACTCGACGTTTAATGTGACAAGCGCTGACGAAAGTGGACTTGTTGCTAACATGTAACAGCTCTAAATGTAATTGTAGAGGAAATATAACTAAAAGAATAAATCCGATACTATATATAGTAAACACAATAAAAGGTGAAACAAAAACTTTGTAGACTTTTTAACAAAAATTACGCTACAATAAATAATTAGTGAAAAAAGCTTAAAATATTTAATTGGGCTAGAAAAACATTTAATTATACATTAAAAGATAATATACCAACCGTGACTGATGAATATATGAACATTTCTTTCGTTGTAAGTCTAATTAAAAATGCTAGTTTGATCAAAATTCTACTCCACACAGTGTAATATCTCGCCCTGTACCAGGTGTCGCAAAAGGTGACTGAAGTACCAGACAGATGGCGGTATATACATCCGTAATAGTGCAATTCAAATGCATAGGGCGGGTATGGGCTGATGCGGACAGAGATGCTGCACATCTCTGTCTGCAGCATCTCAATCGGAAATTATGGGTTTGCAAATTGCTACTTTCTTGGGATAGCCTATATCCAACAGTGGATGTTTTAAAAATAATTGTATTTCATTTTTTATTTAAATTTAATAGTTTACTTCCGTAATAGTTAAACAAAGAATAACGAGTTTAAGACTGAGGTAAAATGCAATAATAAATGGGTCCTTTTCTCTATAAGATAAAATCTCAATCAGCTTGAGAGCAATTAAAAACAAAATACGACCTCTGTTCAGGCGATAAAACGCCAATTCGCTTAAAAGAAACATGAAGCAAAATTTATTGGACTTATAACTGGGGATATCCCAGCGATAAGATAAAGCATTCATCGTCCATAATTTACGAGGCAATATCACATAATAGGCATCCAATGACAGTTCCGTTCTTAATAAACCCTCTCCTCTCTTTATAAACAGTGGTGTAAAGCAAACTATCGATATCTTCGAAATTGTATAATTACATAGTTAGTTTCACAATAAAAAAATCTATCAAGCAAATTAACGTTTTTAAGTTACCATGTTTTGATTATTTTATATTAAAAAAACATAAACTAAAAAAATAAACCCATTTTCCGCTTGGGCAGTAACTTTTGTTCACTTTAATCTTAAGGTTTTTTACTTAATTAATTAAGATTGGAGTTGAAGTATATTTTGTTATTATTGAGATATCATTATTACTTAACATTAATCAATAATTACTTCTCACACGAATTTAAAATGAACTTAAAATGGACTAGAGCTAAGAATGTTTTTTAATTTGGTGCTTTGACCTTTAAGGTAGACCTTATGAAAATGCAGCATCGAAAATTTTTTAAAGAAGACCACAAAAATAACAATATATTTGGTTACATATTTTGAGGAAAAACCATACAGTAACCATGCATACAATAACCATACAACAAATAAATTCAGCCTTATATTAAGAAAAATATATTTTCACTTGGCCTTCCTTAACTTTCACTTTCCTAATTAACAATTCCAAAAATCAAACAACAAAATCACGTTGAACAAAAAAATCACGTTATTTATTTTATGTTAATAAGTAGTTTAAACCTAGAAAGGCTCATAATAATATACATTTTGCAACATTTGATTTCCAAATTTGCAATACTGTAAACATTAATATTTCGATACCTCAATGTCCCAACTCTAGCATTTGGCCGACCGCCCTGTCTGCCGTGAACGATGATAACACTCAATCATCGGGCATCTCTATCGACTATATCTGGATTGTGCGAGACAGTGTACAAACTCAAGTGATCGCTTGTCCAAGGGTTTATTATCGTAATGTTGAATGGACAGAACAGTGACGTTTTAAAATTTTAAGATTTAACGTTAGCCCGACAATCCCGTTTTATCATCTAATATTAAAGATTATTTTTTTAATTTTCATTAAAATAAAATATTTATTTTATAGAACTGTGTACACAAAAAAAATGTGCAGCTAGTGAAATTTAAACTCTGCGTTACAGGCTTTGTAGCCTGTCTTCTCAGTCTTTGACACAATTTAACGATTATGGTGATATATATATATATATATATATATATATATATATATATATATATATATATATATATATATATATACCGACAGATCGCGGTATATCCATCCAAAACAGCGCCGCTCAAATTTACAGGGCGGTGATGGGCAACAGCATCCCCGGCACAAAAGCTGCGCTCTGCTATTGCCAACCTGCTTGCTCAGCGCAGCAATCATGGGCAAATAATCTTCTTTCTTAGAGACACACATGTCCAGCAGTGGACTTTCAATAGCTAGTATGTGATGATATTTTTTTAATCTAATATTACAATTGTGAAAATAAATTGGTTGTTTGTTACCTCTACACTCTTAATTTATTCAATTTTCTACTGATCATCTTGGAAAAACGTATTCTCGTGAGACGTAAATCCCAATAACAACACTTTTTTGTTTCACAAAAAATAAATAGAGAGAGATTTTAAAATGCGCTAAGATCTAATAGATCAGCTTTTATCTGAGAATATTCAAATTTAAAATTTTCTCGATCTCAACTAACCAATATTATAAACGTTAAAATAAATGTGTTTTTTACCTCTTCACAATTTATCTACAGCTTAAATTTTTACAAGGAAGGATACGCGGGCGATTTCACAGGTCATAACTAGGGTTTATGAATGAACTTACGAAATAAACAAATATTATTTCACCTAAAATTAAAAAAAAATAACAATCTTATACTATTTTATCCTGTGCTTATCAATAAATTTGAGTAAGAATACTATGAAGTACCTTAAAAATTCCCTATTAAGTTAAAAAATAATCCATTTCAGGCCACAGTGTAATAAAGTCAATTTAAAAAGAGTTAATTTTAAACTTATATTAATAAACAATATATTTTTTTTGTTGCCTACTTACATGAATTAATACAATCATTGATAAAAATAAAAAATTAATAAAATCTAATAATAAAATAATAATCTAAATTAATAAAATTAAAAAAATATAAAAAATTAATAAAATAAAAAATAAATCATTAATACAATCATTGGACGAAAATAGAACCAAGCAATCAAATCAATGTTGAAACAGTAAGCCATTTCAATTTTAGACATCAAAGCCGAGACGTGAAAACGGAATAAATTATATGCGAATAATAACATCTAAAACCAAAGTAAAAAATGTCTTTCTTAAATAAACTTGAATTTTAGTTTTAATCTTAGGCACTATACGTCAAAACAAAAAAAAATATATCGAAGACATAATAATAAATAAATTTACAAAACATATCATACATTCACGTGATTATATTCTATAAGTAGCTTAACAACCTGCTGTTACGGATATCATTAAATACAGGAATTACAAATAGAATAATTAAATATTTACATGTGTGTATTCATTTATATAAATATATATAAACACCCAAACAAAACAAACTCAAATGTTCATAACATAAAGGTTTTTTCTTGGTAGTTAATAGGCGATTGAGTCTAAAGTCAAGTTTTAAGAAAACGTGTCACTCAAAATTATGAATAAATTGTGGTATCTCCAACATAAATAACATAGAATGACACAAAATATCTTTATTGTCGACAGATTGATGGCAAGCCAGTGATCCAACAACGTATCCTACCAAGTCCAGTTGTCTCTATAGACATTCCACATCACAGAAGCACAGCGCCACCTGGTGATGAAAATAGCAATATCATCTTCAGTCCATGGAAAGCGTTTGGTCCATTTGTCGACACAATACAGGTATGTTCAGGATAAAACAATCTACATAATAAAAAATATAATATTCCAGTAACTTTTTATGACGCATTTGAGTACGTTTGTGTGTATTTCATTATCATTATCATCATTACAGCCATTAAAAGTCCACTGCTGGACATAGGCCTCCTCAAGCTAGGGGGATTTAGCCCTTATTTGCCGCGCTGAATAAGCGTGTTGGCAATCGCAGAGCGCAGCTTTTGTGACGAGGATGCTGTTGCCCATCACCGCCCTTTAAATTTGAGCGGCACTATTTCGGATGGATATACCACGATCTGTCGGCTCTGGTATCTTAGTCACCTTTTACGACAATTGGTACAAGGGCTTCCCCCTGCTGTACTACTCTGCCGGTACCCCACGGCCGTACGTGTGTGTTTATATGTCAGTAATTAAAAATAAATGATATTTTGCCATATGAAGTCATCTTGAAAATTGAAACAACACGATAAGTGCATGATCATATAACAATATGGCATGCTTTTGGCAGCTAGCGTCTTTGGCTGCATAGATAGCGTATATTTATTTATTCATTTCTTCATTATAATGACGTCTTGTAGGCTAACAGTTGAACACACCCAAATCGCGTACAAGACTAAGTCTTATGCAAAATTTTAATTATATCAATAAATAAATAATTAACAATAAACAAAATATTAAATATTATACAGGTCATTAAACACTAAATACAATTACAAAGCCAATTTAGATCATGTCACGTCGTCCAAAAAAGCATGTGCAGCCATTGTCAAACAACGTACACATTCTTTGCATCAATGCAATATTTTGGGAGGACATCTGTCGTACAATGGAAAGTACTATTCCACTTTGCTGCAGAGAATGGCCAAGAATACCAAATGTATGTGTATAATATATGTTATTGACAAATTATTTACAGTATGATTGCGCCATTAAACCTTAAGAAAACTTTGCAAGACTCGTTTCAAAAGATTAATAGAACATAATACGGGTAACGATAACAAGCCAGATATTGTCGGAGCAATACTTTTTATGGCCGGCTCAGCGGAGATATGGCTCTTGTAATAATACGCGGCAAGTAAAAATATATACCTAATATTCTTAGTATGTGAACGTATTTGGATTGTTGATTATGTAAGCCAACACGTACATAATGTCAGTTGGTCTCTTTGAGGTTAGGTCAAAGAAATGGTAATATAACACTGCTGTTTTTATAATAATCATATCAGCCATAGAAAGTCCACTGTTGGACATACGCCTCCCCAAGATATGGGGATTTTCGCCCAAAATTTAGGAAAGCGCTGTTCCGATAAGATATTTCGCAATCTTTCGGTTCTGGTACTTGAGTCGTTTTTAACGACACCAGGTACATAATGAGGTACTATTCCACTTTGCCATGGGGTACCAGGCTCCTAGCTTTTTTACAATACAAAGAAGTTATCAAATTAGGTAGTTTAGAAACGGTTTTTATTTCCTCGTGTTATATTTATGAAATATATATCAAAACCCCTTACATGTTCTCTTAGCTGAGTTCTATACATAAGCCGTTAGTGAATACATCTCTATTTGAATCGGATTATGTTAGCCGTAGGGTACCGGGATGAAAAAATTGTTACTTCTTCTGTGACAGGGGCCTTAAAAACCTAACTAAGGTACCAAAATCGATACATCCACCTGAGACAGTGTAGCTCAAATGATGACGATTGTAGAATAAATATTTTACACTAGTTCCTTGACTAGCTTTATACTGAATTTCATCCGAATAATTTCAAAAACAGAAAACTTTCATACTAATCTTGTGTCCCTGTTTTACCCATTTAGGGGTTAATTTTCAAAAATCCTTATTGCTCCCCTATGTTATAAAAATAACCCTTGTAATAAATTTAGATATCCTGAAACTTTGGTCAGTAAATCTCTGGCCATGCTACTCATTTAATAATCCGATAAATGTGACATTGTATCTTTATTTTGAAAGGGTGGCGACACACTAGTATTATCATATCGCACTTGTATCATCTCTATGATATCTCTAGTCATGCGGTCACGTTTATCATCAAGCAGACCATATGCTTGTTAATTAACTTCATAATAGAAAGAAATAATAATTGAAAACCGAAGCAGTACCTCGGTACCTGCATTTCATTTTTTTCATATTAACAACTATTCTTCAAAATACCGATATAGTTAGTTAATTGGCGAAAAAGATTAATAATCATGTAAAGAAATCAGAACACATAATATCTTTCGACTCATTTCTGTTATTCTGTTATTTATATACTAACAGATTTTTGGTGTAGCTGCAACTAAGCATTTAACCAAAATCTAGACGTGGAAATGAAAGCACTAGTCACTTTATGATTCTCAAATTCGCTTGTAATTTATGGACATTATTTCCCAAACTTGAAAATCAAGAGTTCCCTGCTCTCTAATTGCTATCCGACACTGACTGATGGCAGCTTGCTTACGAGCGATGTTCCTTGCCTATCATTTAGTTAGAGCATATCCATTATTTTTGGAAACCACTGTTTAACGGATTTTGGAAAGAGAAATTGGGGATAGCATTTATTATTTTAATTTATTTATTGATAATTGCTCAATGACGTTTCTAAAATCAAACAAAATGATTCCCGAAAGTTATAAGTTGTTAAATAGTTTATTTTTCATTTAAAGGTCATTTTTTTCTTATATTCATGCGTTCTCTACTATGGGTAGAGAATGCATGAATGTAAGATAAAACTTCATTTTTTTTAACGGCATTATAGCCGATTATAACTTTTAACATTTTTAGTTTGACGTTTTGGTTACCTTGCGGTAACTGTTCCCAAGATTAAAACAAAAAAGTAGTTTTATTTTCAAAGGTCACGTCGTAAGAGGCGACTTAGAACCATGACACTAAACAGATGGCAGTATATCCATTAGAAAAAGTGCAGCTTAACACAAAAGAGCACAGGGCATGGATGGGCAGCAGCATCCCCGTCACGATAACTGCGCTCTGCAATTGCCAACACGTTTGCCCAGCGCGGCAATTATGGGCAAATAACCTTTTTTCTTGGAGAGAGTTGTGTCCACCAATGGATATCCAATTGCTTGTAAGATGATAATAATACTATTATTTATTGAATGCCGCAATAAATAAATTCTTTACTAATTAGGCGTACGCACAGAATTCAAGAGAAGGACGAAAATCACCACAGGCAAAGTCGCAGGTGGAAAGGTTAAAACGTATAAGTTTAGTCTACATTTTAAAGTGCATGAAAATGTAAGCGATAAAATTAATGTGGCTCAACGAACCATTTCAGAAGAGTTAGATCTATAACCGCGAAAGTTAATGTAATCTACTTAATTAACACACACTCGGCTATTACCATTACGATGGGCCCGATATGCATTCGATTATGATGCTAGCGTTCCTATCTTGTGCCCTGAGGGCTTAATTCTCCACCCAGAATATTGGTGTTCTTTCTGTATCTGACTGTTAAAATATGTAAGACTTATAATACTTAAACTAAGCCCCATACAAAGGTCAATCAAAAATTACTACTGGCAAAAAAAATATTCGCATTGTTCTGTTCTGGTTGAGAGGCAGTGAAATAACGGGGTAATGTGACATAACATCTTCAAGTTAAAAGGTTTGCAACGTGCTAGTGATATTATGAGTGCCTATAGAATGCTGTGCTGCTTACAATTACGCGGACTGTATACTTGTTTGTCGACCTAATTGAATAAAAAAAAATATTTTAGTACCGTATTTGTGATTTTTCTTTTGTTTGATGTCCGCAATAAATGTCTTTAAACATACTAATATTCGAGTCATGACAATGTATGAGATGTTGTGTGAATTAATTTGTTTACTTAAAAGACATTGGAATTCAATAAATTTTAGATAATCATCTAAAAGTAAAATCATGTAAAAAGTACAGAACAAACGGAATTGTAATAGCTCTCAAGCTAGCCAAAACTGATAAAACATTCCAACGAAATTCCAATGCTAAGTAGAAATACATTCGACTTTAATTTAACAGGATGGTGAAATGCCTCCGAGTCAAGATTCAGTGGTCCTGCCGTCTCCGAGGCATCAGGTTACAGCTTCTGATGAAGAGGCCACTGACCCTGTACCCACTACTGAGACCTCCAAAAAGGTAAACTAAGGATTAGTATAATACTAAACTAACTTGTTATTGATTTTTTAAAAATGTTTGACACCACCATTTTAATTATCATAAATTTCAATTTTTATGATAAATATCTGTGCTTGCTCTATGTCTAGGTGTTAAGTATGTTTGATTCAAGTATCATATTTCTAAGTCCATCGAAGTCCGATGTCAATAAGACGACGTTTAAAGCAACTTGTCTCGGAGTCAGATCAACGAGTAAGATATTTTTGATTCGCTAACTTTGTCCTGTGACTGATGGATAAAAATGATAGTGGACTATTTTTCCACTTCGAAAAAAATACTATTTATTGCTGGTGTACATTTTTCAAATATGCGACGTGACCGTTTTAAATATCATAGTCTGTATACAGCGTTTTTATTAGAATTTATTGTCCAAGCGAATGGAACGTCAATCACTTGGAGTAGCAAAATGTTTATTCCTCGCTCAAGGGACATGCATTGAATATGAAAAATATGTTTTCAGCTTATTTCTTGTTTAAACTGTATGTTTCTTAATGTTATAATAAAATACGTTTATATTTTGGATTACTTAGAAAAAGATAAAAAATCTGAATTAATTAATATACTACTGTTTATAGGTATACCAAAAATGACACAACGTATTTGATTTTTTGCCGTGTGGTATCGGCTGAGTAGAATATTACCTCTCTCTGTATCAGGTGTCGTAAGAGGCAACTAAGGTACCAGAACTTCCTTGGGGAGGCCTATGACCAACAGAAGACTTCCAATAACTGTTATTATGATGATAATGGTGATGATTTCATTTCTGATATAAAACCGTATATGCATTGGAGTGGCCTGTATCTAGCGATGGATGATAGATACATCCAACGATGGATATGTCACCATCAAAACCTTTTAGGTTCTTTTACAGCATTCTAGCTTCTACAGTGAATCTGCTATGTTTACCGAGGTATAAGTAAGCTAGTATAGATTTTTTTACTTTTGGCACTATAAATACTTCAATCTATATTTATATTATAAAACTGAAACTAGCTTTATTAGAATTGAAAAATATTTTTATGTGGGGTATTCTATTTTTCTAAGAAGGTCAAAAAATCAAAAGAAAATTTTGTAGGTATCCTTGCTCAAGTATAGAAACTTACAAAGTAATACTTTTACTTGCTTACTTACTTACTTACTTGTTTTACCGACATTTGCGATGACTAAGTCACATGCATCTGGTTAAACTATAAAAATAAATAGAACCTTAGAAGCGTACTCTATTTTCTTACTATACCTAATTTAATAGGTTTATTTCGCATTTGTGGTATTTAAAACGGCACGTAAGTGTATATTTTTTGTGTATTATGTATAATCGACGTTTTTAGAATTTGATATCAAACGTCAACAATTACATTTTGTAATTACAACAACAACATAATGGATAGCTTTAAACTTAGAACAATTAACAATCTTATAGTAAACAACAATTTATATTTCGAGCAATCTTAGAATAGATGTGTTATATTAGACCAAGAGAACCAAAGTGCACTTAGTTTTTTGGCAGTATCGTGTATGAATTTTCTCTTACAACAACAAATACAACAAACAAACAAATTTTCTTTTACACTTTACTACCTTTCACTCTCACTTATTTTTACCGCCAAACAGAAGTGTCCCCATTGCTGTGTTTCGATTTAAAGATTAAGAGAGAGGCACTATAATAACAGGGTTATGTGACTTAATATCTTCAAGTCACCAGGTTGGCAACTACTGATATTTTTGTGGTAATACAAATGTCTAAACTTATATTACATCTATGCTTACTATTGCGAACGGACGCGGATTGTCTGCTTGTTTGTAAACCTGTTCTATTTATAAAAAAATTTTATTTTGCTAAAATAAATTAAGCCACTCTAGTTCTAATGGTCTTATATAACTTTCGTAATACATCAAAGAAATACTAATATTTATTTAAACTGTAATGACGTAATACTATTTGTTGATCTTATTTAGGTGTTTGAATATCAAATACAATATCTACAAGCAGGGTATCTTTCAGCAATGGCATTAGATTTCTAGTAATAATAAACCCTAAGCTCTTACGTGAGTAGCCCCGCGGTGATGCGGCTTCATATAATCTGTTGCCCTTTGTCAAGCCCGGAGCATCAAACAACAAACTTATTCCTCTGAGAAGACCAAGGGATAATACATATTACTATCCCGTTATTAAAGAATAAACGAAAACTGAGAAATACTTTTAGGACATAATATTTGATTTGATTATTGTTTTTTTTCACTACAAATGATGATAAACCTCTAAAATGTTATTTTAGTAAATGTCTTATCTTCTTTATCAATTACTTAAAATTTTCACGTGAGTATATATAAACAATTAAATGTCAAACTTTTACAAGATTAGAAAATTGCCTATTACGGTATAGTGAAAGGTATGGTTCTATTTTTTCAGTTTAAAAAAACACTAAACAAAACTTGACGCTAAGATAACAAAGTGGTAGAGGCAAGGGAAAGAAGCAGGTTCAAGTCCCGCCTTAAGTCTGAGACAAGTCGATTTTATTCTAGTAAATATTATATTGAATATAATTAAGCATTTTTCTATGCAAAAATACCTCTAAAGCGATTAAATAACTGTTTCTTTTTTAATGCTTTAAACTTGTAAAAGTTTATACTTAAGAGTTTATAGGTAATTGCCTACAACATTGAAGATGTGGTGCTAATTTTTCAGCATATAAAATACACTAGTAAAAATTAGACGTGCCTGCCAAGGTCTCAGTACCACATCGGTAGTGCAGTTGCTCGAATTTTTGTAGTAAATATTATCTTAAATATTACTCGGCATTTTTTATGCATTAACTGAGCATAGAGCAAATATATGTATATATTTACAAGAACGGGTCTACCAACGAAAATCTTGAACGACTTACCGCAATGTTACAGTTGCATAGCTTGCCAGCAGCCAGCTCAATAATATAGTTCTCGCCAGACCGTCTGTCCATGCTGTGAATGGATGTACTTAGTTGCTCGTGGCGGTGCGTGATCACTATCTGTAACCTAAGTAAAAAATATTAACTTTAGCTAAAAATATAAAAATGCTTTTTGTACATGAAAAAAGGCCATTAAAGCACTTATTTTATCCAATAAAGGAATGAAAAATATAACACAGAATAAACACAATAATCATTGTATCATCATTTAAATGTTTGTCCTGGGAGACTCAAAAATATCTTTGGTGTACAAAATTGGGATTACCAAATGTGACATCGAACCCGTCACCTGGTATCTCCCTTCCTCCATCCCTTAAATACCACTGTATCATCTAAATGAGGCATCTGTCTCCAGGTGGAATCCAGAAGCCAGCTGTCCTTCATAGTTAGACCAGACAGCTTTGAGCGTGGGCAGCTGCGGCTAACCTGCATCTCTACAGTCCATAGCGTATACACCGAACAGGCTGAGCTGGTCATCAACGAGGAGAGACCGCAGATAGCATCAGTACTAGGTACCAGGGATGCAGCAAGAGGTAAGAATGCACTTTTCTATCACCACCTAGAGAGAACATGTGTATATTGCATCCACTTGTGTTATTTATAAAGAACGTATATTTCTTTCTTATTCACTAGTTCATAAATGTTCTGAGGGAACAATATGGGGACAGATCTTGTATTGAAAGCAAGAGTTGATGGGACTTTTTTCGGAAACCTCTATAGTAATGCTAGATAATACTTATGGAATGACATTGTCTAAATTTTTTTAATCTTAGCCAATTCTTGTCATTAATATTGTAACATGTATTAGGTATTATTCGAACAGTATTGTAAAAGTTTTTAAATATTTCAAAATATGAACTGAAGTATTAATTAATTACCACTATATTCAGTTTTGTTATTGATTTTAATCAGAAAATTTGTAATTCTTTTATTTTAAATCAAATGTTCGCATAAATAAGTTGTTGATAAAGCGAGTTAATTTTTTGTATTTCGATTTAAGCAACATAAAAACTACTCAAGCGGACTTTATTCAAATGCGTCGTCACTGCTACAAGTACTTTGAAATTTAATAAAATCTTCTTGAAATTATTCTACAACTTCACTAGCATCCGTGTTAGAAGGGTTTCGATTAAAATGATGATTAATGTTAGGTTCTGTTTCTGACAAGTAATGATTGCATTCTTCTAACAGTTTTATGCCATAATAAGTCGAGTCAACAAAGATTATTTGAGGAATCCATTAAAGTTATTTAGAGGATATCTATTTGACTTAATACTTCTTGTTCAACAGAAATAACTAGTAAGGTTAAGTTTTGGTTGACTTAAACTAGGAATAACCCAAAAATATTTAATCTCACATAATAAGCTAAAATGTACAGCTTGACTTAGTAAAGGTAAATTAACAGATTTACACTAAACTGATTTAAAAATGTAACCTTAAATATTTGCGAACTTTCATTCAAAAACGAATTTAAAAATTTTAAGAAAGAAATATACATATTTCATAATATACATCTTTAATAGAGAAACGTATGTTAATTCATATTCAGTTTTTAAACTAAAATATAAAATGCTCTAGCGGTATCGCACGGCTAATATCTAGTTACTATGAGAAAATACTGTAGTCATTATTAGAACAATGTACTTGTAAATATTTAAAAGTATAGTAATTTAAAGTATTGTGAGGAAAACTCAGCAGCATTTCATAAAACATATTTGTATTGGGGCAATAAATTTCACAAATGTTTAACTAAAATGGTTCAAAATCAATTTTAATAAGAGTTGTCGAGTCGACGGAAAATCGGTCGCAAGGGACTAATACATTAATCGTACGCTTCAATTTCGCTCTGAACTGTATTGGGGCGGACAATTCAATCCACCCGCCTTGGGGCCTCTCGAACGATTTATAATAGATATAATTTCGAAATCATTTCATCTTGTGCCTATGAAGTTCAGCGTACACTGCCGGTTCTTAATACACACACACTAAAGCTTTTATAGGCGACTAAACATGATAACTCACCACAATTTGAACGCTTTTGACTTCTTCATAGACCTAATGATCACCTCATCTTCTGATTTGGCAATTAAGCATGGCCAATTGCCAGCTCCTGGTTTCTCTAAACATGACCTTCTATTTCTGAGCTACAAGTTAAAGCCACCTAGGGTCAAGCCTGGAGTAAAATATCTGTGAAGTTTTGGAAAACTGGATATTGAAAAACTAAAACAGAATACTGCGGAACTTGATTGGACATCATTAATGGAAGCGTCTACCATTAAGGACAAAGTTAACATTCTTAACTCTTCTGTGTTACAACTTTTTGACAAATACGCTCCTATTCTTCCGATTAGTTTTAAACGTTCGCCTACGCCCTGGATTTCTAGTGATATTCGTAAAGCCATGGCACAAAGAGACAGTGCATTTAGTAAGTTTAAAAAAGTCCGGTCTGATTTTAATTTAAATACATACAAAAGACTTCGAAATCGCTGTAATCAACTGGTAAGATCAGCGAAACGTAGATTTATTCACGACAATGTTCAATCATCATTTTCGGCAAACGTATGGAAGTTTTTGCATTCTCAGGGTTTCGGGAAGTCTTTAAACCCTCCCGATTCTAACTCTGTTATTTCCTCTAACGAGCCTAATAAACACTTCTCTTTAACTACCACACTAGATCCCGTTGTAAAATTGGAAACTATAACTTTAATCACTTACTTGCCACGTCCGTGAGCTAATGTATTCTTTTTCTCCTGTAACCTTAGATGAGACTTTTAAAACTATTTCAGTTCTTAAATCCAATGCTCTTGGCTATATTGATGTGAGTCACCGCATGGTCTTTCTTTTACTTAACTTTATTCGACACGATACACGAAGTTCTCCTCTCTATTCTCTCTTACGTCGGGGTCTCTGATTCGGTTCGAGAATGGTTCGCATCCTACCTTCGAGAAAGCCAGCAAGCGGTGCGACTAGGTGATGATTTGTCCCAGTGGGTGATAATTGATGCTGGTGTGGCGCAAGGTGGCATTCTCTCTCCGTTATGATTTTCCCTTTTCATAAACCTTGTCACCAAATCTATTAGCTGCTCTTACCATCTATACGCTGATGACCTGCAACTATACACCCAGGCAGAGTACAATAACCTGGATAAGGCCATTGCTCGGATTAATGCTAATTTCACCAACATCACAAACTGGTCACAAAATATTGGTATCTCTGTGAACCCGTCCAAGACTCAAGCCATTATCTTGGGCAGCAAACGGCAATTAACCAGTTAAAAAAATGTACCTGTAATTATATTTTATAACGTTGTAGTGCCCCACATGCGTTAAGAATCTTGGCCTATTTATCGACTCTTCCTTAACCTGGGATACATATGTTAATGAAATCAGCAGTAAGGTTACTGGAACGCTTCGTGCTCTCTATCGATTAAAACATTTTCTTCCTACTAAAACCAAAACCTTTTTTATTCAATCCTTGGTTGTACCCATAATTAATTATGGTGACGTGTGCTGCTCTAATATCTCTCAAGAAATCCTTAATAAATTGGATCGTCTATTAAACAAATGTCTTTGTTTCATTTTCGGTTTGCGTAAATACGATATTACCCATTACTGTTCTCTTCTTGGCTGGCTTCTTATTCGTAAACGTCACAAAATTCGAATTCTAACCATACTATTTTCTATACTTTTTGATCCGTACGCACCAATTTACTTAAAGGACAGATTCCAATTCCTATCTTCTCCTCTCACAAACATAATCTCCGTTCTTCTAATACTCTCTAGCTCTTATCTTCTTCTCATCACTCTAGTTTTTTGACAAACTCTTTTACAGTGACAGCTGGAACGAGCTTCCGTTGAATATTAAGCAATCCCCAAACAAATTTAACCTAAATCGCTGTCTCCGTACTTTATTTTCTGATGCTGCTTCTCTAACTTTATAACCCTATTTATGATGTACGTTTTTTTATATATATATATATATATATATATATATATATATATATATATATATATATATATATATATAATATAACGTATAAAATATAAAATATACCATAAGATAATAGATCCTAATGCTGTCTGATTCTATCGTCAGTTCCCAAACTAAATGCCTGCCTAAGCAAAACTTTTCTCGGTGACGCTGGCAAAAGAGGTCATACCGCTCTTTAATGAGCAGCCATTTATGTAACAGCGTACTTCTCGCAGAAGTCGCGCAGCATCATCATCATCATCATACCAGCCATTGAAAGTCCACTGTTGGACATAGGCCTCCCCAAGAACGAGGGTATGTTGCCCATAATTGCGGCGCTGGCCACGTGAGATTGCAATCGCAGCGCGCAGCTTTCGCGATGGGATGCTGCTGCCCATCCCCGTCCTGAGCATTTGAGCTAACCTTTTTTTTACATCCACTGCTATCTGTCGGTTCTGGTATCTTAGTACCCTGTACCAGGTGTCGTAAGGGGCGACCTCTTACGATACCTGGTACCGGTGGAGGTACTTTTCTACTCTGCCGGTACCTCACGGCATATCGGCACGGCATAGCACAGCATCACTTGCAATATTTTGTCGAGCAACGGGATAGTGACGTAATCGAAGACGAAGGAACGAAAGGGCGTTTCTATACGCATGATCCTTGACCTAAGTGGTTGTCGTTTAGGAGCACTGAAAACCAGGTTGGCTGCAATAGAGCAACTCGCTCATTCCATCGTCTCCGGCGAGAACTGCTTTAAACCTACTGTTTGTTTGTGTGAAATTTGGTACGCCGCAGTGGTGTCACGGGGATCCCTACGATTTAGTTCACGTAATTAACTTATATCTCAACTCAGAGACACTTGTTTTTCAATGATCAAAAATAAACTGTCAATTCTTATCAGAGGCGATTTTCTGATTAAGGTGCGATGTATTTGTTAATAACAGGGCTACGTCCGCATGTATGTTTGTCCGTCCATATGTATGTATGTGTAGAACTTTAAAATAACGCAACATATTTTAATGCAGTTTTTAAATACATAGAGTTATTTAAGAGGACGGTTTATATATTACATGCATAATATAGTATAAAACACTGATTGAGAGTTTTCTAACGTAATGTCGTAAATAATCACATTGTTATCACTTACATTGCAAACGCTGGCTGAACCCGAGATAATGTCTATCTCTTAGATTACCCATAATAATATTTATTTTATTCTTATAACACTCGGATGAAACATTGCATAGGATGCATTGTCATTTATTGAAATATGTATAAACGTACACAAATATACCTTTTTTGACAAATCCAATGCTACTTTGACGTATACTTAGTTCTAATGAAGGGTCACGCGAGGTCGTTTATTAATGATCAGGATACCTTATTTGTATGCCTGTGTGTGCCCAAGTGGCAGGAATCAGCAGAGATGCTTAATTCTGCATTCATTAGTATCATTTCATAAATTATAGCAATAATGAAGTGATATATTTTTTTTTACTTGGGGTATCCTATGTCCAGCTTGACTGTGAAAACGTTAGATAATCAATAAGAATCAACTGTCGGGTTTTTCCATTTTAAAAGGGAAATACAATCTCTTAAGTAGAGATTTTTGTTTCATTATGTAGTCAGTAAGAAAGCATAAGGCCCGCTTGATGATAAACTAAATGGTATTAATGCATTGTGAGTTCACTCACACTGCATTAATACCATTTAGGCTTTACATTAGCAAAATTAGTTAATAGAATACTCAAAAGCTCTTGTACCCGTGATTCGTGGAATCCTTTGAAATAGAATTTATTTTTGCTAACTCTGAAAAGACATTTGAGCCACACGTGTATGATATTTACAATATTTTTTAGTCGAGTGACGTTTTAGGATGAAAATAAAACCTTTGAACTGCTACAGCACAATAGAATGAACACGTATTGTATTGTACTAAAATTGGAGGAACGAATTGTCGGTGTTCGGACGTCAAAGCATTACAATCACTTTGAAATGAGTGTTTTAACGTTTGCTTTGTCAATAGCTCCAGCAGACACTGTCGTGCTTACTTGCGCGAAAACTGCTAAAATGTATATTTTTTGTTTAGCTTGACACACTTTCATGACTCAACCAGTCAGGTGATTTTAGATATTATCCATATATATCAATTAAATCCTAAAGATTTATTTTAGTGGTCAAAAAGTAAACAATACACATAGTTAAACAGAGAAGTTAGTTAAGAAAACAACATTTAAAGTTTCATGATTCGTCTCAAGAATTTTATTGATCAAAGTTAATCTATATGACATGAGGTATACATTCAGATGTAGTAGACCTTATACAAAGGTTATCTGCATTGGTATCACAGTCTTATATATTTTTTAATATTACAAGCATCTATAGTCTGCGATTAGGCAAAAAACTGTTCTCTTTTGAGCTGAAAGCATGTTTGTGGAACTGGACTAAAGAAATCCAATATCTTAGTATGCCAACTGCCTTTGGTGTAAGTTCACACTGGATGAGTAAAACAAAGAAACGCACATTTTTGTATCAGATTAACCTAATGAAAACTGGAACTGGCGATCCGATCCGAATAATGAGCTACTAATAAGGCAAAGCCCTTACAGCTCCGGTACCGCTCTGGACACGAGAAGGTAGACGGCACTCATTACTTTCCGTTAATAGTAATAAATATTGTTTCATCGGTAAGACTAGTCAAATCGTGCTTGTTTCTGCCTAATAGTAGCACCTTAATAAATGCCATCATTTATACTGCACACACATTCTTTACATAAACAGTGTTTGCTGGCGAGTGCGTATAGTCCCTCACTCTTCAAGCGACTAGCGCGGGCGTACCTACTTAGTCTTCTTCTGCAAACAACTTAACTGTTCCCAACGATGACCACCCCTGCGAGTCGCCTCCACGGGGTTTACTATTAAAATTGGGCATTTGGTCGCTCATTAACGAACGGCCTCGACCCTCCAGCGGTGGCGCCAGAATTGACGTCGGAGTAGTCTAGCATTAAGTTTCTTCTGTCTTGTCTTCTAATCTAAAATAACGTTGCAATGCCACAGAAATAAAGGTTCCTTCATAACCGTATGATTGGTGATGAGCTAGTGTCCCCCCCCCCTCCTTACCCCTTAATTATACGCTTATTATCAAACAATCAGAACTGTTAATTCCGTTCGATATACGATAACGCCGCATAATTATTAGCTTCATATTTTGTATTATATACAAAGCATAAAGCATGTAAATGCGGAATTGATGTTATTTCGCGAATGTGTTTCACGCGATTTCCACAACAATCACAGTTATATTGAAAAGCGAGCGGAAATCAATTATAGATTAAATAACTGAATAGAGTAGATTATCAATCGTGCATTGTTTATTAGTATTTTTAATTATAGACTAACCCGATGGCGCTGGTAGCATCTTACACGTCTATATATATATAGACGTGTGTTAGTCTCTAATTAAAAATACACGATTGATAATAAAGAAAAAATACACGATAATTGAATAATACTCTATTCATAACTGAATAGAGTATTATTAAATAACTTTAATCTATATTTAAATTCCGCTCGCTTTTCAATAAATACATACATATATATATATATATATATAT
>JACJUM010002819.1:16364309-16440590 GCA_020976665.1 Heortia vitessoides | reverse complement strand
CCAAGCCAGCGTTGGACATTCGACATTTGCTATGATCAAAACAGCGATTATTTTCTATTTAAAAAGAGTTAACTTAATATATCTGAATCTAAAGCAAAAAGAATTTTAGTTTCTATTCCCATCCAATGTTTCAAATTCAGAACGATTTTACTTAATATTGTTTGAGTACAAATTTTGCTAACCAAAAGAACACACCCACTGAGTAATATCTTTCGTTTAACCAATAACTTATCTGCAATAAGTATTTTACTTGCATTATACCGATGAACCCCGCATACTTTTGTTTGGTTTCATAAAATAAATATCAGAAATTTTACCGCGGAATATTCGCGCTGAATTTTCAGTACCGATATCAGTTTATGCTCTCAGCGTAGTGTTGAGAGCGCATTCAATTATTCTCTTAATTAATTGCTATAAAGTGAGTAAGCTAATCGTTTACATTTTAACTGTTTATTCAAGATTATAGCATAATATGTATGGTATTAGATTGTTCAGTAGTGAATCGCTATTGGGTATCCATAAATTCCAACGGAAACAAAGCTTTGTACTTTATATAAAAAATCACGAGATTTACAAATGTTTTCACATATTTGTCGTGACGGGGACTCTTTGTCGACAAGATAGGTCTAAAACAATAGCGTTAACAGGCCCGACATCTAGATATGCTGCTATCTAAATTCTATCTTACATTGAATCTAAAAGAATTAATTCGATAAAAAAGAAGAAAATTTAAAGTAGACCATATGTCTACGCATGTAAAAGGTGTTTTCTGTATACTTAATATATTTCTAAAAATTTATGTGTACATATATATAAATTCACTCCTACCTACCAAGATCAGCAGATGTTATTGATTTTTTACTATTTTGACGTACTTATCTTACTTCCTAATGAATTAGTTATCATTATAACAGCTGAAGAGCGTCCACAGCTAGACCAAGGCCTTTCCTGGGCGTGGTGGCAAATGCAGAGCTTAGCACTTAGCACAACAGGAATATTCCTGATTATTCCCACATTCTTGCATTTTCGCTACACTGTTTTGGATGGATATGGCGGTTCTTAGGGTATAGAACCGACAGATGCCGATCTGTCAGTTCCGGTACCTTAAGCACCTCTTATGACAGAGGTAGGTACTTTTACTCAATCGGTACTCAGCGATGTTTAAAATTAAATAGTCTCTTTAATCACAAGCGCCCGTTGACCGCAGAATTTTTCTAATGATTAAACTGAAAATTAAATCATCTGTACTTCTTAAATACAACTTCAATTACAATTCTGATTCTATACAAACGGTTTATAAGACCTTTAATTGACTTTTAATTATTTGAAAGAACAACTGAATTGTGAATACCTCGCTCACTTCACTCGCGGACACAGCACTTTAGTCCTTGGTGGCGTCATACTTTATATTATGCATTTATTTCCTAATTAAAATGTAGGAAAACGGTTAGGATAATGCTGGGATAAGGAGCTTAATGGCGCAGATGGTAGTTATCCAATCATGAGCGTCAAGGGTCCTGGTTTCGATCCCCACCCAGGACCAAAATGTATGAATGTTTGTTTTGTTCTGTATCTAGGTGTTAGATTTGCAGATAAGTATTATATTTGTAATTCTTCTGTTGTCTGATATCCCTAACACGACCTAGTTTTAAGGTAAAATTCTCCTTTTCTTTAAGAGGCCTATGTCCAGCAGTGGACGCTTGATGGGTAAGATACTGATGATATAAATGATAATTAAATCAAGTCCTAATTTATATTCATAGCAAAAACAAAATTGCCTTAATATAAGAAAATAGAGGCAGTCGCATTCATAACCATTTACAGGGTAATCACGGTGGATACCTTGAAACTTCGCCGGCAGTCCCAATAAACGAAATTATGCACTCATAGACCCGGGGCTGTATTCAATTAATTCACTCTGTAACTGATTGAACTGGAACGCAGCTTTTATGGTACGTTTTGAAGTATTCTTACCATACTAGTTTTACCTCTTTACAATTGTAGCTCTAGACCTAGATGCATGGCTTGTTTTTTTATTATTATTTATTTCCTATATCACCAATAATAGCCGTGTATTTCACACGCTACTGTAAATTACTAAAGTAAGGCTTCTTATAATAATAATTTTATTAAGAAATTCCCTCTACCTATATGAAAATATATTGACCTGATTCTATGATAAACCCTGTTGAGCACTTGTATTACGGATAACAGAGGAATCTTACATATACTACTTAAAAGGATATGAAATTTACAAGAGCGTTAGCATATGAAAATATCAAACAAAGATGCTATTTAAAAGTAATATCAAGAATAAGATATGTTTCAAGAAGAACATCTTGTATATGTTTCATGAGCAAAGAAAGGAAAACAGTATTCAGCGTAAATAGAGTTCTATGAACCACCTAGTAAGCGTCGTATTATTACAGAAACATACTCTAATAATCCGTATAACTACATACATGTGTATATTTTACTATCTAGTTATTAAAAACCCCTCTATATTAATTATGTAAAGTTATTACTGATATTAACGTTTTAAATATATTTTTATAATCCTGTGTTATATTATTAAAAGAATTACGTAGATCATAATAAACTCAGATAAGAAACATGTAAAAATAGTTAATCGAAAATAAAAAAGAGTCAAATACGTCGACTTCACATATTATCGCAATAATCCTAAAAGAAAGTAGTTCGCGGACGTTATAAAGTTTTGACTTACCACAAATACAAAATAAAATTTTCAACGCATTTTATGTTAAACACGTTCTATTTGAACCACATCTCCTTGCCTATCGCAATGGCAGTCCGCTCTCTCGTCGCAACGAACTAGAAAATTGTGCTCATTCAGTCTAGTAAATAGCCATCAGGTAATATTTCATGAAATCCGTTCAAAATAAATCTTAGTACATTTTACATTTGGAGCCAATGAATTTACTTACAGTATTCAATTTGTCGAGACTGTTTTTAAATGTCATCGTATCTAATCCTGTTTAATAATAATAATAATAATAACTTTATTCAACAACAAAAGGTAACTTAAACTGTTTGATCAGAATATGGTAAGTATATGCTTCTTAATAAAATGCAGGTATGTTACTTGTAATTTTTGTTGTTATAAAAAGCCTCTAGAGCCTAGTAGGGCTACAATGTAGAGTGCACCTTCATTGCATAATTATTACATGAATCATCATCATCATGTTTATACCTGATATCGCAGCAAGTCGCTTAAAAGACTTACGATATCAGACAACAGAAGAATTACAAATATAATACTTAAATACATATTTTAACACCCGTAATCCGCACCCGCATCGTAAGTGTTAAACTTGCGACCTTAATGTTTTGATAATAATATAACAAGATATTCACACCACATCTCATACATTGACCTGACTTAGGATTAAGTCACTTAAACTTGTATTACGAAAACGAGACAACAGAGGAATCACTTAAATGCATATTTTTATCACCCAGGCACAGAACAAACACAAATATAATTATATAAATATTTGTCCTGGATGGAGATCGAACCCACTACCCCAGGCGCATATTCCCAAGAAAGGCATTATTACGCCCATAGTTTTCTTACTGGATAGAAGTTGTGGCAATCGTTGAGGTTTGCTTCGCGACAGGAATGCTACCTCCATCTGCATTGCATTTGGGCTATGCTGTTTCGGAAAGAAGTACCACCATCTGTCGGTTCCAATACATCTTTAATATCTGGATATATAAAGATACTTACCAACTCTACCAAAACTTGACCCCTATTAACTTTAAATTATATACTACTAGTCGCCTGGTGGTCGAAATTGAATAAATATTGTACAAATACTTTCATCTATTGCTTGACATTTAATAAACAATATTAATACCATTTAAGTATGTGTAATTAAAACAGTAGTGTTTCAAATGTCTTTTTCAATTTATTTAATGTACATTTAGTGCACGGTCATCACGTTCAACATTTTCAAAATAATCATCCTAAATTCTTATTTTCATGCCAAATTTATTATAATTAGTTTGCCTGAATTCTAACCAAAAAATATAATTGCTGCCACATTTATAATATTAGCTTACCAACACAAGTAATTAAATAAAATACCAATAATATACGTGTGTTTATCCAAATATATATTTGTATACCCAATAAACCCTGTGATGTCTTCCCAGTTCTCCTTATCCACATAACATTCTAGTTTCTAGATAGTGCAATTTTTATTTCGCCGTGCAAACAGTGCTTCAGAATGCGTAGAAAGCAAACCAATCCCACTCTACAATTCAAATATTTGCCGCAACCGACTTGCGCTGCAATTCCCCACAACTTTCTGGGTAAAACTTGGCTTTTATGCTTTTTTAATATGAGAAAAACATTATTAAAATCGTGTAAATCTGAAAATAAAGACGAATTCTTCTCTTAAAAGAAATTTCTTGTTAGTTTTAGATTATTTGAGATAAATGCTGAAATAGGCTGAGGCATATTAGTAGCTAAAATATAAATAAACGTACAACTTAAACGCAAACAAATTAAACGCAATAAATTCATATGATACAGAAAATATATACTAAATAACGTACATCAGAAATAGGGTTATAAAGTTAAAGAACATTATGACACACTACCCAGTGATTTCATTGCTTCTCTCACACTAAAACCGGGACACAGCAATTCATACACTGCTATTTGGATATATAAATAGATAAGATATTAATGGACGACCTTTTGTATCATGTACACTTCCATATCACATGTTTCTATCACATGTGATCCTGAAGTGTATATGTGATAGAAAATGTGTGTTTCTATCACATGTTTAGAATATGTATATATTCTAGCCGCTTAGTCTGTGTAGACTACACCGACTATATCACTTTAGCAGTCATAGTACTTCCACTGATAAACAAAGGCCTCCCAAGAAAAAAGGATTTATGAACATAACCGATGTGCTGGGCAGGCGTGGTGCAAAGTGTAACCGCAACCCGCTGTTGCCCAACCCCGCCTATTTGCGTTTGAGCTACCTCTCGGTTGCAATACCTTAGTCACCTCTTTCTTTTAGATGTTTTAGCCCTTGTACAAAAAAAAGGTAATCTGCATTAATATATCAATCACACCTGTTGACCACACTACTGCTAAATAGCAGTGGTCGAATTGCCGTTTCCGAGTTTGAAGTGTGAGAGGTTCGGTGAAATCACTGGGTAGGGTAGCCATAATATTTTGAAGTCACAAGGTTGACAATGTGCTAATGATATCCTTCTGTTATTGTGATAGTCTGAGGTAACGCTTAATATCACGCGGGCTTTATGCTTGTTTGTCGACATGATCAAATAAAAATTAAAGTAAACAAGCTCACATCGTAAAATAAACTATCATGCATTTAAAAAATAATGTTGTATGGACTTAAAACACATTGTGCCATTAAGTAAAACAGATGCCACATTTCTGTAAAATCCAAATGTTTTCTCTTCCACCAAGTCCGATGTAAAAATGTAATATACCATAAAATCCCTTTTAAAACCGCAACATTGTTTACAAAAGCCAACAGAGCATTCACTCCGATCCATTATTATGCAAATACCAATAAAACAGCGATCAATTCTCACAGAAAACCGTTGCAACAATGGCGTACGAACACTGAGGTATGAATGCAGAGTGTGCTATGGACATAACTCACGGTGGATTGTCATATTTACACATGACAACACTGGGTAGACGCTACACTAAACATTACCTTTGCTTGCTCAACCAGCATACACTGACGATAAACAGTCGGATGCTGGAGAAGCCAACGGCAAATATTTGACTGATTGCATGCTAGGGCTCGCTTCGACATTTGCTGATGTAGAGACTGCGGTAGGGTTGGCGACTGCTATTTAATTTGTCGTATATATTTAAATTGTACATATTCTATAATGTGCTTTTATAGAAATTGACTCTAGCTTTTTACTTATGGTTTTACTTATGGTAATTGTCACCTTTTTTTCCGAATCAGATTGGACATTTTTGTGTACAAATATTTTGGATTTAAATTGAAAATGGGCTTGTAAATTAAAAAGACTTGATTTATTATTTGTAACTGTTTTCAAAATAATCAGACTATTACAGATATTGACCAAAGCAAACAAACGGAAGAAAATGCATAGGAACCTTTCATAGATGTTTCAAATAAGTTTCCATTTATAACAATTGTAATTTTTAGAATTCAAACATGCAATTTTAATTTGTTGATTGTTTACTAGTAAGAATCAATTTTCAGAATTGTACCATAATGATGGTTTCAAATTTAACATTTAAATTAAGTACTGGTATTAATTGTAAGTGGATTGTATTAATTTTTGGAATACAAATTATAAAGAACTTGGATAATATTTGAAAATTAACTACTTAAAAACATCAACATCTAAAATTTTAATATACCTCTTAATGGGTATAAGATTAAAGAATCATCTTTAAAAGAAAACATTACCAGTTGCTTCGTCATCTTCACGTAAAAAAAACTGCAGTATGCACTTTATATTATTTTTAAATGACCTAGATGACTTAATATGGTTGAGCTGCGCTATGCCTGCACAATCTTCGATCAACCGCATGAAAAACCACCTAAGCTCTAATGATCAGAACGATAATGTGGCAACCCTGTGTGGATGTTATTATTATTTTACCAGTAGTGAATAGACGCCACTTTGGACGCAAAATTTACAGGAATTGGTGCTAAAGTATAATATATCGGACTTTTATGGTCTAGTAAAATCGAACTCAGTTGGGATATCTTCATCATCACTATCATTATCACATTAGCTGCTGGAAGTCCACTGCTAGACACCGGCCTCCTCAAGAAAAGGGAAATTTTGCCCATAATTGTCGTGATTGACAAACGTGGTGCCAATCGCAGAGCTTAGGTTTGCAATGGGGATGCTGCTGCTCATCCCCACCCTGTACATTAGAGCTAAAACGTTTCGTATCGATACACCGCCATTTGTCGGTTCTGGGACCTAAGTCACCTCTTATGACGCTTGGTAGAAATGGAGGTACCATTCTACACCACCGGTACCTTAGAGAAATTAGGATATAAAGGAAAGTAATAATGAAATTATAGAAAATGAGTGCCCCTATTGTAGATGCTGGTACTCATCCCCACCCAGTACAACTGCCATCTATCGGTTTTTGAACCTAAATACGTCTCTAAAGCTGGTAGTAAGTGATTGTGAGTAGTTTTATTTTGCTCTGCTCTGGATTAAAGAAAGTAACCTTGATATAGGATGTTCGTCTCGTCCAAAAGGTAATACCGTATACTTTCCTAGAGCTTCACAGTCTTAGTTTGAAGTAGTCTATAACCTCTTGCTGTGTACCCAACAGTGTAATAAACTGCGTTAACCAGAAAAATCTGAAACATAATTAGAAATAGTTGAACGATCAAAGAAATAATACAATAACTATGCAAATGTTCTATGAGAATAGTTTAAAATATGAATACGGTTATTGTATACACCAGAAGACTGTAAAAAGTAATATCGCAAAGGATATCTTTGTCGTGGCGAGGCAACGCTAAGGAGTTCATATTTGCCTCGTCTAGACATCCAAACGGTTATCTTGATTCCATTTGAGTGTAAATTCCACTCATAAACAATGTTCACAAATGGCTGTTAACTAGTTTCAGCGGTCGTTAAGTTTTATCTTCAGTTTACTAGAAAACAGGAATAATTCAACGACGTTTTAAAACTCTGCGGATAAAACTAACTCTGTTTAATTAACTCTATCCATTTTGTTTTCGCCTGATGTTTTCATGACCGCTTACGTTGTAATTTTGTTGGAAAATTATTTTGACCCTAGCAAATGTCAATGTCAATGTCATCATCATATCAGCTATTGGAAGTCCCCCGAATGGACTTACGCCTTCCCAAGAAAGAGGGATTTTGCACATAATTGCAATACTGAGCGTAGAGTTTGCGATGGGGGTGCTGCTGCCCATCCTTGCCCTATGCATTTGAGCTACACGGTTCCAGGTGGATATACTGCCATAAAATGTCAACGTAACATTGTGTTCTGAAAAAATTGCTGGTGGTCTTGTAACCACATTTTATGTCAGTAAAATCTTGGCTAAAAACTCGAAAGTAATACTTAGAGAAAGGAATGTTGAGATATTATGGACACAGAAAAGGATGGATGAAAGTATAATTACTACACAAATATATAGAGCGGAAGTAAATGGAAGAGTTGGTAGAAGAGGTATTAAAGAAGGGCCAGGTCAGAAGTACTACGAATAAACGAGCGTGTATAAAAGGACTTATATATTATAGGAAGGCGAGAAAGGTATGCCAAGAACGTAACAATTGTATATCCATAGTCTATGTGTGTCCCGATTGGACACAGGCATCACGCCTGTATGTACGTAATACTTAGTATGTTTCGTTAGTGGCTTGACATATGTTTCCGTTTCATTGATTACCTGCTATCTACTGCACATACATTTGCATTATTACTTTTTAAAAGGAGAGTACAGTGAAAGGTACTATTTTACTCTGCAAGAGATTTAAATACCATAACGGTGACACATACATCTCAGTCGATTTAGAGTTTGTTACTTCTCCACCTATAAAAGTATAATAATATTGGACTCGTTATTGCATAAGAATAAAAATAACACAGGAATTTTACAAAAATATATAGAATAAAATAACAGATACTAAAAGCAATCTTTGGATGGAGAAATTAGTACAAATGGTTGTTTGAGGTGTAACTACTTAATAAATACGTACAAATTATATTATTCATGCATACACATATACGTACATAGATACACATTCATACATAAAAGAAGATTATAAATAGTATATATATTATAAATAGTTATGTCGTTATCATACTAGGTATTGAAAATCCACTGCTGGACGTAAACCTCTCCAAAAGATGGAATTTGGGCTAAAATTGACGCGCTATGCAAGCGTGATGGCCATCCATCAGTTCTGTTACCTTAGTCGCCTCTTACGACACCCGTTATAAGTAAGAGGTACTATTCTATACTGCCGGTACCTGACGGTTTTAATATAGTATCAGAAGACAGAAAATTACTGGGGCAGATAATGTCCTTATTTTCTCAAATAATTATTATTTGTTTAACCAAAAAAATATTTGCGATGCTCCTTTGTCTCTTTATATTGGTAGATACAAATTATTAATTTATGATTCATACAACATTTCTCATGCTACTTAGCTATTAATCTCATCTTTCTGAGATAAATAGCTTAAAACAATGTGTTCGTATATAACATCCAGATACAGAACGAACACAATATTTGTTCACATTTACTTTTGTCCTGCGTAGGTAATTTACCCATAAGATGAGGTCACTATCAAATGCGCCATTGAGCAGGCAAAATAATAATTTACTCATAAAGTTTGAGTTAATTGAAATTAATATCAGCACCTATTATAGAGTTATGCTTATTTTATTTCCACATCTCATACATCGCCTTGATTCCCTGATAAGTTGCTTATAGTACTTTACGGACTTCAGACTAATAGGGGAATCACAAATATACTACTTAAATACATATATTTAACGCCCAGACACAGAACACCACCATTATAATTTCCATACCAATATCGTACAGAGATTTAAAAAAAACTAGCCATAACGATGTCTATGGAATTCAAATAAAACAATTATTACTCCATTGATACAATTGTTTAAGCAGATTTGGCTGCTCGGTTTAAGGAAACTAAAAGCAACATGAAACATATTGTACAAGTTTTGGAATTGACTACAAGGTATTATTATATGATAACATTGTAACAACACTCGTATTAGTTGTAAAGTTGCGTGCGTAACGGAATATAAAGCGGAAAAAGTCATATACCTAAATAATAATTAAGACAACAAAACACTATTTCTACCCGTACGAGTATACTATAATGTTTGAGAATGCTAAAACATTATAAATGAATTTATAATGTTTAATCTAACATCAAAATATGATTTGAATTTAGGTATTTTTCATTGTGCCATGAGGTACCGACAGAATATAATAGTACCTCAACTGCACCAGGTGTCGTAAGAGGTGACTAATGTACCAGATCCGGCAGATGGCGGTATATCCATCCGAAACTGTGCAGCCCAAATAGACAGGGTGAGAATGAGCAGCAGCAGCCTCGTTGTGATAGCTGCGCTCTGCAATTGCCAACACACTTGCCCGGCGCAGCAATAATGGGCAAAAAACCTCCTTTCTTGAAGAGGCTTATGTCCAGCTGTGGACTTCCAATGGCTGGTACAAAGATGTTTTGTTTTTTGCTTCCATAACGTGACAAGCTTTCCGGTCGGTCAGTGTCGCCTCTCTTCGACCCCCTTAAACATCACGAGCGATTTAGTTTTGGTTTATTTTATAATAATGTTATCTTGTAAGATGTTAAATGAAATAAAATTATGTCCAGGGCACAACGTATTTATTTGGATAAGAATTTACATGAAATACCTTATATAGAGGTCGTCTGCATTAGTACCTCACTCTCACCTATTTATACCGCCAGATAGTAATGTTTGCATTGCAATGTTTCAGTGAAGGGTGAGTCTCATTACCCAGTAATTTCACATTACCGGGTAATGTGACATTTTATTATATTTAGGTCACAAACTTAGCAACGCGCTTATATTATCGTGACGCTAACCTTCATGGGGCCTGTAAGCTTGTATGATGAACTGGTCTAGGAAATATCATAAAATATGTATATATATATATATATATATATTTATAAATAACCTTTGCAAATAATGTTCTAATTTCAAACAAATTTGATCACTAAAGTAAATAATAAAATATAAAGTATATTAGATATAAAAATACAATACAATAAAAGAAGGTTATGGTGATCTTAAAAAGATAGACATATGTGATCGCAGACATTTTTGGACTTTTAAAAGAATAAATTCGGCACACAACTGAAGCTCTCAAAGAGAAATCATTTTTCCAGTTTTTGCAACATTTTCCATTGGTGTTCCGCTCCTATTCGTCGTGGCGTAAAGTTATTTAGCCTAAAGCCTTTCTTGATAAATGGACTATTCCACACAAAACATTTCTTCTATTCAAACCAGTAGCTCCTAAAATTGGCGCTTTTTACTTCCCAAACAGACCTCTCTATTATTAAATATTAGTATAGATATAGATAAATCTTTATGTCCCTTGGTCAACCTGAACAAAGGCTGGACCGATTTCTCCATATTTATTATCGAGTTTATTCATGTTGTTAGAAGTTCTTTATTAAAGTAAAAACAAATTTAAAATTTGCTCACATAATTAGAAAATAAAAATCTTCTCGGCGTCAATTTATCATTTTAAACTCATCTTAATGGCGTTTGACATAAATGTCAGTCGTTTGACAGGTGGCTCGATAAACCGAATGCGTGCAACATTTTCGTTATATTATCGTGCCCGAAATTTTGGTATTTGTTTTATTAATTGCACTAAACCAAATTAAATATTAATAATTAAGAAAAGACAACGTCTATCAAGCTGCCTAATAGCTATCATCATCACAACAGCTGTAAAAAGTCTACAGCTGGACATAGGCCTCCACAAAAAAGGGGGATTTTGCCCATAATTGCCACCCTAGGCAAGTGTAGAAGCAATTGTAGAGCGTAGCTTCGTGACAAGGATGCTGCTGCCCATCCCCGCCCTAGCATTTGAACTCTAGTTCCTTAGTCGCTTTTTACGACACCTGACACAGAAACAGGTACTAATCATATCTGCTGGTACCTCATGGCTAGTAGTTTAAATACCATTAATTGAATACAATACACATAATACCGTTTATCCTTCTAAAAACATAAGAGTAACCAATAAGTTAAAGTAAAGAAAAAATACCATCTATTTCTTACTTACGAAATAAGTGGGAAAATGTGTAAAGCAATGAATTAATTACACGAAATTTACGATAAAAAAGTTGAAAAACGAAAACAATAATTAAATATTCATTACCAGGAATTATCGCGTTTCCTTTCTTTTGGAGGAAAAATGCCTGAATACCCTCAGCTTTTTTGGAGTGCCTCTTACCTTTCAGGTATGTCCTAGTATCGATATCGGTATTATTGTCAAGAATAAAATCTTACATTAAATCATTACCTTTACGAGTTCACTACTCATAATATAATTACATATTTTATTAAAAAAATAATTTTAGTTTGGGAAAAATAAATAAGAACGCAATCATTTAAATTAAAAAATAATATATATTAAATAGTTACGTTCAAATGAATGTTTTATTTTACCAAAAAAACTTGTTATATTTATTAAAAGTAATTAAATCAGGACTATTTTGAACAAATTTTATTTTTAATCTTAAAAGCACTTGAATATCATTATTTTTAAATAAAAGAACCGGACTTGATGGCACCTATGCAACACGATGTAATGCCATAAGCTTTAAAGTTAAATTGTATATAAAATAATAAATAGTCATGCTTATAAATTGCCCGAATATGTGATAAATTTTCTTTATTATCAAATTTACTTGAGTTAGCCACCATTAAAAAAACGTTCCGTTAGTACCACACTCTCACCTATTTCTACCGCCAGTAGCATTTACGTTTTCCGGTTTGAATTTTGAGCGAGACAGTGAAATTACAGGGTAATGTGACATAATCTTCAAGAAACAAGGTTACTAATTCACGCATGCATAGACTACAGTAACGCTAATCATTTTTTTTTTAATATATATTCTCTACACCACTATATATATATTATTTTTTTTTGTTTCGTGTAATGGTTGACTGAGAGATAATGCCAAATTTCGGCATTAAGTTGTACATTTTCTAATATTTTGTGCAATAAAGTTCAATAAATAATAAATAAATATAGGTATTTAGATCTTATACGATTATTTATTCCAATTAAAATAAAATCATTAACGCGTTGAAAGAAAAGTTAAGGTAAGCAAATAAAAAAAAACCAGTATCTAAGTCTAGTGAACCTTATTTTTGTGCTAAGGCTAAACCCAGAATAAATAATATACCCATTATTATTATTTATTATTATTATTATGACAAGACACAAAACAAATATTTGTATGAAGAATATTCGTTCGTTCTGTATCTGGGTGTGAAATATATATTTCAGTGTTATATTTTTTATTCCTTTGTTATGCAAAAACTCGGCTGATCGAGTTATCTCGGAGTCGGTCAATGCATGAGATGTTGTGTGAATCTATTACTATTACAGCATCGATACAATCTCAAAGTCTGAACATCACTGGCACCTCTCCTTGCCCATTAACGCTATTACGCTAATGATTCGCCAGGGCACAACGCCCTCCTAATTACAAAACAAAGCTTTTTAATAAAGATATTTCTTCCCCCGACTGCTCCCCCTACTTTAGGTTTTTTGACCTGAGCGTATTTATAACATCATTTAGGTTTCTTTGATCTCATTGATAAGATGTAGATTTGGAATTTCTATTTACGAATACTGTGGCTGCGTGATGGTTGACACTTATTTGACGTCTGTCAGTGTCAAACGTCTGTTTCTTTTTTGTTTACGAAAATGATATCTTTATGGCCGCCTGAGTCCCCTTACAAAATCAACTATTGCAGCAACTGACCGTATCTTTGTAATCACGATGCACCGCGGACCACAACTATGTTGGTAAGTTTGCATTTAAACTTGCATTGCATTCAAAAACTGTTTACCCATATATCATTATCACATCAGCCATATAATGTCCCCTTTTAGATAGATTTTTGCCCATTATTGCCGCGCTGGGCATGCGTGGTAGCAATCATAGCGAGATATGTTGCTTGTCCCCACCCTGCAGTATTTCTGTGCGACACCAAAGAGAAGAACTATTCCACTCCACTGGCACCTCACGGCTAATAATTACCGAATTATTTGCAACCTACTACACTTCACGTTGGAATTGACGTCAGAGTCCAACAATAGATAGCCACTTTGATAAAAAAATATCTTTTGGATAATCTGAAGTTTGTAAAAGATCTTCCAGCAGAGTAGATTAGGACATTCCCCCGTACCAGGTGTCGTAAGAGGCAACTGACGTACCGGAATCCACAGATAGCGTCATATCCGAAACAACGTAAATTAAATTTAACAGGGCGGAGATTGGTGCATTCCTGTCTCAAAGTTACGGTACGCTTTGCGATTGCGATCAAACCTACCTAACATTCTGCAACTGATTTGGTGGTACGAGAGTGGTAAAAAACAGTTTGGCTTGAATTAATTTTTGCACAACAATTATTTTTTACGGATCTGAGAGTATTTTACACCTTGATTGTTTCTACTTTCAAAACAACAGTATTAACCCTTAGTTTATTTTTAAAGTTTCCATAAAACAATAGGAGTGATGACACAATTTCCATGCTATTGTTTACATCATAGGTGAATGAACTTGATGTGTGAGCAACCACTACAAAAGCTGCCTGGACAACCTCGATTCAGAAACTTTATAGAATAGCGGTCTATGCCAAAAATTACCGCATATTTTTAAAGAATCAAGGCTTTTCCTTATCATCTTTTTGTGCTTAATTTATTTGAAAATTTCTAAGTTTAACACAAGAGCCACATTAAAAATAATATTAAGATTAAAAAAATCCGCTCGAACCATTCCTCATCTCAGCCAAATATTACGCACGTATACCTACTAGTTCAAGAGCTAGTAGACAATACCATAACATAGTACATATTTTTTTAAATAATCATAATTATCTTAATATTAAAAATAAATTATAATATTTAATAACAATAGTTTCTAATTGCAATTTTGCGAACATGTGCCAAGATTAGAGCTGACTCAATTTGTAAAATTATATACATATAATTTTAGAATATCATTATATTGCAATTTACTGGCAACAATTACAAAAGCTGATTCTTTCTTTCATTTTGAGAAACCTAATTTATCTAATGTTATTTAAATGATAAAGCTGTTCGGACATCGTTAGCTTTAACGACGTTGGGGATTCCATCAAAACTTAATTAATATATATGAAGATAAAATTGTTAACAAATCCATTTTCTGGCAAGTGTAATGAATAATGGCAATAATGAATGCTGTAAACTTAGCTATAAAAAATAACATAAAAGGTTTTTCGAGGTATTCCTTTTTTAAAAAATCTATAGGTACAGATTTATTTTTATTATATTTATATTGACGATCTACCAGTAACTGTGATCAGACCATTTTAAATGTCTGAAAGTTTTAGCTTTTACCGGCCCTACGGAGCATTTGGTAGTATTTCTATATTGTGCGCCTAGAGGTTTTGATCACCAACCTATGTCTGGGTTTTAAATATGAAGGTATTTCAAATATTGTTTTTGTGATTCCTCTGTTGATTTACATTTGTAATACTTAAGCAACTTATCTCCGAGTCAGGTCTATCTACAAAATATCGTAAGAATCATATTCAGACAAGCCAAAAATCATTACATTACAACAAAAGCCGTACATTATCAATTCACCTAATATGTTCCCTAATCGTGTATGGCTCTCGGCCTATACCAATTTACTCACTTGTTACCAATCTAGCCGACCATATATCACTTTGCAATGAACATATACACTCGCCGGCTAATTTATGTTTTATACCAGCTATGTAAACGCCGTATTATTGCCGGTTTTATGGAAAAAACGGCGCAAACGCGTCCGGGCCGTCCATTATTGCTTCCGTTCGTGCGCTTCGGTGCCTCCATTTCGGGCTGTAAAATATATTATATGTTATAACGGTTCATATATTTTATATTGCAGTTTGGATTGCTTAAGACGCTTTGTTATAATCAACAGTGCTATATTTTGGGGTTGTAAAATAGGTTTGAGAGGATTTTTTTGATTTATTTTGGTCTAGGTTAAGATAAACTATTTAATAATGTTTTTGAAAAATATTTAAACAACTTTAAATAGGTGTTTTCTTTTTGTCATTGGAATTTTTTAATAAGCAAAATTACAACCTGTGTGATAGTAAGCACAAGAATACTATTAACACGTTGCCAGATTTGTGAGTTAAAGATTTTATGTCACATTACCCAGTAATACCTCTCCCGGAATACAACAATGCAAACTATACTGTTGGCTCTAGAAATAGGTGAGAGTCAGGTACCAATGCAGATGACGTTTGTAAGAGGTCTACCTCAAGTAGGATAGTGTGTATGCTCTCTGCGGAATACCTACCTACTCTTATATATGTATAAAATAATTAACATAAAACTTGTTTTGTGATTTCAACGCCGATAGCCATTGGCAGACTAAATTAGTATCCACCTGTAACGAGTATCGAAAAAAGCGATTAAGATATAAAATATTAAGAAGACAGGTGGCGGTATATCCATTCTGTATGGCGTAGCTCGAATAAAGTAAGACGATCAGCAATCAGCGGTTTTCAATCCAGCGTCGATAAAACAATTACACTTTTGACTATATTTGATTCGAAATAGACCTACTTGAATTTGTATATATATAAAAAAGAAGTTAAGTGACTGACCGTCTAACATATCAACTTAGGTAGGGCCTTTAAGGGTTAAAACTCAAAATTTTTACAAGGGTTTCTTTTATAACGTTAGAGAGAACTAAAAATGGATTATTGAAAATGCACTTTGTAAAGGGGTAAGCGGGATGCAAAGTTAGTTTTAAAGTTCTACAACTTAACGCGGGTGAAACTGCGGGTGCTGCTAGTATATTTTGAGTTTTCGACTGGCTCGATGACTTGATTCCCTGGGTTTGATTCCCACCTAGAAGAATTATTTTATTTTATTTGAGTAGTATATTTATAATTCCTCTGTTCATGGAGTCATAGAGTATGAGAAGTTGTAAAAATTTAATATGAGTTTAGGTTTGACTAGTAATCACTTAGGCTGATATGATGATGATAACTTCATATAGTTAAATACGGTTAATTCAAATCACTATTTAAATGGGATTCCGAGATGGCTGGGATATGTAAGTTATAAGGAGGAACTTAATGTTATATATACATATATAAATAATAATATAAATTTAATATAAATCCAATACAACTATTGAATTACGAAGAAGGAAAAACTCAGACGCAAGTATTACACCTCTTTCCGCCCGCGGGAAGTCGACTTGACTAAATATTGCAACTCTCGAGAACTGTTGTTTTTCCGTGATTACATGTACCGTGTGTTTTTCCCTAAGGTTCTAGCTATATTACTTTTCAAATATCGTTTCATGGCAACTGGTTTAAATAGAAAGAATTACTAATATAAAGAGCAAATATCTATTTACTTTTAGAAATCTTCTTTTAGAATCTTCGAATAGAAACATCACATTTAATATTTAATCCGTTTCAAAACATTTTCGGCGAACACTGCTGTTTTTTGTAAATATCGTGTATTGAGATGTGACTAAAAATGTGTTAAATGGAACCATGTTGTTTTGTATTTAGATTGTGGTTAAAAACGGGCCCGATGCCGCAGATCGTAGTGATCATATCTGTGTGTGCAAATGTGTGTACAAATATTTATATGATGACATTTGTGTTTTTTCTGTGTCTGGGTAATAAATATATGCATTTAAGCAGGATATTTGTGATTCCTCTGTTGTCTAAAGTGCTAAACACTTTAGCTTTAAGTGTCTTATTTCGGAGTCAGATTTATGTCTGAGATATGTTTTGTTACTTTTTCTGTTTGTGTTCTAACATGCTCAATCGGAACATTAAAACCCTATAAATATTTATTATAAATAAAAGTGAACTAATTTAAATTTAATCGAAAACGATGTTTGGAGCGAACTAATTTGTTCCTAAATTGCTATAGAATTCCAGCAGGGCAGAATAGAATCCTTTGCACCAGGTGTCGGAAGCGGCAATTAAGATACCAGAAATGACAGATGGCGGCATATCCATTCGAAACAGAGTAGCTCAAATGCACGCGCCGGGAATGTGCAGTAGCATTCCAGTCGCGAAACTACGCTCTGTGGTTATCACCGGCGTGGCAATTATGGACAATATTGCCCCTTTCTTGGAGAGGCCTAAGTTTAAGAGTGGATATTGAATGACTGATATGATAATGAATTAGTTCCTATGAACCATTCTACGGCGGCCATAATATACGACGGACTCGATGACGCAGATAAACTATTTAAATAATAAACAATTTAATTATTAAAGAAATAACTTTTAAATTAAATGTTTACATACTTTAGGGTATGAATATCAATATATTTATTAAAGATAAATAACCGATTACTCTGTACATATATATATCTGCTTTTGACTAGAACAAAGTCTATATTTTTGATTTATGAACTGTTCACACCAACCCAGCACTTTCAGAAGAACATGGGGAGTTGTCTGCTCGTACATTGGGGTATGAGGGTGAATTATACTACCGGCACCGGAAAGAAAGGGAATCGGTTTATACAATATGTAGAATCATTTCGTGCTTAGTCAATTGCGATTACGAATGGAGTCGCTTTACATTTATTGACAAGAGGGAGAGTGAAATTCGTTCCAATTTTGATTAATAGTAAATAGTAAGACCTACTGCATTAGTTGCTTGCATTAGCATTGGCCCCCAAAAGCGCCGCAAGAAGCTATAGGGACCGCGGTTACTTTATGTATAACCTTGAGGTTAGTAAGGAGTGAAAGCCATAAATAAAATGCAGTTCACTCCATGGGAGACAAGAATTCGTTTTTATACCAAATACTGTTCAACATTCAAAGAAAAATAAATTTAAATATGGTTTGAAAACATATATACATGTTCAGATATATTAACTAGCCAGTTATTTACAAGACTATTCTACTCTACTACTTTATATCCAATAAACTCATTTTCATGTGAAATGCAAACAAATTAAGAAGTGCATTTGCATCGCACACGCTCTAAGTTGCGAGTATTCATTTGTTTTTTGCTTTAATACGCAAGGCAAATACGGCGCTCATGGAATAATTAATCAGACTCCAGTTAATTTTGCCGCGCTCGTAAAGAGAGTTGACGTTGCAATAACTGAGTTTACTCCGGACATAGCAACATATCCTTTAATAAACTAACTAGCAAACCGCACTGGTTTTGCGCGAGAGACACAGCGTATGCTGTTGAAATTGTTTTTTCAATTTATTCTAATGATGTAATTCTGAAGTTTTATTAAGACTATTTAGTGATGATATCGTGTAATGAACTGGAACTGTTTATGTGAAACCACGCTGTTTCACCTAAACAGTTCCAGTTTATTGGAATATGAAAAATATGACTTATGTTACTCGCAGGCAATTGAACTGATGATTTTGTTTCATTTATAATAGGAATTTGTTTTTTTTAGTATAATATAGCCCATGTTATTGGGTGAATATGATAGAATTTATAGTTGGTCTATGATAGCACTGAATAAATTAATTAACACTACATTTTATACGTATTGCATCCTGACTGAAAGAAAAGTAGATTAATGCACCTGTGTAACGGATATCAGTCAACAGAAGAATTATTAATGTAATACTTAAATACATATAAAAAACCCAAACACAAAACGAATACAAATATTCACTATAAAAATATTTGTCCTTGTTGGAGATCGAACCCACGACCTTTGGCGCACTTCCATCAACTTAGGGCTTCGGAGTTGGTTCGTACCAAACACATGAAAAAATCTAATCTTTCTTATTCATAATATTAGTTTAGACGAGTATCAAACATTAGATAATTCCTCAAAAATAAATAATTAGATCACATAAAACGTAATGCATTATAACTAAATTTATTAAGACAAACAGATAGACGCGACAGAATGTTCTTTTAGTAGCGGGAAATGTAATAATGCTTACTTAACAAATAGATGACAATTTATTTAAAATAAAACGTAACTCAACGTTCTAAAAATAAAAAGGGATACTATTTCCTACAATAACAAGTAAGAAGCTTAAGTTGCTTACTCATAAGATCGATGACCCTGATGACTAGACCGTATGATCTGACGACCAGTCAGGCAGTGGTCTAAACAGGGTGAAACGGAGTATTGTTTGGATCTTTGTAGTACCTTTATTTATCAGTATCATGAATGATAAGGAGGATATCAGAAAACTCACAAAAATAGAACTATTTAAAAATAGTAATTATAAATTCCGAGTTAACTCGCTTAAAACACTTGTGTTATTGACATCAGACAACAGAGAAATCACTAATATACTACTTACATATGTATATTTAACACACAGACACAGAACAAACATAAGTATTTGTGGGTGTTGTCTTGGGTGGGGATTGAAAACATTTATATTTGTTCTTGACTTGTTCTATAGGGAACTATTCCATTGCATCTATGTCATCATTATGTACATAATCTGCATACAATATTTATCGACAAACCATCGTATCATAGCGATTGGACGTCCGGAGCTGGACGTAAGATATAAGATAAGAAAGGGAGAATTTTGTACATAATTGCTGGGCTTGACAAGCGTGTTGGCAATCGCTGCGCGCAGTTACACTGTTTCGAGTGGATATACAGCAATCTGTCAGTTCTGGTACCTTAGTCATCTCTTACGATATCAGTCAATAATAATAGATTCAATTTAAATAGTTTAATGTAAATAACTTCGTACAACCGCTCGTATATGTCGCCTTGGATGATATGATAATGATAAATGTATGTTATAAATTATTTTTACAATCAACAGGACAATATTTTATTGGGATCTGAAAAGTGTAAGTGTAAATAAATGTAGGTATAAGTGATATTGTCTAGCCTTTAGAGATATACATTAAAGGAGCCGGTAGTGCGCAACCTTTGTCTAGCATATTTCTGCCGTCCTAATTGTTTACATGATCTCTTTCTCTCTCTCTCTCTCTTTCTCTTTCTCTCTCTCTCTCTCTTCTTACAAAGATCGTCTGCATTCGTAACTTTTTCTTCTAATGTTTATCAATCTGGTCTAATAAAAAAGTTTCTAAAGAACTGCACTAAAGGGGCCGGTTGTACACAACCTTCATCCAGCGTTCTCCATCCTGCTATTCTTGTTATATCCTCTGTCCTCGTGTTGTCATGACGTCTAGTGCATGGCCTTTTTTTCCTACAACCCCATGGGCAATCGGTGGGTACGTGATATACCCGTCTCACAGCTACTTGAACTTGACTTGTTTTAATTAGAATAGTTTTTAGTACTTATAATAAAACTAAATTTGCAGTCCATGCATTCTTAAATTGTTTGTTCTTTGTTTTCATTATCTTGTAATACAGTCAGTAAACCACCTTTTGTCGATACCAGTGAAGAGAGGTACTTATCTATTCTACCGGAAACCCATAGCTATAAAGTAATAAATATCTCAATAAATTCAACAATTTTATTAATTTGAATCCATTTCTTTTTGTATCTGTTTGACGAGTATATGTACAATAAAGAGTATTATTATAATTATAATTCATTATCTTACACACTTGGTGCTGCCATTTTTTCACCCAACATTACGTACCAAAATAGTTCCAATCTTCTAACTAGCCAGCAACTGTAAATTCGCCGGCATCCATAAGTCGGGGAGATTAATTTGTTTTTTGCACCACCCGACCGACCGGCGCAAACACGCTCGTGCACTTGGAGTAATTAGAACGACTCGTTTGTTTTACTCGAACCATAAAGTATACACGCCAGCATTATAGGTTTACTCCTCACAAATATATTTATTGTCAACCGTAATCCAATTACCGTGTATTAGATAATGGCCTATAAAAAAAAATTTGATAACATCCTAGCGTTTTTTGAACATACAATGCCAGCTTCTCCTTTTTCAAAATTTTTTTAGAATAGAATCTTTTTTTTAGAATATACGCCGTAAAGTTATGTGTTGACGTTACTACGCTTTCGTGCGCAATAACGTCAACACATAACTTTCACTTTAAACGGATTTCAGTTACATCTTCGATCTTTCGCGATCGCATCCTTGATACTTTTTGTAGAATAAAGATAATCGTTAATTTTTCGAATAAAATAGTTAATTTTTATAATTATATGGAAATATTCCTAAAAAATAGAGATTTGTCTTATATTCTAATATAGTAAAGTAAGATTCCTACAACATGTCATACATTAATCTGACTTCGCGATAAGTCGCTTAAATCACTTGTGTTACGGACATTAAACAACAGAAAAATTACAATTTTAAGATATAATTTCATAATGTTAAAAATCTAATGGAAAATGTATAAAGAAGAAATTTTTAGTTTTTTTTTGGTTAAGGCTACTTATATTACACTACATATTGATATATATCCTTCAACTACTTCGGTTTATACAACTTGCTTGTACCACTTACCTTCAACTTTGATTCGGTATATGCTATTTTGAGATATTTAAGTAAAGTTTAAGTACAGATGACACAAATTTAGTCGCGCAAGGTTCAAGGAAGCATCACAGAATACATAGTATTAAAATTAAAAACTTTTTAACAAACTATACCTATTTATATTAAGAACAAGAAAGTTTAGCGGGTGAAAGTGTTATTTCACGCAAATATTTCTGAGATATACTTTAATTAACTCAAACTTGAAATATACTTTACTAGCAGTGCCACGCGGCTTATTTAAATTAAAATAAAGCGGCTTTAAATATTTAATTTGTGTTTCATGAAAATGATATTTTTTGTGTTTCATGAAAATGAAAACTTTCAATGAAAAACCTGTATAATGAATTTCATTTAAAAACCTTCAATATTTCATACTATTTTTCACCCCCACTTTACCCTTTTAAGGGATACATTTTTAAAAACCCTTGCTTCTTGCTTAGTGCTCCTCTATGTTATAAAAGGCACTCCTGTGCAAATTTTCAAGTTTCTAATTCTTATAGATTAGGCCCTACGTTGATATGTCAGTCAGTCAACAAGTCAGTCAGTCAGATTCTTTTGTATATAACTAATTAAGTTAGGCCCATTGCAAGCATCTTAAATCATAAGCAAAGAGTTATTTATCGTAAAGGTTGACTTCAAATAAATCTACCGGCAATAAATGATTCTCAAACCTTAGCTTACCGCTGGTTTGTTAGTCGAGTACGAACATTGAACACGTGGTTTGTGTTAATGGGAGCCTTCCGGGCATCAGCGCTAACAAACCAACGATTCGAGATTAAAGCTTTCTAGAAATAATATTGTTTGAACTACTAAAGCAATATTGTTTTAAGATACTCAATAATATGCTTCGGATCTAAGGATTCTGTAAATTAAGTTTAACAAAAATATTGCTCATAGATCATGTTTTTGAGCAAGAGTGTAATGAGATAAATACAGAGGTTGTATGATACTAAGTATAACGCTAAACAGCTATAGTTTTTTGACGCTTGCAAGCAACGCTTTAGCAAGCTTGTAACCTGAAGATATTATGTCAAAAACAAGCAAAAATTTCGCTTCCTCTCTTTATATATATTTTCGATAAATCTTACACATTGACCCGACTTCGAGTTAAATCACTTGAAGCACTTGTATTTCGAACATTCGACAACAGAGAAAACATAAATATAGTACTTAAATACATATTTTCAACACCCAGTCACAGAGCAAACAAAAATATCAGCATATATTTGTCCTGGGTAAGGATCGAACCCACGAGCTTGCGCATAAAACAGGTTCACTACCATCTGCGATATAGGGCCTCTCTCTCAACCTTCAAATCTTGTTTAGCGGTGGAAGTAGGTGATGATGTCAATGTACATGACATTAGTATAAAGTCTACTTCTAATTGGTTATTGACTATATAGACTATAATTTGTAAAGGCATATACTTAGATGAAGTAGGGGGCTACTTTTATAATCAAAGTCAGTAAGACGATACTTATTTACTTATGATGTATTATAACTATAGACCTACCTAACAAGGATCCTCTACGAACATTTTTCGCAGAGTCAACTTATACTCTTCCTGACTTGATAAAATTTTCACGAGCCAACGTGTTTGTTTATTCGCACCCATTTAATCCACAATCCTTCAGTATTAGAATATTTTTGCTCGTCGTACATTTCTGCGAAAAAGGACAGTCGAAACAGACGAGCATCGTCGAAAAAGCTTTAAAAATACACAAGCGAACTTTGAACAAAAATAAACTGTCGTTGTCGGCGGCCGAGTGAACTGCGGGCCTGTTCAGTCGTAGTCTACACTTCAGCTGCCACACGATTTTGAACTAGCTCGTTTTAACACTATGAAGGCACTATGGGGATTGAGAGATTCGAATTTTGGAGGAAACGTTCGGTTTTTATGGACACGTATGAACGGGATATATTATTACATTACTTTTAAGAGGGAAATTAGGAAAATTCTAGCGGCCTTGTCATCCTCAGCGTCCACGTAAAATATCATAATTGGATTGGCAGAAAAGTAGTTCAGCATATTATGTTTAAAATAATAAAATAAAACATGTCGTGTACACATATCCTAGGTTACTGTCTGGTTAATATTATATTAAATAATTAATATTAGTATGTATAATCAGTTACACATACCTATACTAAATAAATATTCCTTTGTAAAGTTTTGAAATGGTACATTCAAAAGCTCCTTCAAATTTCTCAACAGGCTTAATAGAGGCTGTCGATTTCCGTTTGCTAGCGACATATTCTCCTAATTTCCTCTACATCAATTAGTTTCGGTAGATCGGAGACACATCGTATACATACTAATTGTAGAGTTTTCTATAAACGATCAAAATACGAGTTTTGTCAAATATTGTGTTTCTTCTGTGACATTTGCCGAGGTAAGACTGCTTATTGATATCTTGTCTCTTTCATACATGATCATGCATTAATCCAAAGGCGCTCTAAAACTCTTTTAAAGGCGGACAGTAAATATAAATGAATCTTCATATGTAATATCATTGTCATTATCATCATACCAGCCACTAGAAATCTATAGCTGGACTGCCGCGCTTGGCAAGCGTGTTGGCAATCGCAAGGTGCCACTTTCGCAATATGAATGCTGCTGCCCATTCCCGCTCTGAGCATGTGAGCTGCGCTGTTTCGGATGGTTATACCGCTGCTGAGGCGACAAATATAAGTAAATTTATTAAAAAGTCTCACTAACACTAACGCTACGTACCACATATCTGGTGTAATCAAACACTTAGGAACTTGATAGTCGTCTGTGACCCACCGCCACATACGCGTCATTGGCGATTATAAAACTATTAAAAAGGACGCCTTTTAATTCCCAGGTAAACTGAAGATTTGAATAAAAACCGTTTTGACGACGTATTATACACGTTCGTCGGTACGTCGTCAGTGGTTAAAGGATAATAACCGTTAATAATGCTATAAAATAAATAGTATGTGATATAAAAGTCTTGCTGCCTTTAGTTTCTTTTTTTTTATTACGATAAAGTCGAAAATTCATTGCTATGAAATTATCATCATTAAGAAACTAAAAAAGTAAAGGTAAACAAACAAGTAATAAAAATATTTTGAAAGCATCCTAACGCTTAATTTCAATTTTTTTATTTTAGACACTTTACGTAAAGTTATTTTCTTCTTTTTTATTTAAGAACCATAAACAAAATTAGAAATATCGTATTTTGTTTCGTCTACATTTAACTGACGAAACCTAACAAGACAATAAAAACTGCACTCCATTCTCAAGTAGACATCACCTCATTACCCAAAACCCAAACGTTATCTTCAAGTAAACATTTAGTTGGTCACACAAAGTCTACAATTCTCAGATTGAGCTATGGGAGTGAGACCGCGCACGGATGCAATCAAACCGCAGATGTAAAACAGTTTAACTAACGTACAACCGGCCCTCAGAGAATTAATTTCCGATGTTGACGATAATGAACTACGTTCCGGGTCATTTGCATCGATATTTCGATGCCGTTTAGCGAAATGAGCGCTCTGTGCAAATTTGCCGAACGCATCCGCACATTCGTCGGATATTACGCTGGTATTGTGGCGAGGGCCTATTTTTAAGCGCTTTTCAACAGCGATGTTGCAGCGCTTTTCGCTTTTAGCTACTGACAAAAAGCGGTGCATTATAAATATGAGGAATGAGTTGTGAAAGACTGATGGGGCGTTCAGTTTTGGATATTTGGCAGTTACATCTGCTCCGAATACTATCCTTAATATCGAAAGTGGTGTTTATGCACAAATATCCTGTATTTGTGCATAAAAACGCCTTTCGATAGTCAAAGCATGGCCCAGGAAAGATTACCCCAATTAAAATTCCAATAAAAATAATTCTAAAACTGTATTTTCCCGGTTTTAGCGTTACTATGTGAAATTTCCATTTTATACTTAATCTAGTTAAATCACTATTACAATATTTTAGGAGAGTTAAGAGATTTAATTTAACGGTCCATGCTAACTCTACAATGTAACGATAAAATGCAGTAAGCGTATCGAAATCTATCGATTCTTCCAAGAGGCATTATCAGATTAATAGACAAGAACGTAATTTGGCGATTATATCACCAATAAAGCACTCAATATGGCAGTAATTATAAAAGGTCTAAAATTAATATTTAGTTGAATATTGCTTCCGGAGCACTTTCCACAATAATCATATCGTTGTCTATAATTTTAATTCGTCTAATTTAAACTTGGAGATTGCTTGTGTTGTCATTCTTGTTGTTTTGTGAACATCAACAAAACAATCTAAGGTTTTGTTGCCGTTGCGTATAATTGAGTCGGGTTAAATGAAAAGTAATAATTAAAAAATTTAAACGCTCTATATTTAATCAAACATTAAACTTAAATTTATGGACATTTTAATTAAGTTTCAGACTACAGAACCTTAAACGAAATGTGTTATATATTCTTAAAATTGATGTGAAACTATTTGAAATGTAGTTTAAATTTAACACTTTCTATTGTAAATTAATCTCAACTTAAGAAAATATTCATGTATTTCTTTATATGTAAGTTCTTGTGTACAATAAATGGCTTTAAACCTAATTATTGTGAAAACTATCGTTAAACGTCTACTGCTGGGCATAGGCCCCTAAGTGGAACTTTGTAATCATAAGGCATAGTTTCTGGTTCCGATACTTAGGCTTAAGACACCTGGAACAGGCGGAGTAATTATTCTACTATATCGGCACTCTACGACCAGTTAATGTAGTTACGTTAGTTAATTAATACGTCCACCTATTGCAAATTTTATTTGCAGCTGTACAACGCTTTCAAGGATAATAAACTTATCAAAAGTATTGAAGTTTTTTTACAGGCTTGATGGCGCAGATGTATGAGATGTGCGAATTTACCTTTTTTATACTTGTTATCACAGGTCGCAAGTGATATCCTCGTCATATTGCGATCTAAGGTTCGGGTGACATAATAGTATTGTCTCACTCTTTTCCATCCAAAGGTTGCTCAGTGTGCTGTCTTAATTTGTAAATGTGTATCCATTTTTCATATCTGTTTATCGGGTGAACAATAAAAAATATTATTATTATTATTATCTCACACTTTTTTACTAGACCATGTCGACAAACAAGCAAACAGTCAACGTGATATTAGCCGAAACCTATAAAGAATCGTTAGACCACAAAGACATCTCTAGCGCGTTTAAAACCTTGTGATTTGAAGATATCAAATCACCACCCAATAATTTTACTGCCATTCTCACCATTTAAGCTGAAATACAGCAATGCGAACACTGCTATTTAGCGGTAAAAATAGGTGAGAAGGAGGTAACATGCAGATGATTTTGGTATGAAGTCTACTATTCCAATGCCTAAAGGTTATATAAAATAATTATAATTTAAAAATAAATTATCTTATTTTTATTTGCCAATAAGCAGTATAAATTTTTCATAAAGTTGAATTTACGATATGTTTGTTAGAAGAAAGACATTAAGTTAAGATGTTTGTTTGTACATACATCACGTATCACTCTCGTCCAAAAAAACAACAAATTTTCATTTCAGCGTTGTATTGCGTAATCTTATTTTCCCGCTTGCAATCTTGTTTTTGCTGAATCAGAAAGGGTGAAAATAAATCAACTTGTTTTGAAACGGTTAATGTTTTTGCGTAAAAATTGAGTACAAGCTTTCGCTTTTTTTGCTAAGCAATTTGGGTCTAGAGCGAGGGCGCAAACGCATCAGGGAAAGTGGTATGAAAAAAAATTCTAAACGTTTTTTTTTTGAGACTTTGAAGGGTGAGAGTGTTAGTTAAGTTATTGTGTAATTACAGAATATACTCGAAGGGATTAGTTGGACTCGAAGCGACTCGAAGAGATACAATATTCTCATTTGATATGCCATTGTCCTGCATATGTGAATAGTTTATTGTATGATCCCAAGAAATTGTTTTCATCGTTATGAGGCATATGAGGTGCTTTGTAATGACCATGTTTAAGGTCACGGTTAATGTAACCTTCTCGAAGATATAAATAGTAATTTGTGAAACCATTTTGTTAAAATTAAGAAATACATGATACTTTTTCTGTAAGATTATTACTAAACAAGCTTGTGAAATCTTGTACGGGAGTTTAGGAATTTTGTATTACATATTTGCAAATATTTATATGGTTATATTAAATATTTAATTCTATGTTTTTAAATAATATATATTTGATTCTTTTGTTGTTGTCATACAGTTTAATTTAAGAAATGGTTTGTGAATTTATTATTAAAAATAATTCTTTCTTAATTGGTCTAAAATACCTGACAATTAAGAAGCGCCTAATTTGGAGGCGTTTTATAGCATATTGTTTATCTAACCTTATTTCAACACATTACTGGCCAAGATGTTGCAATGATTATGATATATTATGTCCTTTGTTATTTAATTGATTAAACCATTACTTGAATTTTGTAACTTCTATATTATTTTATTATTGTTCATGACGATTTACCATCGTATCAGCCATTAAAAGTCCACTGCTGGACATAGGCCACTCCTAGAAAGAAGGCTTTTTGCCCATAATTGCTGTGCTGGGCAAGCGTGTTGGCAATTGTAGAGCACAGTTTTCGTGATAGGAATGCTGCTGCCCAACCCTGCCTTGTGCCTGCCTTTGTCGCCTTTTACGACACCTGGTACAGTCAACTCAACTATTTTTACTGCCAAACAGCAGTATTTGAATTTCTGTATTATGGTTTGAAAGGCGAGATCTCCAGTGAAATTACTGGGACGTTATATTTTCGAGTCACAAAGTTGGCAGTGCATTGTTGATATTTTTGGGATATCATGAATGTCACAGGCACATAATTTCATGCGTAACATATGCGTTTGCTAATTTTTTAATAATTAATTGACGGTTTAAATAAATCTTTTTGTTACCTTTTAATAACTTTTCTTAAAAATACGTAAAAGAGACATTTTTACGACGTAATTACACACAAGATCATCATTGCATTCGAATTACAAAATTATAAACCTTCGCTAATCATGTATACGGTTAGTTTTTTCGCATTCTTTTGTTTTCGGGCGTCGATCCGTTTACACTCAAGATATCCCGAGTAAAGAAACAATCAATAGCTCTTGTAGACGATCGGTCTAACCAGTGTTAGCTTTCATTTCCAAGATCTAACCAGTTTATTGGATTTTATTAGTTCTCTTTTGTTTGATACAATTTTCCTCAGGGTGTACTTTGTTGTTATCGGCCAGTTCTATTTATAGCATGTACATTGAGCGAGTTTTGCTGCATAATATTTAACTAGAACTTAATGCCACATTCAGGCTAACATTCCATAGAATAAAATGACTATAAAAGTCCATTTGATTTTAGTTTTATTAAACTGCTTGCCGTCGTCGATAATTTCAGTTGCGTATGTGAGTGTTTTCTTTTAATATATTAATAAATAGCAGACTCTCGTTATATCATAAGGACATCACTAACATGTTGCCAACCTTATGACTTGAAGATTATGTCACATTAACCAGTAATTTCATTGCCTCTCTCACCCTTCAAACTGGAACACAGCAATGGAAATACTGTTATTTGGCGGTAGAAATTGGCAAAAGGGAGATACCGATGCAAACAGCTTTTGTATGCTAATGCTGATCTGATGATATGTGTATGCTGATGTCGAGGTGAGGTTACTTCTCTATTTTTATATTCAAATAGTGTTTGTTTGTTACATTATCATAATTGATTACTTGAAACAGCTTCGACAAAAGTCCAGTCACTGTTTACGGAGGCATCATTAAAAGATCTTCACTCTTGGATGTTTGCACAATAATTTCGTATTACGATCCCGCCATTTGTCACGTCGTCACAGCATCTTATCTGGCTGTCGGGACGGCTCTTTGACTGGCGGCTCGGATTGTCTGGCGATAAATCAACCGGCTATATCACTGAATTTTAGATAAATAAATAAAAAACGTCCGCTGCTGGACATAGGCTTCCCCATGTAATTGGGGGTTATACCCTATAAATGCCACGCCTTGGCAGCAATCGCGTAACTCGGCTAATTTGCTGCTGCCCATCTTATCTCTCCGTACTTATTGTAAGCTATAATGTAAGCCCGTATGATAAGTATATGGCCATCTGTCAGTTTCGGTCTTCCGGCAACATCTGTCGGATTCTATGACATGACTAGTGATAGCATAATCCTAATGAAATGCCAATGTTAGCACTAATAAAAAGTTATTGGTGATTAAAAAAAACTGCTTAACTATCAGTAAAAATACTAGGTAAAGTGACATAATTTCTCCAAGTCACGAGGTTTACAACGCGTTTTAATATCCTTCTAATAATAAAATATGAAAATCTATAGGCTGCTGTTTTGCTTGCAATCACGCGTTTACTTGATTGCCGACCTTAACTAAAAAATAAACTAGCGCCTTGTCTTCCACTTGGCACGTAATCGGATTTCCGGGAAACAAGTTTAGTTTATAAAAAAAATACTGATCTATTGTCACTGCAATTGTTATAAAAAAGATATTAATGGTCATATTGACAAATAAACTATCTAACACGGTACGTCCTATTTAAATTAATAGATTCGTTGCTTCAGATAATAAATAAATAAAGGTCCGTGTAAATCCAACCAATTCCATTTTAAACGATACGATTTTTTGCCTAAAACATTCAGGGTGACGGAAATCTCTAGATATATCTTAAAATAAAGGTCGCGGGCACAAAAAAATCGCCACCCTACGCCAACTCGGAGACGGAGTCTGAATAAAAATCACTACATTTGTCACAGCATAAGAATTGGAATTAGACAAATTCGTCCGTTAAATTAAAGGCCATTCCGGATAGGGAACGAATTCGATTCCCAGAAAATCTCCCCACCCCGGGGTAATGGGGAAAATTCACCGACTCCAAACTTAAACGTTACCCCGCACGATTGGATAAAATAGAAAGTGTATTTGCTTCTAATTTGATTTTAAATTGGATACAAATGGATGGAGATTTTTTTTTTCTTAATCCACCAAAAACGGGCTTGGAGTAAATTATTCGGCTTAGCGGATCAAGGGAAAATTAAATCGATCAATTGGTGTTAAAATAACTAAACTGCTTCTTGAGTCTTCAATCGGCTTTTCATTGAATCTGTTAAGTGTAAGCGTCCTGCATTAATCTCGCTCGGAGATTGAGTTCCTATATATATGACAAGTCGAAAAATACGCACACAGCCTCCGTGATAGCAAGCAACACTGAAGTTTATAGTCGCTCGTGTCTGCAGTGCGATGAAGTGACTTGAAGAGATTATGTCACATTAATAATCTCACCATTCTCGTTCTTAAAACCAGTAGCAATAAAAAACTACTGTTTGGCGGTAGAAATAGTCGAGAGTGAGGTACCAATATTGACTAAAGTCTACTTCTAGTAGAGAGGACAAATCACTATAGTATTTGGATTGTGGTTTTATTGAACAACTTCATATATATGCCTCGTCAATGGTCTTTCAACTTGATAAATCTAATGTTCGTTTTTTGCTATATATGCATTAATGTATTAGTAATGCGATCAATCAAGTTTCAAAAATCCGCGTTTTAAAGCCATTACAAGTTTTCATAAACTGCATACAACTAAAAATTAAAAATTTATATATAGCTTATGTAGGCTAGATATATGATGATGATAATTATATACTACAGTGTTTAAGTTAACGATAAATACCACAGTAACAAAAAAACATATTTCTATATTTATTTTCACTTAGTTTTCGCATGAATAAATTGAATGGCGCATCGCAGATATTGTTCATGACAATATTTTGGCACGACTCACTCCGATCTGGACAGGTTTATTTCAATTTAAAACTTGGTAATGGTTCAGTAAGAGCCGTTTAATCAATGTCAAGATTTTATTGCTCTTTCTCGAACATACGGAATGCTCCATCTGAGTGGCAATCGAGCTATTCGTAAAAAGGTTTTACGAATTGAATGAAAAATTTACATGTATACAAAAAACTTGCACATATAAAACCTGTATTGTAACCATGTATAAGTTTATAACTATAAAATAATTGGGTTTACTTACATTTTTTATATAACACCCATAGATCAAATCTATATAAACTCAAAATAATATATTTCTAACAATTCTAGAAACATTTGATGAAACCATTGATTAGCCAATTTTAAAAAATGTGGTGTTACTTCGGGATGATTTTAACAGACAATATGATCTTCTGATCCGAAGATAAAATTAGTTCTTCTTCTGAACAAATATTCAAACCAAGCCGTGGGTAAAGTAGAATAGTATATCCCTCTGAACTAGATGTCGAAAGAGGCGACTAAGGTACCAGAACAGATGGCAGTTTATCCATCAGAAACAGTGCAGCTTAAATACTACAGGGTGAAAAAGGATACACCTGGCAAGCGCGATAATTAATGACTAAATTCTCTATATTTTGGAGAGGCTGTGTCCCAGAGAGGACTTTCTAAGATTAATATACGATTCGAACCAATAACCTTAATGCAATCATTTACGTTAACTTAGAAAGGTTTACATAAAATTACATTCTTGAGTTGTCGCAGTCTTCATCTATATATATATATATCTCGGTTCATCCACTAATTTTAGCAAAATATTAATAGTAATGTAATAGTACCTACCACTGCACTAAGGTACGACTAAGGTACTAAAACCGATAAATGGCGGCATATCCATCCGAAAAAGTGCAGCACGTCTCGGCAGCTTCCCACTCGTGTTCCGTAAGATTTTATATTTAAGATTAAATGTTAATCCTTTCTAACATTAAGCGTCTACTTTCTAAATTTGAGCGGTGAAAGCCAGAGACAAACGCACTTTAATATTTTTCATGTTAAAATAAGATGTCGTACTGCCCTTCCGCGTGAACTTCACTTTATATCGAATAATGAAAAAAAAAATCCTTGATTAATAGTAGTCAATGTTGTGAAATTATTGACAAGTTTCATCCAAATTTTCTTACCAACTAAGACGTCAAAGCGTAATTATTATACAGCTTTAATATTTGCAATTATTATTATTGTATCTTTAATACTTTTTGTCACTCGTAACTTAAAAGTAGATTATGATTTACGCTAGAATTAAAGCATGTTAGCGTAAAAATCGTCATAATCATCAACATACTATTGGAAATCCTAAACTGGACATAGGTCTCCCCAAGAAAGAGAGAATTTTGTCCATAATGCGATGGGGATGCTGCTGCCCAGCCCCACCCTGGTATCTTAGTTGCCTCTATTTTCTACTCTGCCGGTATCTCATGGTCATAACAGATATTAGAGTGAACATTCCTTAACTGTATTTGTTATTAAAAAATATGTGAGCAAAATTAAATACACATTACAAGGCAAACCTTTTTAATTATACACTCAAAAATTAAACACCTATTACATTCCGGAATCCCGCCGCGCGGCCTAATGACAAATTCGCTACGTCACTGCCTTATGTGTTAGGCAGAAAGTTCCTTTTCATTGAATGAGTGACGTCATAGCAGTGCTACCAACTGAGCCCTTTAAAAAGGTGCGTTTGAAAATGTCTAACAGGCATATTTTTTTACATTAACGCACGCACCATTGATAATACAACTAATATTTGAACGTTTTTACAACAGTTGCCGCAAGGTAACCAAAACGTCGAACAATAACATAAAAAGTTACACAAACCTCATTTAAGAAGCCATCAAAAGAAAAGTTTTATTATGTCTCAATGATTGTTACTTACTAGGTTACTAGAGAGGAAAGGTAAACCATAACTATACCTATCAAAGGGTAAAAAAAAATACAAGTCATCTGCATTGGTGGCAACATATACTATGCTGTTAATAAAAACAATGTAAGTAGTAGGTTTTTATATGTCCGGATTAACTATACAATGCATAAAAGCAAGGTGTAGCTATTCCTCTCTGCCGGTACCACACGGCCATAATTGGCTAATGCTCTGGAGTTTTAACCTAATATAATATTTAGAGAATTCCCAAATTTCAGACTCCAGTATCTAACCTAGTATTAAGAATCCTTAATACTTTGAACTTGACAAACATTTTCGTTTGTGAAATTTTGTGACTTCGCGAATAAAGTGTGTTGTAATTTCAATAACCGTCAAGTGACTTCCAAGTTTAAAAATTTCACTAAAAACTAGCGTCAGATAAACCTGCTATATTTATGAAAATATCTAATTCATGTCCCGAAAACTCATATAAACTGCAAACATTGGAGCCTTTCCAAGATTTTACATCGCTGTTGGGACCTGGTTGCGTTTCTTTACTTTGAAATATATGTTTACTTGCTGTATTAATTATGATTATACCGGATACGATAGCTGGTTTTTAAATTTGTTTGTAAATATATTTATTTATAAATAGGTTACTTCTCTTCTTCATAAACTCTCAATCTGTGAAATATAGGTAAACCTCTTACAAAGGTCGTCTAGATTGGTACCTCACCTATTTTGACCGCCAAATAGCAGTGTGCGAATTGTTGTATTCTGATCTGAAAGGTGAGAAAGGCGGTGAAATTACTTGGTAAATGTGACATTGTACCTTCAGTTTACAAGATTGGCGACACATTAATGATATATTTGTGATGAATCGAGTGTCTAAAGCCTACGATCATGTTTATCATCAAGCGGACTGTACGCCTGTATTGCTGACTTCATAACACCGTACGCCTGTATTGCTGACTTCATAACATATAAAAAATAATAGTAAAAAACTTAGGGTTCTCAAAATTTTTATATCAAATTGTTGATGTGGTAAGTACTCGTATACCGTTCAAGCATGTCGACATAACATCTTTGTCACTCTCGAGAATAATCGAACCGATAATCGAAATATCCACATATATGTAAAAACGAAATATACAGCATTCAAAAATAAAATCATAAAAAAACAATATAGTTTACACCTCTTTCATGCATAAAAAACAGTAAGGCCAGTCGTCGGCTCCAGCGTCGGGACTACGAAACTTGCGAAACTGCCTCTTCCCTCGCCGAGAGACAGTATTTATGAAACTATCTAATTCATGCCGCCGACTGAACAGTGATACTTGGAGTCATTCCAAGATTTTACATCCGTGAAAAGCGATTTAGATAATGTTTTTAGGATCTCGAACCTCCCTCCGGTATTCGAAGGTAAATGGAGCAATTGGGAAGTTGGCTTAAGAAATTATATATCAAGTTAAAGTTTTTACATTCTATATGTATTTTAAACAATCCTCCCTGACTTTGCTTAGGTTGTGCTGTTGATCTCGTCATATGAAGTACATCTCACAAAAATCTGTATTGGTGCCTAACTCTCATCTATTTCAAATAGCATTGTTCGCATTGCTGTGGGTTGAATGTTGAATTTCGGTCAGAACGGTGTGAAGAGGCAGTGAATTGACTGGGTAATGTGGCATAATGTCACAAGGTTGGCAATGTTTTAGTGCTATTCTCGTGATATTACGAGCGTCTATAGGCTGCAGTGACATCTGTTGATGAAAAAGAACTAATTAATATAAATAAATTTAATGAAAAAGAACTAATCCCAATAAAAAGACACAACTTTTTTATATATTATTCTCAAGTGTGCATGTCATATATTCTGTAAATTTAAAGATTAGGCAGATTGTATAAATCGAAGCGAGCACTTATAAAATTGTATGAAAACACGGATAAAATAAGTCGCTTTTACAAATATAATTCCGAAACGAATGCATTTTAAACTGGAAACATCGACCCGCACTCGTTCGCAAAAGCGTATCGGAGCAATTTAATTTGTATTGGAATTAAGAACACGTACCGACTTGTGTACAAACGGGAAAGGATTAAAAACTAACTCACCTGCTACCTAATTATTTTTATCGCGTTCTAAAAAGAAAACGTACTAGACATTTTTAGTGTATTATACAAGTTAATATAATAGTCGTTTGCTGGTTGAAACGTAACACAAAGAATTCAAATAAAAAGTATATACAGGCAACTACTGTATTACAATGCAATTAAATTTCACAGCATTATATTATACAGCATCAATTGCAACGACTATTAAACTGAGTTGCTCAATTTTAATTTGAGTTATCACATTGTAAATAACATTCTTGACTACAAAATGTGGTACTGCAAAAGTAAACAAAATGTATTCTAATTGGTAAATAAAATTAATACGGTCTAAAAGTTAATAAAATATGCCTTCAATGTTTCTGTTAATAAGTATTTAGATGGGCTTAGGTTCTTCTGCGTGATAAAGATTATCTCATTAATATCAAACAATAAAATGATTGAGGATATATTATTCCGTATTACACAGAATCAATGGACTAACATATAACACACTCTAGGCTAAAAACACGAGCAGTTTCAAGAAACTCAGGTGGGAATCAAACTTACGACCTTTGAATTCTAGCCCAATACTCTGACCGTGGGGTACCAGCAGAGTAGAATCGTACCGCTCCTAAACCAGGTATCGTAAAAGGTGACTGAGGTACTGGAAGCAATAAATGGCGGTATATCCATCCGAAAAAGTAGCTCAAATTCCCGGCGCGGTAATTATGGGCAAATTCCCTCTTTTTGGGCAGACTTATAGTCACTGGTATGATGATAATGAAGACTGACCGCTAAGCTACCAATATGCTAAAAGTAATATATATATATATATTAATATAATAGTAGCGAATTTACGCAAGAAAAGTCACGATCAAAGGTTAGTTCAAAGAGTTCCATAAACAAAGAAGCCTTTTAATACGACATACGCCACGTCTAAAAACTAATACATCTCGTAAGCAGTGGGTAAAACCTGAAACGAAGCGGGTGCGTTATCTCGCGCCCGTCAATCTTATTGTCATTCAATTTGAATTTCCGCTTAGAACCGGTTTTTGTGAGACCCCCGAAAAGGGCCAGGAGAATCGCGGAACAATGAGTAATGTCAAAGCGTAGAATAGTAAAAATAACAGTGCCAAATTTGTCAAGCTATTTTGAACTCAATAGCAAATAGTAATTTTCCTATAATTTACCAGCGTATGACTAACTTTTTGTTAATTGAAGGAATTTAGGTTGATAGTTAGCGTCACGATAATCTATAAGCGTTTATATTATCACAATTACGCTTTGCCAATTGTGTTACCAATATGCCCCTAAAAGGGTTTTAATATATCGCAAAAGCAAAAATACTCTCATGTAATACATTGTTATTAGACCGTTAATGTATCCGTATTAGTTAGTTGATTAGACATTAGACAAAAAAAAATGTGTATTTTGGATTCCACAATAAAAAGTCTCGGTTACGTGAATAATAACGATTGTTGGTAAGAAGTAATATGCTTAAATTGCTTATATGAAAAATCCTGAATCGATAATCTCAAAAGATGCTCATAATAAAACTCGTGTTTATAATAAAAACAAATAAATAATAGTAGAGTTTATGACCTGGATGTATACATAAGCGCTCTCTTCCAAGCAAATTTTGCAAGCAAAAATTTTTTTTGCAGTTTAATGTGTGTATTAGCAATGTAAATATACATACAATTTATAAACAAACACAACACATCTTTGTATAAAAAATCGTGTGTTTGTCTGGGATAAAGTTCTAAGCTACTGAATCCATTAAAATTAAATGTTCCTCAAATCTGTTGCATCCAATTTAAAACACAGTATAGTTTCTATCTCAATTTAAAGCCGCAAAATTTCCTTTATTGCAAATTTTATGTATATTGTATGATCATAGTTTATATGGTAGAATGTATATGTATTATATGACAATAGTTTATTAGGTAGAACAACGTTTGCTGGATTAGTCACTGTTCTATGAACCAACTAGTGACCTGCACCGGCGTCGCACGGGTAGACAACTTGATTAAACAAATAAAAAAATATATAGGTTTGACTAAAACTAATCGCAGTCATGAATACTGTACACACAAACTAACCTATTCTCAGCGCATGCGACAATAGTCTTTTTATGGTATTATATTTTATACTTTTGATTACATTATTGAAATTTTAGTAGGAATTTTAGTAGTTTAAATTATGTAGATATAGATACTTGCTTAAATCAAGTACTGGTTACTTTCAGTCTCCAGAAAAGATAATTCCCTTAAGTAAATAAAAAAGTAATAGACTGATAATGGAGTTATACTCTTATATTAATGATAACTCTATATCATCTATCAAAGTTAATAATAAAATGGAGTAACACGGAGACAAAATGGCAGACGTCAACTGATTTAAAATACAAAGATAAACCTCCGATTTCGCAGCCATCCCGTTGACTCCCTTCGGATCGGGGGCGAAAAAACCTAACATTTGTCACTGCATTGGAATCTGGAGAATTAGACGCTCCACAGGCTGAGAGGGATCGCTTTTTGTTTCTGCGAGTGATGCCGCGGGACGCGTTACGTCTCACGTCTCACTAGAGTTTTTGTCAGTTTATTTTACGATGCGTAATATACGACAAATGTACGTTTTAACTTTTTAGTTTTCTTTTACGCTAGATGGCAGGATATTATTCTCTATGGTGAAGCTGCACTCTGCATTTGCTACCACGTCTGTTCAGTAAAGCAATTTAAGGCAACAAAAATAAACAATCCGTCCTATTGGATATCTTGGACATAGGGATACTGTTAGACCTTTCTTATCCACGTTTCTTTGTCAAACAGTTGGCGTCTTTTTATTGATATTTGAATTTACAAGATAACAGTAATAATTTGAAACTGTCAATCAAATTAAATCTTTATTGTCATTACAGGTTATAAGAAATTGTACATGTGTCATCCGTATCGTGCCTCATGGGCATTGTTTATTTATGGAAAAACAACAGTTATTGGGTTTAATCATATAACTATCAAGTCAAACATCAGATATCAGACAGAAATTCTTTTGAATTATAGTAGCATTTCATTATCAGTAATTTTCGTTTTTTTTTAAATAAAACGGTGTATATAACTTTCATGTATCTCTTCTGGTATTCGAACATATATTTGCGGACCATTGCCAAAAAAAATTGCTAAAAGGGCTGATTTACATGAGACCGTACATTATTAACTGTATATTCAACCCTTGCTTTAAACCCCTTAATATCATCATAATATCAGCCCTTGGGAGAGCATTACTGGACATAGGCCTCCCCAAGAAAGGAAGTTTTTGTTAACCGTAATTGCCGCGGGCAGGCGTGGTGGCAATTGCAGAGCGTAGCTTCGCGATTCAGACGGATATACCGCCATCTGTTGGCTCTAGTACCTCAGTCGCCTCTTATGGCACCTGGTATACGGGGCGATACTATTCTACTCTGCCTGTAAAGAGAATTAATTTTAATTTCATCATCTTATCAGTAATTGAAAGTTCACTGCTGGACATAGGCTTCGCCAAGGAAGGGGATACTTTGTCTATAATTGCCGAGCTGGGTAAGCTGTTAGCAATCATAGAGCGCAGCTTTCGTAACAGGAAGCTGCTGCTCATTCCCGCCCTGGATAGTTGAGTTACACTATTTGTGATGGATATACCGCTATTTGTCGGTTCTGGTACCTTAGTCGCCTCTTACGATACTACGTTCTATTTGTACGTCTTACACTCTATTAGATACAGAGCGATATACTATTATACTCTACCGGTACCTCACTTAACTTTTATGTTATTTTCTTTCCTCGCTTCTTGGACATTCATTAATCTCTTTATGATTGCATTTATGTATCAAGGAACTGGATGAATTTTCTTAGAATATTACTTTTGGTCTAGTAATGTACTGATTGTTTCGGTACCCTTAGGGATAAATTCAGGGAATTCCGAATAAGAAATATTTTTGTGTAAGTTTAAAGCCGTCAGTAATAAGATAATGAAATATTTTTTGTATATATTGCCGTCAAGGCCAACAATCTTCAGATCTGTACAGCGTCCGAGTGGTATTAGAACGGAGAGTTCTTACTAACGCCATCTATTATTGCTTGCAGGTACTATCTGTGACCGTATCACCATAGTATTAATAAGCCCAACATTCACGCGGTCTCATTCGCGCGTATCATAATTATCTTATATACATATATTTCGTGTTTCCTCTTGACTATTCAAAGAGAAGTTTCTCGGTAATTAGCAAGAAAGTTTATTACCGCCAGACCGCGCTATATTGGGCACACAAAATAATTATTGTGTTCACCCGAGCTCCTAACTTCAGAACATAAACATTGGATTCGTTTATCTGGTTACGATGTTTACTTTTAATATGCCTGTTCTTGCGTTTTACGGAGAAGCTTTCAGACATTTGTTTCTGGTGTTGCGTTGCATGGATATTTCAAAGTAACCAAAGTTCATATTAAAACTAAGGAGTTGTAATTATGGATTCTATTTTTGAGTTTTAATTTCAATATTTGCATCGTTGTATATTTAGATACATAATTACATATATTTTGCTTGGTTTTGGTCACCATTAATATATATTTTTTTAATATATATTATAAAAATTATCATAGGACCATAGCGATACTATCGAGACATCAACTTTATGTTATATAGCCCAGTAATTTCAGTGCCATTCTTACCTAGCAATATGGCAATGCAATTTTTTTTTTTCATTTTGCGATTTAAAACAGTGAGAATGTGGTGTCATAAAAATATACCGATAATTTCTGAAATTCAAAAAAATTAAATTTCTAATAAAGATTGGTCGGTTTAATTAAACTTTCATAACAGTAGAATGAAACTAATCAAGTGGAGTATATACTAACTAAACTTGCTCATAGAATTGTATTGCAAAATACGTCAAATAGACAATTTAAACAACACAAAACTGAGTGAAACATAGGCACATAGTTTTGGACCTTTTTAAATATTCAAGAGAAAGTTTCTATCAAGAGAACAATCTATCCGCAAAAATATAAAACCCCACTCAGTAATTCAGATCTAATTTATAAGTCAAACCCAATAATACAAACTTCTGTACCTTATAAACCAATTCCGATGTTTATAAATGCAAAGAATAATGTGCTTTAGGTTTGTGATATAAGCTTCAATATCGAGCCGATGTCGCGTTTATTAATTTTGAAACGCTGTAACGTTCAGTTTGGGGAACAAACAAAAACATCGGGAGTGAAACTTATCAGCCAATAACTCAGAGCAATCTATTAAGTCGGGAATAAAAGCGAAACAATTTCCATAACTCCGCCAACCACCAACCGCAGTTGTAGAATTTGTTTGGCAAATTAGAAAAATGCTTAGAATTTTCGGTTGTAAACGGAAACTTTGAGTGAACAAAGAAAGCATAAGATCGCTTTGTTCCGAGAAAATTTAATTTGTAATAGCGTTTTCTTTATATTGTTAATATTAAACATAAGAATCGTGGATATTTAGTTGTTGAAACGTTTTGCGTTTGTATGCTTCAAATGATGATTTTTTTTATAGAAAATGTTAAATACATTGTCGTGTTAATAGTTTTTGCAAAATCTTCCTTAAGGTTATCTTAAATATTTTTAACATTACGAAGTTATCAAAATATTTTGTACATACAAATGTTAGTTTAAAAGTTCTCAGCTTATTGTAAACTCGAGGCCTGATATAATAAACCCTATATAACGTCCAGTCGCTGTCATTAAACGAATATGAATTATTCATACATACACATCAAAATGATTAACTCTGCTCAAACAATAGTAATATGTACCAATGTAGCGCATTAGTTTTACTTACCACACATTGTAGTACATGTTATTATTCAAAATCCTACCAGCTAACGTTTGTTTTCGTAGCTTTTAATGCGTATCATATCATATACGAGCGATACGTCCCTACATAGATACTAAAATTTTATTCCGTTACCATATTAGCTTGAATCCAGTTAATAGATCTCTAACTACCTATCATCATCATAATAGCAGGCGTAGAACATCTACGACTGAAATGGTACCTCCCTCTGTACCAGATTACCTCAGAGACCTGAGGCACTAGGATAGACACATCACGATTTGTCCACTCGTAACAAAGTAGCTTAAATGAGACAAGGCAAAGATGGACAAGAGTAATCCCGTTTCAAAGCCAAGATCTTCGATTGATGACACGTAAGGGCAAAATTCGCGTATCTCCAGCACTGCGTATGAGTTATTTGTCAACTTTATCTTCAAACCACTAACCCACCATTTCCATTGGCTTTTATTCTATCAATTGATTAATTTTGACCGTCTCCACTTCACTTTACGTTCACCAAAAGAACAAAATAGTCAAGCTCCTCCTTTCTTTTTCCATTTACAAAGTTCAGGTCGTGACTCCAGCTAGAGCCTTAAGTAGATGGGGATTTAAAATAATAGTAATTGGATTTTATTCAACGGCTCGTCGTCTACAAACTTTCAATTGTACTTTTCTGTAGTGTCACTCCATTTCTTAAGATTTAAACTTTGGGGAACGTTTCACCTCGAACTTTGAAATATTGTGATAAAGAGTCCCACTTAAGCGTTAATCATTAAATTACTTTTGCTATAAATTACAGTGACTTGTGCGTTAGTGAAATAATTACGAAATTCTCAAAAGGTCCACCCGAATTGATACTTACAAACTCTTGAGAACAACCAGACCCTTTTAAGAATTAGTAATGAATTATAATTAGTACATAACTTGATTGTACCATTTACTCGTATATTTTTGGTCTACATATACATTATATTGAACTGCTTGCTCATTATGTTAAAAGCCTTTTACGAAACCTACATCAAAGTTCAGACGATGCCTACGTTCTCTATTTTAAAATTACTGATTTTTCGTTGGAGTTAATTTTTGACATGTCTAGAAAAAGTTCTACAAAATTTACAAGATTTAGAAAATAGTAATATTTGATATATGGCGGTATATCTTTTCGAAACAGCATAGTCTAAATGCACAGGGTGGGGTGGGGATGGGCAGCAGCATCCCCATCGTGAAAGCTGCGCTCTGTAATTACCAAAACGCTTGCCCGGCACGGTAGTTTATGGACAACTTTCTTAAGGAGGCATATGTTTCACTCAAAGATAGCCATGCAGTCATAAACATTATTCGATTCAAACTAGTTTGATTAAAATACACTGTGTTGATCACAGTTCATATTAAATGCAAAAGCGAGATCACAATAGGCAAATATAGCATGCAACACTGTAACAGGAAAACACTACACAGCGTTGCAACTTCACAAATTTCACTTTCCTAATTTAAATCAAATGCCAATAAAACCACGTCTAATTGGTATAAGCACGAAATTCAACTGTTGTCAAGTTCACGAGTAAATCAGAAGGGGGGCAGTTGCAAACACCTGAACCCACCGCGGCTGAGTTATTATCCAAGTTTTTTCACTTAGATTATTAAAAGTTTCATACAAAGTTGCGAAGTGGCAATAATCTCGGGTTCCTTTTGCCCGTTTGATAAAGCCGAGACTTTTTGTTCGTCTTCACTCTGCCGGCTTTTTAATTTGGATTCCGTCTAGTTTAAATTTGATTTTGTTGGATCTTGTCTAATCTAGTTGTCTTGGGTCTGCACTACGCTCTTTATCAAATTTTAAGCGTTATTATTACCAATCATTTGCCGTGAGGTACCGGCAGAATAGAATAGTACCACCTACTGCACCAAGTGTCGAAAGAGGCGACTAAGGTACCAAAACCGACAGATGGCGGTATATCCATCCGAAACAGTGCAGCTCGAAAGCACATGGCTGGGATGGGAAACAGCAACGCAGTCGTGAAAGCTGCACTCTGCGATTGCTAACACGCAATATACTACTTAAATACATATATTTAACACCCAGATACAGAACAGATAGGATCTGCGCAATCGGTCCCGTCAAGTGTATGTTATCTAAAAAATCAAGTTAATGTTCAAACCATTTCTGACCTGATTTCACACCAGTGGTTCTCAATCTTGGGCTCTACGATCTGCTAAAAAGCACGCATTACCGCGGACCAAGTGCGCACACTAAACAAAAACTTACTCGGCAATTTGGCAACAAGCGCCGTGCGTAAAAAACAACTGATCCCGACAAGTACTACTTTGTTCTGGCTCTCTTCCATTTCCATTAGTGAATGTTTAGCCAAAGTGTTTCCCGAACTTGGGCCCATTAGGCATCGCGTTCTCCTTTTTGTCTTTGCTTCTAACTAACTTTTTTTTTCGTCTGTTCCCCTCGTTTGGGCGTTAAGTGTATTTTTTTCTGTATGCAAGTTTGAGGATGACTTGTAATGTAGGTGAGCGTCGTGCTGTACTATCGCGAAGAAAATTATAATATCAAATTTATTTATTTTTATACAATTATTTTATGACACATTGTTTGTCCGGGATAAACTTCTAAGCAACTAAACCTAATTTTTGTTGGCATTATATTTCAATTTATAGTGCAAATATTTTTAATTTTTAACATACATAGCTAAAACAGTACTTCGTCTATACTCGTCATCTCAATACTATATATATTTAGAGTTTTGTAAATTTGCATTATTGGAACTCTTTTGTAAACTATAATTTTTTTTACGTTTAATCAACTGCTAATCACATTATAAAAATATGCTTCCTGTTATATATATTTCTATATCTTAATGTAATTGTTATTTATATACATCCTTTACAACGCTAATTAACTATACTAATGCGTAAGATTTAACTTTTTTAAATAAATAAATTTTCACAATTTCCCATACAACTGACTTCGTGGCTAGTAACTTAAGCACTTGTATTACGGTCGGCAGACAATAGAGGAATCGCAAATCGCCCAGACAGAACAAACACAAATGTCATTGTATAAATATTTGCTAGGGTAGGAATCCTACCCACGACCCTTGGCGCACAAGATAGAGTCACTACTGTCGGTGCCATCGGGCCCATTCGTCATTATTCATAGAAAGTATAAATAATTTCAAACCGTTTTTATCTAAGTAATGAGTTTCTTTACTTATTTCTATATTGTTTATAATTTTATCGAAAACTGTCTGAAATTAAACCAAGCCCGGTAAAACCTACTACTAGCGGTGAAAAGAAACACATATAGTGCTTACTTAAAATACGCGTATTTAAATGATGGTTAATGCCCGATTAAGGTGACCACAACTTGGGACCTATAGGAATATATAATAGTTGTACAAACAAAATTATTGAGATTATATAAAAAAAACATTATTATGTGTTTTTTTTTATTGTATAATAATAATAATAAATTCTCACTGCACTGACTGCCAAATAAGTCGCTCAAAACTCTTGACGTCAGACAACAGGGGAATCACAAATATAATACTTAGTATATGTTTAACACTCAAATACAAAATGAACACAAATATTAGATAAATGTTTGTCCTGGATGGGGATCGAATCCACGACCGTTAGTAAACAAAATAAGATCACTGCCATCCTTCTGTTATGGGGTCTCTCAGATTTTAAATTACTAAAAACAAAGCCTTAAACGGTTATATTAAGATTATTGCCGTGAGGTACTGGCAGAGTATAATACCTTCTACTGCACCAAATGTCGTAAAAGGTGACATATGGTAGTATACCCATCGGGAACGGTGAAGCTCAAATGCACAGGGCGGGTCTGGGCAGCAGTGTGAATGGTCACGAAAGCTGCACTCTGCGATTGCCAAAACACTTGCCCAGCGCGGCCATAATGGGCAAAAAACCTCCTTTCTTGGCGAGGCCTTTGTCCAGCAGTGGACTTTCAATGGCTGGTATGATGATGATGATGATGGTTAAGATTCTAAAAAAACAGTTTTAAGTCAGACGATTTCCGGTGTACCGTTAACAACAAAACAGTGTAGTTGTTCATCGTACTTGACCTTTTCACTGGCTCTTATAATTTAACCACTTCCATGCACGACTGTTCCAAATTAAACCAAGCCCGGTGGCTCTCGTGGAGCAGTTAACAAGAATTAAGATCAGCCGACACGTGTGGCGCGTGCGGGCTTGTTTAAACGACGGTTAATGCCCGATTAAGGTGATCACGACTTGTAAACTTGGAATGTCTAATTCTATACCTATTTTTCGAGTTGATCCTTTTGATTTAGTTAAAGTATACCGTTCATAGTCTAGGTATTTTAATCGCTATAATTGTACAAGTTTAAAATTATATCATGCCAGTATCCCTGTTGGGGTAGGCAGAGAATATGGATCTTCACTCGTTACAATCTTGGCATATCTGTGTCACTTCCCTTACTTGCATTAGTCCTTGCATACACGCTCGTTTATTCTTGGCACTATTGACCTGGCCTACTTTATTCTACACTGCGGTGAGGTACTGGCAGAGTAGATTAGTACCTTCCGCTGTACCAGGTATTATAAGAAGCGACTAAGGCACGAAAAACTGACAGATGGCGGTATATCCATCCAAAACATTGTGGCTCAAATGCGCGGGGTGGAGATGGGCAGCGCATCCCCGCCGCTAAAACTGCGCTCTGCGATTGCCAACACGCTTGCTCAGCGTGGTAATTATGGGCAAAATTCCCCCTTTCTTAGGGAGGCCTATGTCCATCAGTGGATTTCCAATGGCTGGTATGATGAAAACAACGCGGTTTAAACCGCGAGGCATAGCTAGAGTATTCTGATGACTGTTTATTATCATAACTTATGGTGATTATTTATTTAATTAAAAAAATAATGATGAAAGCACATTTGAAATTTATACTAACAACAACCTGGTAATACATTTTTAATAATATCATTCTCAAATTATAATTATTAACAACGTACAAGAGAAACAATAAAGTATTACTCAAGTCTGAAGTCAACGTCTCCCAGAATACTTAAACTATTTCCATTGGAGCAATGTACTCGGCTTTGTCCCCCAGGCCGGATATCCGCTGCTCGTAGCCAGTAATTATCCCTCGTAATTGCCGTGTCTTCGTATAATTATGACACTGATTCCGTCTATCCGGATTAATGTTTGTATTTTATGGCTTTGTGCAACAAAGAATTGGGAATTATGCGTGAGATAAATTTAATTGTAATATCGAATTAAAATAAAATTATATGAATTGTGAAATTAAAATCATTTTTCTCTGTTATATAATGGTATATAGTTGAAATATATCTATATATAGTCGAGTAAAGTTCTTCTTCCGCTCCAAGTGTTGTAAGAGGTGAATGAGGTGCCGGAACCGACTTAAAAAGTAGCTAAAAACAATGAATATTGCCACGATTTATGGAAAATACTAACTAGTCAAAAATACTGTTGTTGTTGGTTTCTCCTGTGTATTCAATGTTGCCCAATATGGTTAAAGTAAGCTTTTACGATAGCGAAAGTGCAAGGCAATGCAACAGGGTTAGGATGAAATTCAGCATTCCTAAATCTATGCTATGGAAAAGGAAATTTTCTAATCATTATCATTATACCAGCCATTAAAGCCTATGTCTACTGTTAGATATATGCTTCCCCGTGAAAGAAGTATGAAGCCTATAATTGCCGCGCTGGGCAAGCATGTTGGCAATCGCAGAGCGCAGGCTTCGCGACGGGGAAGCTGCTGCGCCTTGTAAATTTGAGCTGACTTTTTGGTATGGATATACCGCCATCTGTCGGTTCTGGTGCCTTAGTCGCCTCTTACGACACCTGGTACAGAGCGACATACTATTCTACTACCCGGTACCTCATGGCAATAATTTCTAATGATTGATTCAATTTGAAATTTCATAGAGAGACCTATGTCCGATATTAGAATGGCTATGGCTGACATGACATTGACCAGACACTGAGATAAGTAGATTAAAGCACCAGTATAATGGATATGAAGCAATAAAAGAATTAAAATAATAATTCAAATATAATATGTTTCATTATCATAATAGAAGAAACACAAACGCTCATCACATAAATGATCTGAAAGTGGATAGAACACACTAGTACACACTTGGCATACACAAAAGTGAGGAAACGGAATTTTTTATACAATTTTATATCTCAAAATAAGTAATTGATGATGTACTTGTACATTCCTATGTTGGAATCTAGTAAGGCAAAAAATTTCAAGCAACAGAGCTAAAACAAAAGAAGAACAGAAAAAACGGGTAACATTGACCTGTATAGGCCAACTTTATTCCACATTTAACAGGCCAATTGTATTTAAATTTCTTAGCATTCATATAAAAAAATCCAACTGATTCGATTTTATTTTCTTTTTCCATAACTATGTAAATAATTCGTTCATTCATTTAGTATCCTCATGTTACTACCTTTAAAAATACAATAATGCGTTATTAATACCGAATCGGTACGTTGTGATAAATTATTATTAATATTTATATTGAACAGCATGCCTGAGGCTATGTTGAATATTGACTTAATTAAATGTACTAAATGCCGAAGCTTGACAACGGTAATAATATATTGTAATCAATTTACACGTGACAAGGGAAAATAAATGAAATTGGATGGATTTATATAATTGCGGCGTGAATTAAATTTTAGACTTGCAACATTCTATTGGAAGCAGGTTTTTAAAATTTATATTAATTTTTATTTGTAGTAAGATAACAGAGTAAACAACTCTAAACAGAGTGATAGACATAACTAGCGGTTATAAAAATCCAATACAATTTATGTTGAATAAAATCTACATTCACTACGGCACGAATAACAATGGTGATTTGTTTTATAACCGTCAAATTTCACTTAAATAGATACTATTTCAAACACCACATTAGTATGGAAAATATAAAAGAACAGTAATATTTCTAACATTTATACGCTCACTACTCACAATAAAACTACATCCAATTTTAAGCCAAAATATCCCAACACCACTAAATGTAGGATTGGTAAAATTATATGTGTGTACCGTGTATGACAGTACCTTCCTTTACTAGATCTCGTAAGAGACAACTGGCGAACCGCAACCGACAGATAGCAGAGTACCCATTCAAAGCAGTTTGGTTAAAATCTAAACAGGATGGGGAGTAGTGTCCTCGTCGCTAAGTAATGCTCATTTTCTAGTACGTCTGCCCAGTGTTTGGCGTTTCTAGGCATATTTCCAGTAGTACAACTAGAATATTTCATGGCTGGTATAATTAAAATGAATTCTATGAGCTTATCGTTAATGCTTATGAAATAAAAAAATAAATAAATACAACACTTGCATAAACTATATGTATATATATACATATATATATATATATTATTATGGCTGGATCTATTTTAACTTGGTTTTCACTAGCAAGTAGACGATGCTATATTGAGTAAATTCGTCTATTTTGTTTATCACAAAAGTGGGTAAAATCGAGGACATAGCCAGTTTAGCTAGGTAAATTGAAAGGTCAACTGAAATATAAAATACAAAGGTCACCTGCATTTGTACCTAATTCTCATCTACCGCCAAATAGCAGTGTTCGCATTCCTATGATCTGGTTTAAACGGTTAGAGAGGCCTAAAAATTACTTGGCAAATCGCTAGTGGTATACTTATGATTTTACGAACGTCTATATGCTACTGTGGTGCTTATTATCACGCGGAAAAAAATTGTTCTTAATTAAATCTCCAACATAATTGTTTCGTTCATTTCCTTAAATGAATAAACAAAAACAACTTTCTTTTCACAAAGCGTCGTCCACTTCTCGCCTCGTAATATAGGAGATCACTCGCAGAACACATCGAGACCATCTGCGGAAAATGGGATAAACAGGATCGAGTTTAACGATAACCAGGTAAAGATAACGGTCATGCGTCCCATTCAGAATTGGACAGTCCCTTTTTCAGCACACTGTCCCGACGCCCCGCAGGAAAACTTTGTGGGACGAAATTGTCTCGTTTCCATTTATTGTTTGTTTTGTTCGATATACCGAATTGTGAAAGTATTTTTGTGGTGATTTAATTGTACCTTCACTGTCTATGTCCGAATCTTAAGTATTATATTTGTATTTTCTCTGTATTCTGATATCCGTAACACGTGTACTTAAAGTGACTCACTTGTATCTCAGAGTCACATCAATGTGTTTGGTTTTGTGTTTTCTATTTTTTGTTTTATATATTAAACTATCGGTCTTCGCACGACTGTAATAAGAATAAAGAATGGATATTGTGTGTTATGTCTAAGAAATAGACATTTATTATCGCAGATTTGTTTTTAGACTTTTTTATTGTTCATAACTATAGCATATTATTTAGGGTTCAGCCAGCATTTGCAATGTTTTTGCAAATAAATGGGTTTATTTACTACATCACATTAAAATCCCCTAAAATTATCAGTATTTTTCATTTAGATTATCACGTCTTTTAATAACTCGTATATATTTACAAACATGTATCATAATTTTCATGCCTTACCATAATAGGCTTATGTTTAACAAAATTTATCTATTAAAAAATAATGTTTGATATAATGTATAATATTTTGATTGTTTTTCAATATTTTATATACCAAAACAAATTTCTAATTCAGTCATTCTTGTTGTTTCTAATTTTATGCGTTGCTTAATATGTTATGTAAATAGGAGCGGATATCCATTTCTGATAAAACTAACTGGGTCACAGTTCGCCAACCACCTATGTTTTGGCATTACCCCATGACTTTTCCTTACGGAACTTTATCATAGACATCGGAATGTCGAAAAATTACTTAAATGACAATCACCATTATCATCGTATTAGCAAGACGTCCACTGCTGGATATAATAAAGTACACCTCAAATAAAGGTCGTTTATATGGTATCTTGCTCTCACCTATTTCTAGTAGCGTTCGCATTGCTGTGTTCCGGTTTGAAGCGCGAGAAAGGCACTGAAATGATTGGTTAATGTGACATGATATCTTGAAGTTACAAGGTCATAAAAGCCTTTAAACACTCGTAATAAACCAATTATTACGAGTGTTTAAAGGCTTTTATGACGCTTACTATGACGCTAACTTTATGCTTCTCTGCTAACCTAGTCGGGTAAAAAAATAATCCCTTAGACTCGAAGTGATTTGTAATCGTTACGTAATTTTGTCCGATTGACTCTGAGCATGTATGGTGGCAATTAGAGAGCGTAGCTTTGCGATTATGATTCTGCAATTTGCCTGAGTCCAATTTGACCTGCTACCACATCATTTCTATCCCAATAAGGTTAAGATCTACTGCCATCGATTGGTCTCAGTACCTTAGCCTCTTACGACACTTGGTACAGAGGGAAGTACTATTCTACTCTGCCTATATTACACGGCTTAAACAATAAATACTCGAAATTCCAGGAACCAACGACTTTATAGTCGTATTTCCCCTTGACAAATGTAGCATATCTCTGTCATTAATTTATACTATGTAATTGCTACGACGCGCGCATTGTATTTTGGGAAGGAAGTCCATAGAGTGATGATGGTTCATAATTCATTCGCATAAAATCTTATCATGTGAATATTGTTTGATAATTTACAGTGAAATATTATTGTACTGTATGCAGTATATATGTATGCACTGTATACACACACATTGTAACGCACAAATAATTAACTTAAAGTAAAAAAGTAAATAATTTCATGCCTTACTCTCTCTTTCTTATAGAAGAAGAAATCTCTTTTTTTTCGACAGTTTTTAAAAAATATTAAAATTTACTTGTAAATTTTTAATTGAAAATCCATACTCATCTTTCACTTTAAAACCAAAAAAAGTGCTACAAACTCTTCATTAATTAAGGCATAATATAAAATACTTAACTGCAATAAAAATATTGTGGTTTTTAAACTACATCGTAAGTCCAAAATGCATACTTTGAAACAAAGGTGAAAAATAATGGAATACACCAACGCAAGAAGACGAATGTACTCATCCAAAACAATGAGATTATAAAATAATACAGCGCGAACAGAATATAATTTAATCTTGCCGTCCGTCTCAAGGCCCGTTGAGGCCGGATTTCCGTGGGCGTCATTATACGTCATGTCTTCGCATAATGACGGCGGGAATTCGCCTGCATCTATTTTTGTACGTATACAAATTTTTAGGCATGTATCTCTGAATATGCGGTTTGAAGTCAACTATATTGGAGGTCATGAGTACCAGGATGGCCTTACTAGTTTTTTGCTAGATAAAACGTTTGTTTTAAAAGGATCTTTCAGTTGGCGGTAATTATTTTTCAATACACAACAAGTTCTGCTAGACAAATATTTACTTTTAGATATTTGGTAAAATAAATATTAATTACATATTTAGAAAAAAATAAACTTCAAACTGACTTTTAGGAAAAATATTATTATCACTAAGATTTTCTTACAAATGATAATTACAGAGTGCATTATCAATTTATCAATGAGTAAAAATTAATTAAAGAATAATAGAAACGGAACGGAGACGGGAAACGGAAAGCGGCGCAATTGCTAAGCTCTACGCTCTTCTGACGGGATGGCAGCTGCCCATCTCCGCCCTCTTAAATTTGAGCTAAACTATTTTGGTTGCCGCCATCTATCGGTTCGGGTACCTCAATCGCCTCTTGTGACTTGTACCAAGAGTGGTGCTATATAGGGTATAACACTTCTTTTTAACCTCAACGGCTTTGACATCAATTGAAAATAAATCTGCATCAATGAAAAAAAGAACATCAATTTAAAAAGGGAAAATACTCCTGGTCATTTGGCCGCCGATAGAAAACTTCGGGACACTTTCCAGTCAACGCTATTTATTTCGTCCCAGCGGTGCGGCTACCCGATATTTCTCCCGCAAAATATTCAACCGGCCCCTAAATTTTCCTTAAAAAACCCTCGTATATTTTACGCCCAACCTTTAGGGCGTGCCTTAATCTTTTAACCACACTCCTCCGAGTTCGAATTAGCCTCATTCTGTTCAGAAATGTACAATATGTCTAAGACATTTTTTCACTGTACGCGTCATGTTTGGAAGTGTTTTGGCAGATGATTTAGTAAATTTAGATGAAACAAGATCATCTAAATCAACTTTGTTTTTTGATATTAGAATGTAACGTAAATTATATCATCATGTTGTAGTCTGACAAATTGTTTACTAAGAAATATTAACCATTCCCATTAAGGTTTACTAGAGGCAGAACTCATGTAAAGATTCGAGTCGTCGTCGTCGATCGTCTGAATTAGTCCTCCTAACTGTTGAAAGACTCCAAATAGACTAGTTAAATTTTTCTTAAGAGAAAAAAAGATGCCAGAATGTCCTAGTTTACTAAAGAATGAAAATCAATTCAGTGAAAACACTGCCAGAGTTAGTACAATAATAAATGACGAACGAAAACAAAATCAGGGAATGGGCATCAGGATTTCGTCCCGAAGGTATGCTCTGCGATTTTCCACCACGCTTATTCAGCGCGGTAATCACAGGCAAATTCCTCCTTTTCTAGAGAAGCCGTCTAGCAGTAGATATTTTACGGTTGCTATGATGTTGATTGTCATTATCAGGTAAGAGCTTTGAAGTACGTAATCGTGAAATTGCCTAGGCGAAAATTCGATAAATAAAAGTTGTAATGGGTACTTAATAAACGAGGGACTGAATGGGATCTAAACTCAACTTAGCTTTAACGGGGCCGATGGCACAGATGGTAGTAGTAGTCTTATGCGCCAAAGGTCGTGGGTTCAACCCCCACCCAGGACAAATATTTATGCGATGATATTTATTTATGTTCTGGATTGATATTAAATTTAAGTAGTATAATTGTGATTCCTCTATTGTCTGATTTCCGTAACACCACTTGCGTTCGGATATCAGATAATGTAAACGACTTATCGCGGAATCAGGTCAATGTATGAGATGTTGTGGGAATTTATTTAACTCTACATTGTACTTGGACATTGTCAGCGCGGCTACTGCAAAATAAAATTACCATTGCTACTTCGAAACGCAACTTTCTTATAGTAATATATTTTTAATGTGGATGTGACGACTGCCATGATATTTTCAGAAATGATCATACCGTCAAACAGGAGATAAATAAAAGAATAAATAAAACTAGTTAAAATCTTTAAAACTAGTTTTTAAATAGCATAATTTATTTATTTTAATAAAAATGCAAGCATAAAGAAATCATGTTTTAACTTAAATTACGTACATATCCAATACTGAGAACTTGGATTAAAATATAAAGTCATAGTAATGAATATAAATTCAAAATCGTGCATTTCATCATCTTCATATCAGCTATTGAAAGTCCATCGTTCGATATAGGCCTGCCCAAGAAAAAGAGAAAATTTTGCCCACGATTACCGCGCTGGGCTAGTGTGATTTCAATCGCAAAGCTGAACTTTTGCAACGGGGATACTGCTGCGTATTCCCGCTCTTTGCATCATCATGCATACCATCATCTATCGATTCTGGTACCTTTGTGGATACCTGGTATAAGGGTAGGTACTCCCACTCCGCCGGTACCTCAAGGAACTCGTGCATTTGGTCTAACAATATTTCCCTAACGGCGTTTGTTATGATTTATGGACCAGTTAGTTTGTTACTTCAGGCTTCTGAAAGGGTGTTTATATATATTATAACTAATATAATTAATTATTATAATTTTAACCTAAAGGATAGAGGCGACTTAAGGTTTTCGAGGGACGCGAAATAACTTTAAGTATACACAGACAGTGAGGTACGGGTAGAGTAGAAATGTACCTCCACTGTACCAGGTGTCGTAAAAGGCGACTAAGGTAACCGAACCGATAGATAGCGGTATATCCGAAACAGTGCAGCTCCAATTCACTGGGCGGAAATGGGCAGCAGGAACTCGGTCGTAGTGTAGCTTTTGACACTCTGCGTTTGCTAACACGCTTGCCCAGTGCGGCAATTTGGGACAAATTCCCCCTTTCTTGGGGAGGCCTATCTCCAGCAGTAGACTATCAATGGCTATGATTGCTATGAGGTATGATGATGATACACAGACAAAGTCGAGAACGGAAATCAAGTCAAGTATAAATCGGTTATTATACTGGTAGCACGAATCATAATTCAAAACTTCCATAATATTAAATTGAATTAGAAAATCGTGATAAAAGTGAGATTAACATAAAAATTAGGTGTACCCAGCGCAGATAAAAGGAGCCGAGTGTTTTTACACAAGAAGATTCCGATTTATATTTACCAGCGTACCGCGGTTTTAACCACGTTAAATTGGCAAACCTTTATAGAAATTTTTGACAATCCTTTCATCCCCTTAAGTAATGATTTAAAAAAATATATTTTACACGTGTTTCATGGCTTTCAATGAAGTATTTTCATGCTTAATTTCTGCATTTGAATAACATCAAAGACGTCAAAGTTTCATACTTTCTCTGTACCCCCATTATATCCCTTTAGGGGGTAAATTTACTTTGTGTTCCACTACGTAAGAAATGAAATTATTGTGCAACTTTTTAAGTATCTTACTCTTTTCGTTTTAAAGATGCAGCTATAGTTAATTTTGTTTATGAATAAGTTAACTATATTTACTACGATTGATATATCTTCCCGTGAAAGCTTTTTTTCAGGCCCGTTTGAATCTCGATTTAATGCATTCGCTAACGTCTCATATGCACCAGAGGGCATGGTTTTAATCTCCACCCAACCCGAACATTTATTTAATAATAAAATAATGTTTGTGTTTGTTCTGTAACTGGGTAGTAATATTTGATTATATTTATGTTTCTTTTGATGTCTGATATCAGATCTCGTCTGATTTTTTTATTTATTTCCTGAGAATTAAAAAACTTTAATCACTTTAGGTTTATGCTTATACTGTTAATTACTAACATAATATTAATTACTAAAAATAACGGTTTTTTACAAAAGCAGTCAAATTTGTACCGATAATATTTTAAATGTAAAACTAACCTTACTTTTTCATTTAAAGTATTATCATGGATTTGTTATTCTTAAGTGACTCACGTGCTATCGCATTTTAATGATTCATTAAAATACTCACCAATTGTTATGTAAAAGTGTAAGAAACCTTTATACATCTATCATCTCAAACTTTCATATATATATATATGTACATAATAACAGTAAGAAGTAATATTTTTACCGCGCCGTGTAAAGGCCGCTTGACAAGAGGAACGGAGAATTAACTCGACATAATTATGTAGGATCGGGCACTTCGTCCCGGATTATAATTATGTCTAAGGGTGGAACGAGAAGAACCGGCGACGTCGGAAATGTAAAGTGACTTTTGTTACTGTAGTGCCAATGTTGTGTAACGGAATTAGTAAAATTAAGTGAAGAATAAAGTTTATATTTTATTTTTAAACTTAATATTCAATTTAGGGGTAATTAAAGAAAATATCTACAATGTAACAAAACTTGGATGAAAAAAATACAAAAAAAAATTGAAAATTAAAAAACATTATATATCACATGACATGTCTCACGTTGACCTGACTCCAAAATAAGTAGTTTAAAACACTTGACCGATATCAGACAACTGAGAAATTACAAATATTATCCTAAGTTATATATAAATAACACCTAGACACAAAACAAACATTGTATAAATATTTATCTTGGATAGGAATCGAACTACCTTGAACGCACTGGAGGATTACTACCATCTGCGCTATCGGGCTTGTCGATCTAGAAGTCGGTTTTTAGTTGTCGATTTTAAATCGGAATTCTATTGCATTTGCATTATCCGCAACCTTCCGTGTTAAACATATTAAATGACCTTGATTAACCACATTGACGACCAAATAACCGCAATTCGATGCCGCTTAGTTATATTAGATACTAGCAGGTGCCCGCCGTTCCTTCCGCGCATATATCCTATTCTCGTGAGAATAAAAAATACTCAAAGTAATTTAAATAACTCCTTACATCATAAAATTAGCTATCTGCTGGTGAAAGTCCCGTTAAAATCGGTTAAGCCGAACACAGACAGGACAAATAGTTTGTTTCTATGTTTTTAAGAGTATGAATATTTTGTCTTAAAATCATTGCTAATTTATTCATACAAATATGCAACGTCTATTTTATTCTTCAGGGTTATTTCTTTTTAAATCTTTTTTAAGTGTGCGTCCGCATTTTATATTAAAACAACTGTTTAAATAGTACGCGTCTACCATTAGCGGTTACGGCTGTCATCATCATCATGACAGCTATCGGAAGTCCACTGCTGGACATAGGCCTCTCCAAGAAAGTGGGTACTTTGCCCATAATTGCCGCGCTGGGCAAGCATTTTGGCATTCGCAGAGCGTAGCTTCGCGACGGGTATCCTGCTGCCCTTCCTCATTATGCATTTGAGAATCACTTTTACGGATTTATACACCGCTATCTTTATATAACCTTAGTCGCCTCTGACGACACCTGGTACTGGTACAGGGGGAGGTACTATTCGACTGAGTTGGTACCACGCGGCGTTTAGGGTAGTTATGACTGTGTGTGCATCTCTCATATATCAGGAGAAACCTTTAATTCAAATAAATGTAAAAATTTCATTGGACACCAGTCAAATATGTACAAAAAATTGTATGGCAGTACAATGGGCAAAAATATCACGTCATCATTTAATCATTATAACCAATAAAAGTCCACTGCTGTACATAAGCCTTCCTAAGTACGAGGGAAATTTGCTTATAATTGTCGCGCTGGGTAAGCATGTTGGCAATCGCAGAGCGCAGCTTTTGCGACGCGGCTGCTGCTTCCATTCCCACCCTTTGCATTTGAGCTATACTATCTGAGATGGATATACCGCCATTTGTCACTTTTGGTACCTCAGTCGCCTCTCACAACATCCGGTACACAGAAACTATTATACTCTGCCGGTATCTAACAGCATAGAGCAAATGAAATACTGCAAATAACTCAAAATTCACTATCTACAATGTCTTTGGTGTAAAACGCTTCGCATCTACATCAACATCGCACTGGTGTGATGAAAATAGTCTTATGTCTTTCTAATAACTATAAGTTACATCATGCCTTAAGTTCTTTTCTCAGTACTTTTATTCCTGGGAAGACATCTGAGGTCTTCTTATATTGAGAGCCACCCAATATTCTATAATATTTTTATTATTATATATTTCATCCAATATTTTTACGATGAAGGTATTAGGTATCTAAAAAAGAATACAAAAATACCTTCACATATTGATATTAAAATGAGAAAGTCTAATTGAACAAAATCTATAAACAGTATCCAGGAATAGCTTGTCAGGACAAAACAGTACAAAAGTTTGGAGGTAAACTAAATGAAATCTTTCAGAAATATTTTATACGTCATGAAAATTTGGTTCATTTCCATTAAAAGCTGTAACTTCAGCCAAATTACACAATTAAGTCCAATTCTGTTAGCGGAGTAATCGCCTATAAACATTGCCTTTCATTTTAAATAATGGTTGTCCGTGTCTTGAGATGTAGCGGAAACAAGATTTTACAAGATTTGTAAACAATTAAAAAAACGTAAATCTAGTTAGGTCCCTAGAAATATATGTTCTAAATCGAATTCGGGTACTATATATAGAAAAAAATATTTGGCTATGTAAGTAATTTATAGATCAGAGACTCAGTAAAGGGTCTAGTGATCCCACAGTGACGGATTCAACTTGCCGGGAGTACAGGCAAAATAGTAGCTGCTCTTGTACCTGTAGGTGTTGTGAGACCTTAGTCGCCTAAGGTACCAAAACCAAAAGATGGCGGTATATCCATCCAAATCCACTCCGGGGATGGACAGCAGCATGCCCGTTCCAAAAGTTATGCTATGCAATTGCCCAGCGTGGCAATTTTGGGCAAATTTCCCCTTTTTTTGGAAGGCCTCTGACTTCCAACGACTGATATGATGATGAGGAACGGGATTTACGGTTTGTCAACAACAACAGAGGAATATAAATAAATTAATTAATAAATAGGACGCAGACACACGTAAATTATAAATTCTAATTATATAAATATTTTTCCTGGATGGTGATCGTTCAGACAACCTTTGACGCACAACTATCCCTGCTAAGAAATGTCCCGCCAAGAAATGAAAGTGAATCCAACTAAAGTAATCTATATGGACTTTACGATAGATAATTACAAAATGCATTCGCTCTATCCCCTTAATTGAGCCGTAGCTTACATCATTATGGCCACGTCTACACAGCCGAGTAGTAAAGGAGTCGTCGTCAACCGCAATACAACAAATTCTAAGATAAATTGCGCACCTTTATGAGGAGTCGCCTGGTACCATATTAGACAAAGATGAAGTGTTGCCTGGTATGTTGCTGTTAGAGAAGGATATACAGGTTACAGAATTATAAATGTTTTGATATTTTAATCCTTTGAACGTTAATTTTTCGTGTTTGTGCCACATTTTTAATTATTACTCCGCTCCTTTTGGACGTAGCGTGATGTAATACTAATATAATAAAAAATATGCCTAAGTTACTGTTTATTACGTAAACTATCTACCAGTGCAAGTCCCGTCCAAATCATTCCGGCCATTCCAGAGATTGGCAGGAACAAACAGACACTAATTGTAAAGAAAAAGTTATATATATAGTACATATATAGTACGTATATACATGTAGCAGAGAGCGGTTATTTTAATATTACAAACTGACACCCCAATTATATATATATATATGGATTAGTTATTTGCTTCATGTCAATGTAAGGTTTGTTTTGTAAATTTACGGGCTACAGTTAAATAATATTATTAACAGACTATTCAACCTACTGGTCCAATGAGTCACATACAAGTTCTAAATTAAATTGTCCACATCTTTATCTCTGAGTGATAATTACATCAGCCGTAAAACATCCAGCTAGCTGACTATCTGTTTTTAATAAGACTCCATCCAACGTGGTCCTGCGAATCCTCTTGTGAGTGGAAGTGCTACGCCGCGCTTGACAATGCGTGGTGTCCATTTCTAACAGCCGTCGATTCTGTGTGTCATGTGCACCTTGCTAATCCCCTGCTATGTAGGTTACTTGGGGTCGTTTACGAATTTCTTCATTTTAGATTCGATCGCGCAAACATACTCCGAACATTGCCTTCTCCAAAGCTAAGTACTTCAATATTAGCAGTGCCCGCAATTTCACTCGTGTAGTTCTCGTTCACGTAGGAGTAAGAGAATAAAACTTAATTTATGTTATTTGCTGTTTGTGTGACTCTTTATTAATAAAAGATATTTAAAAAATGTTAACGTAGTTTTTAAATTAATTTGTTACAAACGTACAAACATATAAACTTTGGAACTAATGGTTTATTTTAGGTAGAGATCTGTTATTTTAGGAATAGTATCGCTTTATACCTGGAGAATATGTCTAAATTTATAATGATATACATTTTGATGTTGAAATAGCGATTTCAATAATAAATCATATGACTTTAAACTAACCTCAAATAAGTATGCCATTGCCAGCATATTTCGTAAAATAAACAGACTATGATTACTGGCTACTGCCACATCTTCAAGACACAAGGTCGGTAAGGCGCTAGTGATATTCTAGTGATAGATAATACGAGCATCCATAGGCTGCAGTAACACCATTTTGTTTGTCGACTTCGTTTGTCGAAAAGAAAATAACAGTCTCAATCAATTCTTCTTTTACATATCAGCAATAACCAAAAGTTAATTACAATCGGATACAAAACACTGTGAACCCTTTTTTATACTATACATCCGACTGCCAGTATCCACTCAAATCAGTCGCCACACAATTACACGTGAAAACGGATTTTTTATTTGAATATGCGAATATAATTTTGTGGCGATTTTAAGCGGGCCATAAATTAAACGAGCACAATACACGGCGGATAAATCGTTGTCACGTAAGAATGTCGCATTAGGTGCTTGCGGGGACTCCGGGGCAGGTGGGAAGGGGGCGGACTGGGGAGGGGGCGATCCAGGAAGGGGCATGCGGGACAGTTTGGCAATAACAGAGGAGCGCCGCAGTTAGCCCGCCGCTGCTGTTATTGCGTTGTATTATTTATGTGTGTGGTAGATGAGGTGACAGTGGGCTACATATTTGGAACTGGCTTGTGTATTGAAATGATTTTTTATCCGTTTGAATTGGTATATCAGCTCTCTAGTGAACATTTAATCTTCGAACAAACTTGGAGTAACGATATTTATAATAATTTAGATATAAATTCACATTTCTTATAAATTAACCTGGCTCCAAGTTAATTAGCCCTTATTTTATAGATATCAGATAAACAAAAAGTCAAACAATAATAATAAAATACCCATTTAACACCCAGGTATAGAACAAACACTAATTCGTACCAATTTTATAATTGCAAGTACGTCTGGCTATTACTTTGATTAAATACTTTCATTTAATTTGGTACACGGATAAAATCCCTAAATAAATATATAAGCTACTTTATATCAACCCATATCCAAGTTTTAGTTACAATGTTCTAGATAGTTATACAGCCTTTGCCAGTAACTTAGTCTCCTCTTCCGTTTCTCGTACAGAACTTAAGCTAAGTAGATATATATGTATTAACGGTCAAAAACTATAAGTATGTATATGTTACCCGCCAAACCCAATTTTCCTAAGCTTAACTAATTTAGACAATCACAGAGTATTTTATACAGTTTATCTATCTATTTATTTTGACTTTTTTTAGATATACTATAATGTTTAGACTTGGTCGTACTAGTCTTTTCTAAAGTATGCATATTTATATTATTTGCCTAGGCAAAACTGGTTTATTATATCAGGCTTAGAAAAAAAATTGTCTTTAATTATGTGTTGAAATCGGGTTTGACCAATAATATATTTATAGGCACTTAATTAAGATTGACAATAATTTACAAAGGATTACATGGAATTCAAAATTTAAACACATATTACACACGCGCAAAAGTACTAAAAAAGTGACAAATCATAGCGGGAAAACTGGGGATGTGTATACAATCAATGGAAAATAAGGATGTAAATGGTTGGTTAATATTCTTGAAGCTAAATATATATACAAAAAATGCAGCAATCTAGAGGTAATACATATGTTCCGGGATGCAGTGATATACCAAATCAATTTTTTTAGTTGATTTATTTTTTAGCACTTCCAAGAAAATTCTAGAAAATTCTGAGGCATTTGGCCTTGTAAAGCAAGGGAGACGATAGTTGACAGTAAAAATAAGCCGCGTATTGAGGTCGACCGCCGTGTTTAAGAGCCAAGTAGGTTAATTAAATAAAATTACAAGACACATATAGATAGCATACTGGTGCCATTACCACATGTTTGTTTAGAAGGAAATGTTTTGATGTAAACATAATATCTGACGCAAATGTAATTTCCGTCCGACCGTACTAATATTAAATCAAGATACTACTATTGATACTTTAATTCTAATAATGCATTTAATATATTGTATGTTCGTTTTGTATTTCTTACCATTAAATAAAATAACTGTATACTTTGCCTTGAGTTACCAGCAGAGTAGAATACCTTCCACCGCACCAGGTGTTGTAAGGTGCTAAGGTGCTGGAACCGACAGATGGCGGTATATCCATCCAAAACAGTGCAGCTCAAATGCATAGGGTGGGGATGGGCAATAGAATCCTCGTCGCGAAAGCTGAACTCTGCGATTGCCAACACTTGTACTTTCACGTTTTTCTTTTCATGGCTGGTATGATATGATACGATGATAACTGTATCTTTATCATCATCATATCATATTATTGTTGTGTGTTTTCCACCGATGCTGGGCAATCGCAGAGCGCTGTTTTATGACAATGATGTTGCTACCAATACTTTTTGTTGCTTGTATTTGAGCCACGCGGGCAAGGATAGAACGCCATCAGACGGTTCCGGTACCATAATCGTCTCTTGCGTTATCTGTTTTAAAATAAGTGTCACGGTGTTGGTCCGGGATAGACTTATTGATAAACAAGCATAAACCTCGCAAGGTAAATCAATGTATTGTAGAGTATAAACATTTATGATATTATTTATATCTAAAGTACTGACAGACTACTGATCTTTTAACTTAAGGATATTATTTCGCAAATAGTATTTATTTCTCTATCTCCTATATTCTACACTAAAATACAGCCTGTTATTGCTAGGCGGCAAAATAAGTGGTAGTGAGGTACTTAATCGTACGATTTTTGCAAACGGTATATATACCTCAAGTAATATAATACATTCCATACCATTGATAAGCCAAGCCGAATTAACGTAGTTTATAACAAACATAAATATTTCTGAGATATCTTTATCTAAAGAGAGTCTAAAAAGAAAACTATATTATTAATCGTTTTGCACATTAATTAATAAATCCCAAGTCTTGACCAGATGGGCTGGATTTTTAACGTACTTAGATCTAATGCTTTTATAATATAGCAAAAATCATTATCAGCTACCAGTCACGAAAAAAGGCAGATATTTTCCGATAATTTCCGTTTTTTTAGCATTATGACGGGATTGCTGCTGCCCATTTTCAGCCTTTTGCCTTTCAGCTGCGCTGTGCATACACTACTGTAGGTAACGGTACCTTATTCTTGTCTTATGATATCTGGTACGACACAGGTACCCCTACCAGCTGAAATACAACTTGACAATAACTTTTATTATTGATTTGTCCCCACAAATCAATACAAAAACAATAAATTAAAAAAATCTCATAGAGAATATGCTTTTTCTTTCCGAGGAACCAAGTTGTGGACCAAAACAATATTCTCTTTTTATTACAAATAAACACACTCACACAACATCACATACATTGACCTGACTCCGTAATAAATAGCGTAAAGCATTCGTGTCATAGGTATGAAACAACAAAACAATTATTAAAACACTATGTACTTAAATATAAATCTTTATTTTTATGTGCGGTACACCCACACTCAAAACAAAAAAAAATTAATCACATATGTAAATGTTTATCTTGGGTGGAAATTAAACTTACTACATTTGGCTCATAAAACATATATTTTTTGTTATATCATATAAATTATAGCTTAGCAATAAATTATTTGGCCGTATGAAGCGACTGAGGTACCGGAACCGACAGATAGCGGTATATCTACCTAAATAAGTGTAGCTTAATTGCCGATGGGAATGTTTAGCAGCATTCCCATCGCAAACCTATGCTCAGCGATTGCCACCACTTCTTCCCTACGCGGCAATTATAGAATAATTCTACCATTATTGAGGAAGCCGTTCTTGGGGAGGTTGGTGTGAGGGACTGACGACAAAAAAATATAGCTTAGAACTGTTTTCATCGCTCCATCCTCAATGGGGATGTCCAACTACGACTGTGAATAACGCTCGATATAAATAACACACACAACGTACTAAATGAGTTTTTTTTAGGATGTGCCAATATGTGAGAATATTGGTTTCTTCGTTCAAATATTGCTTGTGTGGGACAATCATTTTCGTTCAGATCTCGATCGTAGTGTTCAACTGCATAGGGTAATTTCTTTAGGGCCATGTACCTACCTACTTCGATTTTTCCATTACAACTTTTTTTTATTTAAGAAACCGAAAAGTTTACTGGCAGTGTAAAATCTGTAGCAGGTGTCGTAAAAGGTGTTTGAGGCAGATGATGGTGGTCGATCGATCGATCGATCGAAATTGACAGATAGCTGTATATATTTTCAGTAAAATCCCATGAAACATGAATTTACAATAAAAAAAATGGCCATATTGTACGAACAGAGTAGAAAAGTGGTACTCATCTAAATCGTATTGGTTGGTACCCCCAATGAAGTACCAGAACCAATAGACGATGTTATACCTACCTGTAGCAGTGTAGCTTAAAAGGGGGGGAATGGGTAGCAGCATTCCGCTATTGCCACCACGCAAGCCCAGCGCAGCGATACGAGGTCAACCACAAGTAAATAATATTACCCTGGAGTAATCAAACATAACTAATATATTTAGAATTTTAGGGAAAAATACTATTTGACACAAAATTGTGATGTGTGCTGCGGTAGAGTAGTATTTGACCTCTCGCAACAGGAGTCGTAAGAGGTGGTATATCCAGCCCAAACAGCTGCCCAGCTTAAATATACCTGGGTGAGGATGGTCAATAGCATTTCTCTGAAAATGATCTACAATTAGTACCAGTGATACTATCAGCGCGACAATAATTGGCGAATGCCCTCTAAGGCTGCTGCTTTATGAAAGAATTTTACCGTATGTTCTTGGCTAAAAGTAGTAGTAACTAATTACTTATTATGAGTTTTTCCGTAACATATTTTTCTCGAGCATCAAGTGTTCTTTTGTTTACACAGTTTGCTTGTTCTGAGGATAAGATATAGATAAAGAGTATTTATTGCGTATTCCTCTCTATCCTGTTTGACTTTATCATAAAACAACGTAGCTATTTGTTGAGGTTACTAGTCGGTTTGCCTTTATGGACAGATTGGGGTAGAATCTAGTGATATGTCGAGATATTTTGCTATAATTTGCTTTCATATTTACTTTTTATTTTCGAAGAGATGTTTATTTTCTAATATATGATTCGCAAATTGATAATTACGTTTATATATTTTGTAACAATGAACATTTGTATTTGTTCTGAGTCTGGGTTTTATTTTAAGGATTACATTCCTAATACCTCTGTTATCTGATATCCGTAGCATAAATGCTTTAAGTTTCAATAAATTTAATCGAATTAAGAACCATTTCCTTTATTTGAAGTCATTTAGTAAAATTACTATTCCGTTTAAAATAGAGTACGGAACTAAGAATTGTATTTTGCTACATTTGAAATATTTGTTAAGTACGGGATCGGTGTCAAAAGCTTTTTCACCCTTATAGGATTATTTTATGAGCAAATAAACTAAACTACATTTCATTTCTTCTCGGAAAGGGGTACTATGTCGGTGTTAGTGTTAAAAGCCCGTGTTCCTATGCCGTAAGGTACCGATTAGAGGAGGTGCCCCCCCCTCCCTGTGCCGAGAGAAAGTAGTATATACATTGGAAATAGTGTAGCTTAAATTCACGAGGCGGGATTGGGCCGCATCCGCGTCACGGAAGCTGCGCTATTGGATTGCCAACACGCTCGCCTTGCGCGGCAATTATAGGCAAAATTCCTCCTTTCATGGAGAGGTCTATGTCCAGCAGTGGACTTTCAATGGCTGGTATGAGGATGATATCGCAGAGCACAGCTTTCGCGACGGGGATTCTGCTGAATATACCGCCATCTGTCGGTTCTGGTACCTTGGTTGCCTCTTACGACACCGGGTGCAGTGCAGCAAACAACTCACTACATATACAACTACAACTACTCACCTTTTGCTACCGCCAAATAGCAGTATTTGAATTATTGTATTCTTGTTTAAAACATGACAGAGGCAGTAAAACTACTGAATGAATGTGACATAAAATCTTCAAGTCCCAAGGTTGGCAACGCGATGTTGATATTCTTGTAATAATACGAGCATCCATAGGCTGCGGTGACATTTGCTATCGCGGCGCGGACCGTATGTTTGTTTGTCGATTTAATCCAAAAACAATTCTACTGCGTCATAAGAACCATTCGAACGTTTTAATCGTAAAGAACACAAGATCAATAATCACTGTGACCAACTATAGAGCAGTCAGGTCCGATGATACGAAACGTATATTTAATCTATAGTACCAGGATCCCATAAGGCTGCACAAATGTCCAATATGTCCGAAGCCAGGAAGCCCTAATATCATCCCAGCGCCCAAATCCATTTTTCATGCGATCAGTATTATTAAATGAAGGCCGGACCACAACATGTGGCCAGGCAAAGAAATAATAACGTATACATACTTTTCCCGATTCTTTCTAAGAAATGAGAGAATACCATTTTCCTACACATATTATATTTAATTATTTCCTTTCTCTTCTACTTGTACGAACTACGGTTTACGCGTTTTTTTCTATACGCAAGGTTTTAAGAAATGAAAGAGCGCTATACTCTCTGCAACTGACTGATTTTATTTTTTCATTATACTACTGTAGTGTTTTATATGGAGCGCGGTTAAATATTTTTTTTAGTTTCAGGGGTGTTTCGTCAAAATATAGCTACAAAATAATTTGATTTCTTCATTTTTATAAAACAGATCACACTTGTCGTAACATGCCATTTTATGCTAAATCCAAAAAAGATCTAACGTATTATTATTCAATTTTATAATTAGTTATTAAACTTCATAAAAGTTCAATCACTAATTCGAATCACTTTCCATAAAACTTATACATATTAAAATAAAACTACTTTTAGAGGGCTTTTAAACGCGGTTCATTTAACTATTTTAATTTTATTTACATGCACAGGGCGGGGATGGGCAGCAGCATCCCCGTCGCAAAAGCTACGCTCTGCGATTAACAACACGTTTGCCCAGAGCGGCAATTATGGGCAAATCCCCACTTTTTGGGGAAGCTTATTATCCAGCAGTGGAATTATAATGGCTGGTATGATGATGATTTTGTTCAACGTTGGGAATCTTAAGAACGGCATATGCAAGGTTAAGTTAGAAAGTCCTTTTATTATATTTATTATAAATAATAAACGTGAACATATTTATATTTATGATTCCTACATAATTCAATAAACACATTGCAATATACATTCACAAAATTACTTCAAAACCCGTTTTATTTTCTCTAATTACCACACACAATACGCTTGCCTTTTCGTAGAAATATATAAATACCTCAGTTTTAAATGTTAAAGTTTGTTAGAATATCTAAAGCAATTATATCTGAGAGTCAGGTCTATGCATGAGAGGTTTCAGAATCTATTTTTATCATGCTTGCAGAATTGTGGGTGATTTTAAGAAGGTCTTAGTGAGAAAGACTCAGACTCGTTCGGTTTTTTAGTACGATTATGCGTTCGTTCTGTAGATTAGTGTAAATTATCGATAAGGCAATTCTAATACAAACGATGGAAAGCTCCAAAGAAACATTCAAAACGCTCCGAGAATAAAATAACTGTAATAAACATCGCTACTTGAAGTATATATTACGAATCCATTTATCATTTTACCGCCTGAAATTCTTATAATAATAAATATCCTACTCTTATAGTGTATATCACACCGAGAGAAGAGCAGTTTTAATATTGGCTGAACGCTAACCTATTATTTACTTTTCAAAAGGTATAAGAGGTGCAAAATTCATTGACACCGTAATTCCTCAGCATTTACGCAAGCAATACATTCAACTACGACTTTGCTCTGAAAATTCATTAGGATAATAAATACTTCGAGTCTGGTCGGTTTGAAATATCAGTCATTTCAGATATCCTATTTGTGTCATATCTTACACCTACTTAGAACAAAGCTGGCAGTTAGTTAGTTATATTATACTGTTTAGGCTATATTTCACGTACACGCCTGTCTCTTCGGACCAGACCTCCTCCTCCAGCAGAAGCTGCGTCAAAGCCCAATCACCTCGTTTTACGCATAACCTTCAACCATTTTGGAGTGTTTTCTAAAATGGCCTAAGAAAATAATACACTTGATAATCTTAACACATCTGCAATATCATAGAAGTCATTACAAGATTAGATTGCTTAATACATTAGACCTCGCCGGGTTTTAGCTAAAAAATAAATGCTCAATTTCAAAAATGTTTGCTTAAATCAAATGATTAATTTACCAGACAGCATTGTTTCCAAAGCCTTGTCTTCATAAACTGATTCTGAACAAAAGCCATACAAATAAAACGTACAAAGCCAATTCTTTTTTCACAAAGCCTCTTAGAAGATACGCTGCCTTATCTGAGTATACGACGCGGTCTTAGGTTGACTAATTAATTAGAAAACGTATTTTCTTAAGAATAACTACGCTCGTGTTAATGATATAATTTATTATTGCAGCAACTCTGTCTGCGTACGTATCTTCATTAATTATAGTCTATTTATCACACTGTTTTTCTTTATATATATAATTGTGAAATTTCCTATAATCATATATAAAAACGTTACACAAGCTATTAAAACAAAAGTAATTCAAACTCAAGTCATTCTACAGCTGCACTAGAGCAACCCAACCGCAGTCACTCGTGAATGAACACCGTTTTATTCTACAGAAGCATCGCGAAGCTATTGAAATTAAAAAACATCCCAATATGGAAAAATAAAAAATACAAAGTTTAAATATTCCACCTGCCTGGAATTTTATCATACATTTGATCAGGAACCAAGGCCCCAACATTACAGCACTGCCAGATTAGAATTTACTGTCAGCACCTACTGGGATGGGAACGCGAAAATACAAAATAAAAAAAAAAACAAATATAAATAATAATTTTAATTGTGAAACAAACACTACATCTCTGAATCTCGAAAACGGTTGCCGCAAGGTAATTAAAACGTTAAACTAAAAATGTAACACTTAAGTAAACTGCGTTTCAAAGCTCATAAAAATGTAGTTTAACAAAATGCGTAAATGTTAGAAAACTGCCAATATGCCAAGTTTAATCATTTAGATATTGGAAACTGAAGTGTAATAAATAAATAAAATAGTAATAATAACTAATATATTTGGAATAAAAAATAAAATCATTGTTTATATTTTGAATTTATATTTTGAGTAATAATTTATTTGATTTAGAATGTGATGATCCTGGTGAACCTCACTTCAAAGCCTGATGACCCTTAAGACTTTAACAGATCAAAATAATCAACAAACAAATACATAATTTATTTAATTATTCAAAAAAATTAACGACAATTTAGCGGTTGCAAGAAAAACCGGTGATAATAAAAAATCTAGCAACACCTAGTGAATGATTTTAATCGAACTCCTAAAGGAGCATTACTAGCTAAGATATATAGGTGATAGATCTGTAGCTAGCTATGTCTTGCACCTTTATTCATTTATCCGTTGCTATATTACTGCGTTTCTTCGGTTTTTTAATAACTGTTCTCTCGTCTTTACTAGACCCTTAATTTTTTTTAATTTTTTTATAAAAACATTTTTTATTCAAGTCAAGTAATCAAACTGTGTTTAATTCTGTTTAACTACCCACAAATGACGTGTGCAGTTCCAACGTTACCCATAAAATAACAAGCAAATAGTCATTTTTTTAAAGTAATTTACCATCGTAATAGTTAATTGTTTTTATAGAGTATTGTAACAATAATACTCCGTGATAAGTTGCTTTAAACACTTACAATGTTACGAACGGAACTTTGAAATCCAGACACAACATCTTTTGCAAATCTAGAGAACGGTTGCCGCAAAGTAATCGAAACGACCGCAGACAACAGAGGAATCACAAATATAATTCACAGTTAAAACCAAGATGTGTCTTTTTTTTAATCATATAAATCATATAAAACAACAACAATTTTAATCATATAAATTATCGTAATTATATTAATTTCAGAAATTCATCATATATATATGTTTTGAGTAGGAATCGAACTCAAGCACAAGTAAGCGCAGAAAGCCACTGCGCCTTCAAGTCCGTATATAATACAAATTTTTGTTTTTCAAGATTAATTGACATTTTCAAAAGTTATTCACTTTATTTAAGTTTTCATCAGACTGTGTTCTATTTATTTTTTAAACAAAAGATACGAAATCATTACTTTCTTAAAATATTTTTCAGTCAGAAAGTGTTTGTTACAACATTATCTATTTAGATACAAATCTCTTGGGTTATATACAAGCTAAAGTATGATTACATTTCTAAAAATATATTTACAATAATAATTATAATATACTGTATTATACGGATACTAGGACAAAAACTACACAGGGGTCTGTGATTGTTGGTCCACTAAAATCAGCTCTTGTACTTGATGACTCAAATGACTTGAAAAATTTGTTACTTCTAGATTTCAGTATTCCATTAGGGATTGGAAATAACTTCGCACATGAAATCAAAGGACCTAAAACATTAAATCACACATACACATTTACAGAATAATTTATATCTGAATTAAATTACCTTCTACTACCTACTTTTAAAATATAATAAATTTAAACTTCATAAAAATTTTGGCAAATAAAATTACCGTGCGGTAAAAATTTGGTTCCAAATGTACTTCTGTCCTATAAATCATGAGCGATAATTTAAAAAAATATATTTACATGGAGCAAACAGTGAGCGGCGCACCATCCACTGACTCTGAACAGCAAGTGAGATAACGATGGGTCCTGCGAGCTGTATACATATTAGTTACTGACCAATTGCGGTCATAATTTCATTGCCGCTTACTGAATGATTGGGCACGAAACGCTGCGTACATTGCTCACCGCATGTTAAATCCATTATAACCAGAGATTATAAACATGGGTGGAAAGAGTATAGTTTTAATGAAATATTTTTCCATTTAAATGAACAATATTTTAAAGAAAAGACAAATATTTTTAATTGAATGATTCTATATATGTATAGCAAAATAGAAAAATGGCCCTCTAAAAAAAGTTCAACTAGAAAAATGCTCTCAAAAAGCTCTTTCTTTATTTGTTAGGCAAACTAAAATAAAAAGTCTATGCCAGAACATTAAAAAATTGTTTATGACATATTTTTTTAGAGGCAAAAATTAGGACATAAATTGTGCAGTTGCTTTTTATTTTTCCTGACAAAAATCACCCTTTACTTTATAAGACCGCTTTTAAAAATTGCTTCCATTAATTCTACATACATTGTACATACATTTATTTGTGGTCTTTATGACGAATTCTTTAAAAAGTAACAAACAGCCAGCTATTTTTTCTTTGAAAATAAGCTATTGGAAGTCCTGGTGGGCTTTGTGCGTAGACCTTTGTCCAGCCGTGGACTTATTCCTCTCCAAGGACGTATGCCTCTTAAAGCCTATGCCTCTCCAAGGAAGGAGGTTTTTTGCCCAGAGCGTAGCTTTCGCGACGTGGATGCTGCTGCCCATTCCCGCCCTGTACATTAGAGCTGCACTATGTCAGATGGATATACCGCCATCTGTCGGTTTTGGTACCTCAGTCGCCTCTTACGACAGCTGTTGTCGTAAAAATATGAAGTTATAATTCATATCAGTCGGTAAACGTTCTTTAGACATAGGCCTGCACAGGGAAGGGGAATATTGCGTGAAACTGTTGCATTGGGCAAGCGTGGTGATAATCTCAGAGCGATGTTTTGTGAAGGACATGCTACTGCCTAATAGTATTTCCATCTTGTACATCGGAGCTTTACTATTTCAGATGAGTGTACCCCTAATCGGCCACCTATCGGGTGCGGTATCTATTACGACACTATGCTGGTACCCCTTGCCTAATTACATATGTATAGATGAATTGAAAGCAATCGTTGAACTGTTTTTGCAACTTGCTTTAATCTAACGCTACTGTTGTGAATTTTCACGAGAACGGATAATTACACCTTCACGCGTCTTATCTCAGAATCTTTATGATCCCACAAACCCCATTCTGGTAATAATTTTGGTGTGAAAATTAACGTTATAAGAAAAAAGGTTTTTTTTTTCTTTCCACTGCTTAAATAAAAGCTTGATTTTCAAAAAAGATTTCTTACTTTTTATTTATTATTTACCTTTAGCTATTACCAAAATTATTCCCACGAGTAGTGATCAAATATTAGTCTACCCTCCTAGAGTTACGTTTAGAAGGGTAAGGTCTAATACACAACAGGGTTCGCCCAGGTACCCTGAGGTGGCACGACCGCGATATTACACCCTGATGCTTCTCAATCCTCGGCACAGCCTCTTCTTGAATTGGGTGGTTGGAGAAATGCACCACTTATTTTTGCTTAAAATTACTTACACGTTCTTAAGCGCCATAACAGTCTCTATTTTGATACTGACTAAGATATTATTTTGCTTGCAGGTCTTGCATCTTCAGCCCTACTAATACTACTCTGCTTATTTGTCACAATGTGTGACGTCATACGAAGGTAAGATTCTATTTAAATATTCGATAACCTAGTTATAAACGATAAACAGCTACGAATGCAACGACTAACTGAAACTATTACATGACTGTTTGGTGTAATAGGGCTTTGGGATGTGTAATAGGGTAGAAATTCACAATGTAAATAAGAGTATCTTGATTTGTTTACTTGTTAATAAATAACTTATCAGAACTATCAATCATAAGTTACATAATTTTTTTACATTATCATAATATTAATCGTATTTTTCCTGAGAAATTTACATATAATTGACGCGCTGGGCAATGATGGCAAGCCCACAGTGGAGTTTTGCGACGAAAATGCCGCTGACCATTCCCGCCGTATTGCATTGGAGCTGCACTGTTTCGGATGGATAAATCGTCATCTGTCGCCTCCAATTCCTCGGTTGCCTCTTACGTCACCTGGTAAAGAGTGAGGTGCCTTTCTACTCTGCCGGTATCATACGAGTTTATAATAGTTGATTATAATGTGTACCGATATATACTACTTACTTTTTGTCAATATTGTAAACCTGGGGAAAAAAGGATTTGAAAAGCAACCTTAGGGTGGGCATATATAACTGGCACGGAATAAATAACAAACTATTTACCAAACAGATATAAAATAAACTTCATAAAATAAGAAGTTCAAAAATTCTACATGTTCCGTACTGATGCGTACCTTCTAACTGTGTATTATTTTGTTTCAGAGAGGTTCTCCGATGATGTTGAGCTGTTGGCGACTGTTGAACTCCTTAACCGGATAAATGTACATAAGAGTTTTAAGACTAGCATATAAAATATACTATACCTGTAGGAACGTTATACGGATCGTCTATGTAATTACTTTAGGCGGTTTCTTTTTATTTTAAATTGTATTTTTTTATTATAACTATTAATTTATTTTATTAACTGTATGTTTAACTTATAAGTTCAAATAAAAAAGATGTTAATAATCAATGAATTACCACAAAATCCTAAGAGAACTTAAGTCTCTTAATACTGTAAAAAAAACCTATAAAACATAAAAAACTGTAGAAAATTCGGAGACCCATATTAGACGTCAATTATAAATTAATAAACAAAAAGGCGTAAATATTGCGAGCATTAACTTGAGCATTAATTTGCTAGAAGTATTATTGTTTAAAACGAGCATTCAAATAGTGCAATGCATTAAAATTCTTTTGAGAAATAAAAAGATTATGATTGTTAAGTTTTTAGCTGAGATGGGTCTTATTTATTGATATATTCGTTGGTGAGATTTTTACACACACTAAGGAACGCGAGAAACGATTGGCTAGCCTACGTATATTAGTATATACCATCATGCAACAAATAATGTACAATGTTTATGTAAAGTTGGAATTGGAACTAAATTACTCAGAAAAAAGCTGTCCGCAAGTAAAATAGTCATAAGTTTAAAAGAAAACAAACAAATAAAGACGAACCGATTAAAATATATATATTGTATGGTATTATTATTAGCATTATTATTATAATTTTTTATTACGAAGTTTGCGAACAAGCCTACGGTTCGCTTGTTGGTAAACGTGCCCGCATAGATACTTGTTTCGTCATAAAGATATTACCTGCGTCTCGCCAACGTTGTGAACTGAAGTTACTATATGACGTTTACCCAGTCATTTGCTTCATTTCTTACTCTACAAACCGGAATATAGCAATCCAAACACAGCTATTTGTCAGTAAAAATGTGGCTGGGTGAGGTACCAGTGCAAACATTTGTAAGAGGTCTACCTCTCACTCTAGTGAAGTTTGGTACCTTTTTTTCTATAATGGTAGTAAATGTGGTAAAAACATGATATAAAAAATCCTAAATAGTATTTATTGAAATATTTTATCCACAGTACTATATACTAGTTACATATGGTTAGGGCCTGCGTTTGTTGCAATTGTTCGTTTAACGTTTGACGACCGTTGCGTTTACAAATGAATGCTCTGATTTAAAATTGCCTTTAGTAAAATACATTATGTAACTCATTCCTTGATTTCTTATAAATAATTTTCTGTAAATACCTTCAATAACTTTATACAACGAATAACAAAAAAATGTGACTATGTAGCTTTCTTCGATTAGTTAACAGACAGCCGCATCTACGAGAAATGTATATAAAATATGTATAATATAAGTGTAATGTAATTGAAATATATAAATTTATGTTCTCAAAGTGGATTGTGTGATCTAGTAGACGATTAAATTGGTAGATTAAATTAGAGTGAAACTAAATAATGGTAGCTTTGTGGGTATGAATGCAAATTATTGTGTGTATTAATTGAGAAAATTATAATAGAAAAATTGTTTTTATACTCTTTTTTGTGACTTTTGTTTTTAGTTACCATTACATTTTGAAATGGTATGCGAAACTCCTTTTAGTTCATTCCTTTTTAGAAGAAAATCCACCTCTGTCACCAATTTTGTTATTATATGTACATTTATTTGTAAAAGTTCTCTTACTAACTTTGAAATACAAATTCATATTTTCGATTTTGTTTTCACTTTTATTTTTCATATAATATCTGTTTGGACGCTAAATAATTATTTGTATTATTTACTTACAGTATTGATTGTCACTTGTTTTTGAGTTAAATCAATAAAAATCACATAATCAGCTCATACCTGACAACGATGTAAGTTGCTGGTAAACTTTCTGTATAATCCTAAACAGTTAAGAGAAGAAATAACAGCTTAGAATTCCATTTTAGATATAAAATTATTATAATGTACGTGAATCGTTCAATAAATTGAATGAAGTGTTGTGAATAATATGGACTCTAGATGATTTAATTTTGTATATAAGAATTGAATTTTTCTTGTTAATATTATGCTGCAATCAAACATAAAATTGAAGTATGTTATAAATCATTGTAACATTGTTTTATTGCAGTAATAAGTGAAGGCGTGCGTAAGGTTTAAAGTCGAATGAATGTAAATTCATTTAAATATTTGACTAATGTATGTCCACACCAGGTACTGCTTTCGTAGCAATGTACAAAGTAGTATATAGTAGTATGTAAAAGAAACAAAACACAATAGAACGTGGACCTCCTCACCAAACCTTTGATAATCACACCAAAAGCTGTGGAAGCTGGACATAGACCTCCCCAAGAAAATAAGGAACTTTGCCCAAACGTCATTCTCGCTCTGAGAAACAAGCCGCCAAGATAGAACAAATGATTTGTTCAGTCTTGGATGGATATACCGCCATTTGTCAGCACCTCCTTCGACACCAAGTAAAGAGAGAGGTACTATTCTACTTGGCTGAACATCGAGAACATCAACTTATTTTAACTAAAAATACTAAAGGCACCTTATACATACTATTTACTCTTCATATTTGATTTCTTTTATCTCACAGAATTTTTTCCCCAACTGTCCTGA